>WOFM01002212.1:0-424357 GCA_011428145.1 Ericerus pela
ACAGAATGTCCTCAGTAGACTGATGAAGAGTTCGTAGAAAATCAATGGACTTGATCAAGACGTCTCTATATAGCATACAGAAGACCTAAATAGTATTTTGAAGCGAAGGCCTCATTATAAAATTAGCCCATACCATTCGGTTTTTGAGATATTACTGTTCTCAGAAATCATGCATGAATTTATGGACTCGCTGAAACATTCGATAAATCTCTGCACAAAATTCGACTGAATGTTAATGATGTTGAAGTTGATAATTATAATATACTTAGTATTTTACGATTTCCCATCTTCTAATTTGGAAATTTAAAATTTCGTTATTGCCAAATATTTTAATGTTGTACCAAATTCAAAGGTCTTGAAATGTATTTCTTTCACTTATCTTTTTTTCTTTATGAATAAAATAAATGTGAAATGGTTGTCGATAAATAACTAGAAGTCTTCTCATGAAGTGGCAACACTGCTCAGCAAAACCTCTTAGCTCTCAACGTGAAGACTTATAATGATAGAAACATTTTAAAGCTTTGCTAGTTTGGTCACTGTTTATTGAAAAAATTGCCAAGTGTTTTTGAAAATTTGTTTCTCACTTCTGAGAATAATAGGCACTGATTTCGTTGAAAATTATTGCAGAAAAACACCTCAATATTTATTCGTTTCAAAATACCATCCCACCATTGTTGTACACTTGTTCCATCGTTTCAGTAATATTTTGGAATCGTTGTTTTCTCAAACTGGTATACCTTTTATCTGCAACTTTTACATCTAACTCAAAATGACCATCGAGTGAACAACTCTTCAATTGGGGAAGATCTAGAAATTAATGGCGAAAGATGTCAAATGTAGCGAGGCCATGGCATGTTGGTGTTGGTGTTGAAGCATCGATGACTAATAATCTCAGGGTGATTTATTTTCATGTGTTTCTTCAAAGTTCTTAAAATCTCAGTTAGGGATGGACTAAAAGCAAAATTATTAAACTAGTAATGATCAATATGAAGGTGGGGTGTTGGAAGGCAGCACTATTGCATTTATATTTATTGTAGTTCAACTAAATATAAAATGTATTTTATGTACTTTAATTTATTTGTTGTTTTGGGGAGGTGAGAGGGCGGAACTTTATCACCCACAAATGTTTGCTGTTCTAGAGAAATTCGTATAGTCTCCAGGTGGCTGAGTTTGCGACTTCATGCTTCACAGTTTTCTTTACAAAATACAAACAATCCTTAAGAGTTTTGAAATTTTCATCAGATATGAAGAAAGAAATGTTCTACAAATCTATAAATGCTTCCCAATTCGCTGTTCATTTGCCATTGATCATGAGAAGACTAGCCTCCGTAGTTTCTGGACAGCGGTTGTCTCATTCTTTCCGCTGTGTTTTTTCGTTTTCAATTAATAAATTTATAAAAATTTAAAATTTTATTGAAAATTTTCAATTGTAATGAATTTTACGCTGTCAAATATACACTTTCGGTTCCGTATCCGCTCGTTTGTCGAATGAATGCGTATAATTGTGCCAGCCTTACCTGCCAGTCATCGATATAATTGAGTCTGCTATTCAGTATAAGTGAAGACAGAGAAAAATTATTTACGAAACTTGCCATTTTTTATCTAAGCAAAAATGTTAAAACAAATAGCGTACATGATGTACTCTCAATGACAACATACTCAGTGCACAAATAAGTTCAGAAATTACGAGTGAAAAATAGTTTTACTTCCGCATTATTAAAGGTTAGATAGAGTTAAGTAAAAAATAAAAATAAATAAATAAAAATACTAAGCGCTAACGATTTCTATGAGTGTATAGAAAAGAGAATAAAAAATATCAGCAAAAATATAATTTATTACTGTAACCAGTTATGTAATGCATATGGCGTATTAGTGTTTTTTTTCTTTTTTGTAGTTAAAAGTTGCTTGTTATAATGAAGACTTGTAGCTGTACGACGACGCCACACAGCACTGTTTCATTTTTATTTGTAGCTTATGTATATTTTCTTATATTGTCGAAGAAGTACCTATAGAAAAGGAATTACATTGGAAGAGAGAAAATTTCACCTAACCTCGGCGTCAGCTTGTTTGATGTCTAAATCGTTGAGTGCGTGACAAAATGTTCGATCATTAGTATTCCATCGAGTTGTTGAAAAAGTCTCGTCCTCTCGAGTCAAACGTAACTTGAAAAGTGCATTTTCAGGTGTGACAGGATTCCGCAATTGTTTAAGAAGTTGGAGTGCAATAGCAATATTCTAGTTATACTGTATAGTTGTCCGAACAGAAAATGAGTTTGTTTTGTTCCAGAATTGGTCGTAAATTTTGAGACATAGGGTGACGGATTCGATATTTTATGGACCTAAGTTCAGTTTAGGGTCAGAACTTTCTCACATAGAGAATATATCCTTCTAGAAAACTGTCATTCAGGTTGTCAATCCCAAAATAATTAATTTCTCAAACTTATCCTATCAATCAATTTTTGTGACTATAAATTTTATATCTTTAATTTAGAGTTAAAAATGCTTTGAAATGTTTGTATAAATTAAGAACTTTTTTTTTGCAAACCAGATTTTGCTCAATCCTGCTAAAAACTGATGTCCATAATTTTTATTATTATAGCCGTGGATCGTACTACATTTCACTGTTCTCTATCGCCGAATTTCGATCAGTATAGGTATAAACAAAAGTGCAAAAAGTGCTGGACAAAGATTGTAACCTGCAATACTGCACTGCTCTGGGAAATATTTTAAATTTAGCTTACGTACTAATTACATTGTTGTACCCAGTTTGTTAGATTCGGAACATTGGTATTTTTTAACTCCTTAAATTTGAGAATGATCTATTATAAATCACCTTTTCGTTTCTACGTTCACTAATTGAAAGAGGAAAGATAAAAAAACAAAAAACTAGCGCAGCAATATTTCGCTAGAAAACCCTACAGTTAGCCAATTTACATTACAGCTGCAAAAATTGAGGATGGTTATCGATGTCTAACTAACATATCGATCTATCGAAATTTCATTATTATAGTTATAAGTACCTATGTATAATAAGTAAAATAAAATAACCAAAGATACTTCAAGAAACTCAGGCAGTTTACTGTTCTCCAGCAATTTTATTTTGTTTTATTTTTTCTCGGAAACTACGGAATCAGTAGGTACCAAACTCCTACCAAACCTGGTTCTATATAAGAACTGAATTTCTCGAAAATTATAGCGCTATCTCTTGTGTTGTTTCCTCAAAATTCTGGTAAAAAACATTTCCAGAAATTTTTTATTTTCCAGTTTTCTCATAAACTACTGATTCAATAGGGACCAAACCTCCATCAGACTTCATACATGAGAACAATGTGTCATGAAAACTTCAGGCTGATCCATTTCGTAGTTCCTTCAAAATTCTGAAAAACCACTTTTCCATGAATTTCTTGTTCTCAAGTTTTCTCGGAAATTACTGAACCAATAAGCATTAAACTTATCAGACTTTGTCTTTTATAAGGACTACGTTTTATGAAAATTTAACCCGTTTTCAAATCTGTCATAACTACTGATCAATTCAGACTCATACTGAGACAATGTGTTGAAACTCAGGCTGACATTGAGTCTTCTCTGAAAAACCCTTTCCTGAATTTTCTTGTTCTCAAGTTTTTCTCGGAAATTACTTGAACCAATAAGCATTAACCTTATCAGACTTTGTCTTTTATAAAGGACTACGTTTTATGAAAATTTTCAACCCTGTTTCCTTTCGTACTTTTTTCACAATCGTGAACACAAATTTCCTCAATATTTTTATTTTCCAGTTTCTCAAAAACTACTGCACCAGTATAAGCACCAAACTTTTATGACACTTGGGCGTACATAATAACAATGAATCATGAAAATTTCAGCTCGATCCTTTTCGTAGTTACCTCAAATCCTGGAACAACTACTACTCCGGCGATTGTTTGTTTTCAAGTTTTCTCCAAAACTACCGAGCTAATATGCAAAAACTATTTTCCTATATGATGACTGTCTCTCATGAAAAATTCAACCTTATACTATAAGTATTTATCTCTTAACTGTAATTAAGAGAAAATTCTCTCCAGCAAATTTTTCTTTTCCTGTTTTCTCGAAAACTATTGAACCAATAGGCATCAAAATCCTATCATCTGTTATGAAAATTTCAGCCTTATCCCTTCTTTAATTTTTTGAAAACCATGAACACAAAATTTTTCTGACATTGTTTCTTTTCCAGTTCTCTCGGAAATTACTGAACTAATAGGCACCAAACTTCTGTCAGACTTGCACTTTTATAAGAACAGTCTTTCGTGAAAATTTCGGCCTATTCCTTTTTGTCCTTTCCTCAAAACCACTTTTTTAATAAATTTTTGTTTTCCAGTTCTCTCCAAAATAGCTGAACTGATAGGTACCACACTTCTTTCCAACCTACTCCTATATATATGAGAATTATCTCTCGTGAAAATTTGAGCCTTATTCGTTGTATAGTTTTCTTAAAACCATGAAGACAAAATATGGATGATACATACGTACATAACATACATAGATATATACATAAAAAAAATTCAGGTTAAAATGGAAAAATGATACCAGTTGTTTTCTTTCCTCTTGAAACGGATAATTTTCATCATCTTTACGCCCAATCTTTTGTGAGATCAATTTTAATACCGCGTTTGCAAGCAAACTGGGTAAAAAGGTCATCAATTAGCACCATTTTCCTACTGTCTATCCAACTAATGAGCGTGTAAGTCCAACTTGCTAACATCCCAAGGGGAAACCTACCCCGTTGCCCGAAACTCCGTCTCTGATCTGCTCTACCTCTAAACTATGATTTTTAATTTTTCCTTGCACATAATATTTTGGAAATACATCTTGAAAGGGACGCATGAAAAATTTACAACATTTCGATGTTCTCAGCATCATTTGTAGCTATAATAATTTTAAAATTTGGATGTTGCGAATCCAACAAAATCATATCTCTTTTGCACATTTTTGGCATATTTAGGTTAGGTATACCCTGCCTACCGCTATTGAATAGTGCGCCAGAAAAATATATCTAAAAATTTAGTTCTTTTCTTCCTCCCTCCATCCAAATCTTACTGGCAAGGTACGCCTGTGGTGCATACTGTTACTACTTTTACAGTCTGTCGCGAAATCGTTGATGACTCCTACTTTTGAACCTTTTTCAATACTTGTAATTTAAAAACTCCATAAACAAGATCTCAATTTAGCCATAAACTATGAAACTTACAACCATCGAATGAAGTGTTTATAACATTTTGACGTTTTATTGAAAAAATCAACTAATTATATTCAGGCATAGAGGTTGAAAAATTTCTCTTCAAACATATGGCTGATGTTAAAGTTTTATTTTTCTTGGGGAGGCCTATATACCAAACATCGGCAGGAGAAAATATTGCCTTCGAGTCTTTTAAGCGAATATTTGGAATTTACGTCTTGTAATGAAAATGTTTTGAGAGGGTGGTGATGAAGCTTTTCCAAACTTATTTATACGGTTTTTACCGAGGAAACCAAAAGCTAATTCTCTGGCGAGTTATTAACATGGTGGATTTTAATAACAGCTTCTTCATAATCAACTAAAAATATCTGCTTTCGCCTCTCATTTGTGATTATTTCAGCTGGTATAGGCTAATTATACTATTCTGTATGTGTAAAATTTGTGTTGAATTTCCATGCTGCTTTCGGCGGTTATATTGTCGCAAAATAAGTCTCTGCGGTTTACGTGAGAATCGTCCTTTCAGTGGACTTCTTTCAACTTGCCGAACTTCATGCTGTGAATTGAAGCTGCCTAAGATTTTATCATCAGTCAGCCAGAGAAGTAGGTGGGATTATGATTTTAATCCAAACTGATCTTCATAATGTCGTATCACGTCTCTGTGAATGCTCTTATAAAACAAGTTTTTAGGATAGGCCTATATATGTGCATGAAATTAGTGTACCTACTCCATGACATTAGGTAATCTAAATCGATGCGGTTGCTTTTTCCAAATTTCTTTCGTTTATTTATTTTTTTGTATTTATTTTATTAATTAATTTTTTAACCTATATTTTGAAGCTTTTCTTGTGCTATTGTTTGATGAAACCAGTGGCGGGTCCAGGGGGAAACAGGGAAATTTCCCTTCCAATTACCAAAATAAAGAAACATTAGGGGAAAAAATGTTAAATGCAGATAAAAACTGTAAAAATTAATGTTGAAGATGAAAAAAAAAGAAAAAAGCTCAATTCCTCCCAAAATTTTGTCATTTTCCCAAAAAAATGACATTCTGGATTTGCCATTTGATGAAGTTGGTTGTTTTTGGCGTTCTTTTTCTGATGAAAGTTCAAATGTCTGAACTTCGCGTGAAGAAGAAGAGAATTATTTTCTTGAAAAATGGAATCTCATTCAGGGTGGTCCATCTGTCACGCCCCCGTTTCCCCCTTCGTTTTTAAGATAGAAAAAATTCACCCAAGGTGAGACTCCTAAATTTTTAGCAAAGAATTTGAATTTGTTAGAAGTTATTTGCCTCCCCTGTAAACACCAAAAACTGTATCTTCGGTTTTTTAAATGAGAATTCTCCAATTTATCTCTCTAGATTGTAAAACTATAGGAAATTTATTGTCGATTTGACTGGTCAAACATCAAAATCAGTTGAGTATTAAGGAAGATATGACGGTCGCAACATCATTTAAATCAAGCAATTTTTCAAAGGTTATAAGCAGCAGAATATAAATTTAGTTGCTTCTTCCACTGCTGCTGTTGCAATAGGAACGACAGTTGCCCAATTTATGTGATATTCCGCCCGTCCTACTCAAAAAATTAAGGCGAGTCACTTTGGACAAATTTTTTCTATGTTCAAAAACAAAGAAAAAAATACGGTTTTTAAAAAATAGGAAATTAGTTACTATTAGTGAAATAGCTAAAAAATTAGTAATAGACCATAATTAATGATTGTATTAAAGTTTGTAGCTGTTGACCTAAAATCACAGTTTAAAACTATCACCTCATTCAAAATCAGACCAAAAATAGACTTTATGGAAGTACCGTCCAGTCGGTCGGTATCAAAATCAGCAGCTCAAGTACTTCTTTTAGTACTAATGTTCGTACCAAATTTCATGACCATTTGACAAAAATTGTGACCTGTGCCGTCCTAACAAGAAAATGGAATATCCGTATAATTATAATACCCATATACCTACGAGTACATATTTGTGTGAATTTGAGATTCTGGTGCTAAAAGTTTTCTTGGGACATGAAACCAAAAATATAAATATATCTACCTCCTCCCCAAAGTCATTTCACGGGAGCGAAATTAATAAGCAGATTTTCATAGAAAACTTAATTGAAGAAAAGGGTGTGCGTAATAAATGAAACACCTTGTACGGGTTATAATAATTTGTTAAGAATTAAAGAGTGTGAATATAGTATAAGAAGGAAATTCTAATATTTCCAAAAAGTCCCGTATGATACGTTTTGAACGTTGAAAATGAAATTAATATTTGACCTTGCATGAAACAAAAAAAAAAAAATTAAAACGTCAGTTTATGAACTTTCTTCGTGTTCCACTATTTCGTACGCTTACATTTACATATTGTAGACCTAAATATTTTTGAAAAAAATCGTAATGTTTAAGATTAAAAAATTGGGTCGTATTGTTGATTTCTATCATCCGTCATTTATGAATCTTTTAAGGTTGCTTAATTAGTTCCAGTTGTCTATCTACTATAACAGTATAAGTATACCTATATACAAGCTGATATCGCTAATATGCTAAAAGGGGTCTACTATTATTAGTGTTTTCTTCCTTCCTCTCTCAATTTCTCACTCTCTCTCACACTCTCTCTCTTTCTCCCTTTCTCTCTCCCCTCTCTTTTCAATATGTGTCGTTTGTTATTTTTGACAAAGTATTGTTTACTCCTTCAAAATCGAATCGTCGGCGAGATAATAGAATCAGCATATTGTACACGACATCATATATGCTCGAATGCAATTAGAAGGCCTTATAATGAAGCCTGTATATCGCCTATTTGAAACAATTCTTGCGACTATAGCTGATACTGTTTGCTTTCTTCTTTTTACTTTTTTTTTTGGTTTTTTTTTTTCTTTATTTTATGTGCCTTTCATCGGGAGTTGGTGAAAATTGTAATAAAATGGGACATTGAGACTTAAATATGTTTTTTTTTTTGTACAAATTTCCTCCATAAATAATTCAACTCCGTGTGTATTAAAGATGGGCAGTTGGTCAAGATACGTTTTTTCAGTGTACTCGATGTGAACAAAAAAATTTCGTTATCAATAATTAATTAAATACCTACGTAGTATTTTCGAGTTTTTTCGTTTGATTTCGCTATGGTAAGTTAATTTAAACTCGGAACCTAAAACTCCGAAACAAATATGTTTATAAAGAACTTTTTTCTTGTTTTGATGAGTACCAAAGTCTTTATTGAATATACAAGTGATTTCACTCCTTGTCTTATCATTAAAATTTCTGTACCATGTCAATTACTTCCACATTTTGCTGCCACAGCGCCCTATGAGATTGGTATTGCCAGAATTTCCATTTAGTTTCATTGTAATCAATGTTATTGAAAACTATTTTGAAAGAACCGTTGCTTTTAGAAAGCTTAAATTTTGCAGAAATATTTTCATATGTTAGGTCAAGATTTTGTGAAAATTTCATCAAAATCGTACGTTTGGTTATGAAGATATCGCCGAAATTGTGTCAGATTAAATGATTCAAATTATATGAACTCAATCAATTCTCAAGAACCAAACCTAGGATTGAGTTGAACTTTTGATGAATCATTTTGATTTGTTAGTTTGAGAATCTACAAAAATTTGGATGAAATTGTATGTTGGGTTGGGATTGGGAGATATCGCTAAAAATCTGTTTGGACTCTATGATTCAAATCTTGTTGAAGAATTTGAGCCCTATCTCTCCAACCCATTGTACAATTGTAACAAATATAGAGGAACATTTTTTAAATGTACGACTATATGTTACACAATCGTAATAATTTATTTAATCTCCCAAATTATTACCCACTTTTGACTTTTTTTATTCTTGAAACAAAATTGACAGTAAATTGTACTATTAGAATTTGATGAAAATAATTCATCCAAATGAAAGACAATTGTATTCTTTGACCTCATTAATGCACACACATGTAACTTCCTAGAAATATCTGCCCACAGCAGGTAAAATTTTAATTCTCCTTCCTTCAGGTAACAACCAATCATAATGAACTAATCCCACTATTACTAACTTACAATTTCTTTTCTATACTGTAAAAATTAGAATATAAAAACTAATACACTGAAGAACACTCAGTTCAGTTCAATTAATCTTCAATTCTTGATATTCAATGTTAAATACTAACATACTATTCTGTTAGAGATTTTCTTACTTATTAATGAAAATATTATATTGTGTAAAATGTTATTGTGTTGAATTTAATTGATGTCTTACAATACAAAGAAAGTTAAGGTCCACCATAACTGTTAACGTCAAAAAGAGGTAAAAACACCAATATATCACTCTTTTTCTGGCATTACGACAATTTCATCCAAATTTTCACAGGTTCTTTAGCAAATGCATCAAAATGATTCTTCAAAATTTCAGCTCAATCCTACATTTTGTTCTTAAGAATTGATTAAGTTCATTTAATTTGAGATAATTTCTACAATATTTTTATAACCAAACGTAGGATTTCAATTAAATTTTCACAG
Source organism: Ericerus pela (assembly GCA_011428145.1). Taxonomy (NCBI): domain Eukaryota; kingdom Metazoa; phylum Arthropoda; class Insecta; order Hemiptera; family Coccidae; genus Ericerus; species Ericerus pela. The sequence goes on from WOFM01002212.1 coordinate 9,700, forward strand.
AATATCGAGCTAACATGTGGCAATGTCTCTGCAAAATTACCGTTTTCTAAAAGCAACAGTTCTCTCGCAATTGTTTTTGAAACTTTAATTGCAATGTAATTAATATAGAATTAAAGGAAATACTCCATCCAATGTGCACTGCTGTGGTGATTTATGGAACTAAATTCGATGGACCTATTTTTTCAGGGAATGAAATGACTTGTAAGTATATTTGATAAGGACTTTGATGAGTACCAACAATTTTCAAATTATAGCGGACCTCTCCTGGGACACACTGTGTAAATGAGTACGGTGTGTTACCAAGGAGTAAACGTTCAATGGTAATTTATTCTACGTTATCTTCCTAAACTGCAGTCAAACCGACTGGTTATTTATTAGGTGACAATTTAGGGTTAGACCTTAATGTTAGTGATGAACAAAAGCAAGAATATGTTACAGTAGTCTTGCTTTTGACCTTACTTTTGCCCCCTAAACCTTAGTTTTTCATCATCAGTATTCTTGTCTTTTCATTGTCATAGCCATAACATCCTTCTTTTTTGTGATTGATTAAACTTGCGTAACATTCATGCCTTTCACAAAATATGAAAGAAAAAAATGAAACGTTAAATCTTGCTAATAAAACAGAAAGCTACGAACATCAATTCACAGTTCATTCATCGTTTGATCTTGGTCTTGCAAAACATGCAAGATCAAGACCATTTTTGTTCACCGGTGACATAGGCTTAATGGGTTCCCCAAGATAGCATTTAGGATAAAATTCATGATAACAAGGCTCCTAATCCCAGAAAAGTGTTCAACTTCCTGCCTCTAATTTCACTCACGTGTGCCCATAAATCGTTGCAATCAGGTGGATTAATGGGTGATGGAGTCCAAAGTGAGGTTTAAAGCGCCGAGCTTTTTTTAATTTTTGCAATGACTTATTCTCTAGGAGCCGATGAAGCTAAATTATCATCCTTTAATGGACGATATGTTAGTATTTTGCCTTTATGGTGTCGGAATTCTTTATATTTCTGTATTGATTTCATGGTCTGTATCTAAGTTTCATAATTTCGTTCGAATCATAATAGTTCTTTAAACTATTCTATTGAAGATATCAACTTTTTGAATTTGTTCACTTCTCAGAACGGACAGCATCGAGAAATACATAATGTGTGGAGAACCTAGAATTAAAGACGTACATTGCCATTTTTCCTTATCATGAGTATGGAGTGTCAAAAATTATAAGATTTTACATTTCAAGTCTTTACTACTGTCGAGAGAAACACATAACAAAATCAAATCCTAATATTTTCAGTGGAATGAAGTTCAATTTACTCGATGGAGAGTAACTTTTAATTCAAGTAAAAACATGAAAGGCATTTTAATTCCTCATCGATATAGTTACTGTTATCTTCTTCTTCTTTCTTGAAGCCATCGCCTTACATTCTTAAATTCCTCTTAATCCGGTCTTTTCTTTCTCTCCTTTATTTTCTATAACATTCGACTATTCCTTCTTTCTTTTCTTCTCCCAACTAATTATTTTCCTTTAACATTAAATTCCTATACTCATTTAAAATCCAACTTCCTTTTCTTCTTCTATCAACATCCATCTTTTGGTTTATCAAGTACTATCAACTTTGGGTTTTCTCCCTAATCGAAGTTTCTTTTTATCACCAGCAACTGGGGAAGTTCCATACTCTGTTCAAGAAGATTTTTTTTTGTTCCCTTATCGACGAGAGAATTTTATCTGTATCTTATCTCTTTATTTTCCTTTGTGAATCCTCATAATTTCTGACTCCATTTTGTATTCTTTTATACTTTCGCTGTTTGGGGAATTTTAGGAAATTCCTTTTTGTCTTATGCCATATCGTTTTCTTTTTTTTTTTTTTGGAGGTGTTCTACTTCATTTTTCAATTTTTTTGTCCTTTTTAACACTCTCTTAGATGCTGACAGAAGCCCTTCAAAATTTAGCTCTCGTTTTCAGAGCCTCTCAAAACTTTATCAAGTCCAAAAATGTTGTTTTTTTTAGGTTTTTAAAGGTATTTAAAAGTGAAAATTTCCAAATTATGAGTTATTTTCTCATTCAGATTAATTAATTTGTTAAATTGTTGAATGAAAATTCGTTTCTCCATCGATATGGCAATAGTTTAAAATTTTTAAAAATATTATTTTCGTTTTTCCTGATTTTCTCCAAGTTGCTGAATTGTGTTCCTGTTGTTCCAATTTGCTGAATAAAATGGTGTTCCTGCACAGAAGCTGAAATTCTCATTTATAATCAATTGTGAGTACATGATATTTTTATTCTTGCATTGTGATAACTAATTCAAGTATGATTTTCAGTGGCTAAGAGTGAAGATAAGAATGATGAGGTAGAATCGAATGAAAATATGTTGTTTTGGTAAGATGACGGTTTATACCTCTCTTTATTTTCTTTTTTTCATCTTCCCAAATGTGATGTGATTCTGATTTCTTGTTTCCCCGAGGAGTTATGGTTGCCCTTCTATCATTTACAATTTTCCGCCAGGTAGCCTTATATAGTTGGTCTTTGATATGTCGGATGCCACATTCTGTTTCAATGAAATGTCATATTCCGTTTCAATAAAATTTGGTACCATTCAAAGCCATAAGAAATATACTGAGAGTATATTTTTTGCATACTCTCACACTTCAAGGTTTTACCAGAACAAACCAAAATGTAGTTGGCTGAACTTCTAATCTGCAGATCATAATTCATATACTTGCTGTTAGACGAATTAGTTATTAAATACAATGTTATTTTTTCGTTTGTTTTTAAGAATTTTATGGGGGGATCTATTCTCCAATCCCCCTGCATACACTTCTTCTTTATGCTATCCAGATTTGAAAAAATTGGTCTTTTTTTTTGTATTTTCTTAAAATGTGAACTGAAAGAATACATTTCGAGTTGGTGAAGGTAGGGAATGCAAAAATGGTAGAGTTGTTGAAGATGAGAGCTGTACCACCATTTTAAACAATTAATTGGTAATACATTCATAATATGCACTGTTGTATAGGCGTCGAAAATTATCAAGTTATTTTGAAAGGGATAATTTCTAAATTTAAAATTTCAACAATAATGGGCAGGTTGCATAGCCAAGTTCTCGGGAATTTGGCTTCACAACTTGCAGACCCAAGTTCAAATCTTAACATCTATTATGTTCACCCAAAAATAAGTTGTATGTAGGGAGTCACTGTCTCTCTACTTTGATGGCTCTGCACCTGAAAGACTGATTCAAACATTGGCATCTACTTCTTTCCACATCCAGGAACAAAAAAGTGGTCTGTAGCAAGTCATTATGTCTCTGCACTGATTGTTCCACAACTTTAGGATCTGGATTCAAATACCAGTGATGGCTACTTTTTTGTAATAATTTGTAGTGATGATGTTTGCTTAGTGACTACAGAAAGGTGCTTGATCAACTATTGTGGTCAGTTGTGTGTTTTTTATTGGCTACAATAGTAGAGTGGAATTTAACTAACTGACTACTTCAGTGCCTGACCAATCTCTGCACTACTGACTGGCTTTTGTAGTACCCAGTTGTAGGATTTACTTCTAAAAGGTGGTTATAAATGAGAGGAACAACTGAAAAATTTTTTGTAAGTTTTTTTTTTTGCCTATGTGAATTTGACCCCTAAAAACCTCCTAATTGGCCCTGATGCCCTTTTTAACCTCAAAGTTGCTATTTATTTAAAAATTTGGGTCCTTTCAGGCCCTCCAAAAAAGTCCGGGCCCGGAACATTTGATACCTTTTCTCCCTCCCTCTCTGAAGCCCTTCAAGCATATTATAATATCCAGTATTGTCCGTTCTCTTTGATCTACAAAGCCTTATTGTGGCATCGTTAATGTTTGTTTGGCAATACTGATATATTATTATCAACAATCTTTTTATAAAAAAAGAAACTATAAAGGTCATTTGTATAATTTTTTTTTTGAAAACCAACGATAATTATGTGTGTAGTATTCTGTGGTATGCGCAGGCATACAACTACGTATAGACATCGTATGTGTGTGCGAGCCAAGCTCAGTATTAAATTAGATTAGTTGTGGTGAGCTACTAAACCGTGTGTACCAAAAATGTGTTTGCCCTACGTAATGTAGGGACAGGCCACACAACCTACCAAGAGTGCACAAGTATACCCGTCACCACTGATAGGAAGTTGCCACACTACTCTCCCCTAGTTTGTTTCCAGGGGAAACAGTCGATGATAAATGCATGCAAAACCAAGTGTGGTAATTTGGAGGTTCTCACAGGTTTTAGGCTGGAGGTATCTCCTGGTCACCAGTGTTGTATGAGGGTCAATTGCTGTTGTCTGAGCAAGAGTTGATTGAGCCACATCTTGACTGAAGGAGAGAGAGAGAGAGAGAGAGAGTGGAGTCTTGTGGACTCAACACTGAGGGAGCAGAACTCAGTTCAACGCTGGTGGATGAAAAGTGGAACTCAGTAGGTTCAATGCTGGAAGAGGTGGTATAGGCATCAACTGCTCTGTCAATTGAGATAGTCTGAGGACAGTGGCTCATTGCTACTCCCTACTCAAAACCATAACCATGTATGTGTATTGAATGAAGGATAGAACAATATGTGATAGCCTATCCTAGTTGTGTTATGTGAAGTATGAGAAGGTAGGTGGAGATTGAACAGTGTCAATGAGGGGCAACAAGTTCCGAGTAAGTCATTGAAGACTCTTCCACCAAGACTCAGCTGGACACAGGGACTATCGAGGCTTAGTACTAGAGCAGGGTTACCCTGAATGCAGTGGCTCTCAACTTGTGTAAGGAGTGCCAGAGATGGAAGAAGCTCTAGTTAGTAGAGCTGTAAGAGCAGCAATGGTAGTTGGCTCTACAATTGCACTGTCTGTAGACTGCAATTTGAAGGGCTGCTGATGGGTGATTGCTCCATCAGCAGCGATGGCAGCTAATCTCGAGTTTACCGGGTGTTGCATCAACAAAGGTTGTCGGATCACCGAAGGTAAGCTGTGGTAGAGCAGACCCAGAATGACAGTGTCATCAACATGACCATTGTTGAGTTGAACCAAGTGGCGCTGATAGGCTCTTGGCTTCTCTCTGGGTTTACAGAACCATCTGTTCAAGGAGTTGCCATACCCGCATGTTGTTCGAGGGTGAAAACTCATCAAGAATCAATTGGAGGAGGTTACTCCACGTCTGCTGAGAGAGATCGGTGCTGTAGAGTTAGTCAGAGACTACATTAGCTAGCGATGGTGGGAGCAAGCTTGAGATGGTTAAAAACATTTGGTGCTCTGTGGCATTACTATGAGTGTGTGCCAGATTCTTGGTCTGTTACAGCCAAAGCCGCACATTCCTCGCATTGAATTGTGGCAGGGAAGTCAACGTATGAGGAGGGGCTTAGGCCGCCACAGAGATATTTGGTGTGGCAGTTATGGTGGATGCTAATTACCATTGTAGAACAAGTGATAAGTCGAGCAGGGTGTGGTCTTCATCCTGCTGGAGCAGGAGTCTGGATGTTCCCCATCCAACTGGCATAGAGGATCCCGGGCTGATGGAGGAATGGACAACTGCTGACATCGATGTGATTGTTGATATCCTGCTAGTTGGTTTGCCATGGATCAATTTCTGGAGAGGCTATGCCACCAGGGGATGTGAGAACTCGGGGACTCACATCCGAGTTCTACCAGATTGAGCTTATGCTCAATCGACATCTTGGTAAAGACAGTTTTTAGGAAGAGGGAGAAGAGCTACAACCTTCTTGATTGGCCATTGGCTGATGTATGAGAGGGAATTTTAAGGAACTACAACCTTCTCAATCGGCTGTTCGCTGATAAATGAGAGGAAGTCTAGAAGACTACTACCTACTCGATCAGCTGTTTGCCAATAACAGAACTGCGTTCATCACATTGAGGTTACCACTTGTAGGATGCTGCGGTATGCGCAGGCGTACATCTACGTATAGACCTCGTATGTGTGTGTGAGCCAAGTTCAGTATTAAATTAGATTAGTAGTGGTGAGCTACTAACCCGTGTGTACCAAAAACATGTTTGCCCTACATAATGTAGGGACAGGCCACACAAAGCGAGTGCACAAGTACACCCGTCACCACTGGTAGGAAGTTGCCACAATGTGCCTTTACTTATTTAATAAATTTTTAAATTTTATAGAAGCCACATTACCTGTAACTGAAAAAAACAGAAAAAAGAAATTAATATTTGGTGGTGTAGAATTGGAGATTGTACTCGATTAAGGGGGGAAGAGATGTATCAAAAGGAGTATTATTCTTTGCTCCCCCTCTAGCAGTGGACCTGAGTAAAATCAAATTATATTGGTGGATTTTGTAACTAAACGAGCCCTTGCCCAAATAATTGATCCACTGTAAGTATTTTGTGGGAAAGAATTTTTAAATTTGAATAGCTGAAAATTGTAATTTAGTCTTTTGGAAGTACACAGTTTAGTCGAAAAGAACGACGTAAGAAACAAAGATTTCTTCGACGTTCTTTACTTCGCGTAATAATTTATGTCTGGTAGACAAAAAAAAGGAGGCTATAATACGAAGATAATAGTCGTAAAAACAATCAGAAATGGAGAGACCGTGACAGAGTGAGAGAAGGGAAGAGATGTGTGGATGCGGTGCAAAATAGAAAATATTTTCACCATTGAATTGTTGCACATACGCGAAAGACAAGTGCTGAAAGAACCGAAAAAGTAATAATCCGCAGATGGTGGGTGTCGTTACACAGCTTCGAATTTTTTTTTATCAGTACTAAGCTACCAACCCATACAAGAAATATGCAGTCGGAAAAATTGCACAGAGGGTTATTAGCTGATACGCTTTTTATGGACGACATCGTTGTATAAATAGAAAAATTTGCATGTCACTTCGCCAACAGAAGTCTGAATTGAAGTACTAAAACTCCGCCCTCGTATAACAGCCACACTCTCAGCTCGTGACCATAAATGCTTGAATGAAATAAATTTAACTGCCATTGTGAGAAAATGTAAAATAATCTGCCTGAAAACACAAAACAAAATAAACAAAAACCAAAATACACTTTTTGGAAATAATGCCTTTTGGTCTACGATAATTTTCACGGCGAAGGCGTCGGAGCAAAAGAGAAGTGGAATTCAAATAGGTACTGAAAATTCCTATTGTTTGATCGTGGCTGAGATTTTTCGAAATTGGCAACACTAACATACTGGATTGCAGTATGATTTGGTTCCGTTGTTTGGTTGTTTTTTCAGAATATACTTACCAACTTAAACGAGACATTTTAAAAATGGATTACGAAATTAAATACGTGAGTGAACATACAATGAGATCTATCTATTCTCTGTTCCAAAAGAGATACGCAAGAATTTTTGAAGAAGCAAATAGGCGGCTTCAAACATCAAAATTGAATTAAATTTGGTAGGCCCTAGGCAAAATGAAAATTTTCACGAATAGACGTACTTCCATTTTGCACAAAATGTGAAACATTACCATTTCTCTCCCACAATATCCGCACGCCCTATGTATTATAACTGGTGGTTGTTTGCTTTTCTTTTTTGTGACAGAGTGCCTATAATGCTTTTCCGTTGTTACACGTTTGTAGGCTAACTTGCACCTGACAGATTGATGGGCGTAAAAGTAAACAATATTGTAGAGAGCTGAAATTTGTGGAAATATTTACACATGTTAGCTAAAGATTCTGTAAAGATTTGGCTGAAGCCATACGTTTAGTTCTTGAGATACCGCTGAAGTTCCCCAACTGGATTGAATTCATACCTATATCATTTGAATTACATAGTCCGAACAGAATTTCAGTGATATATTGAGAACCAAACCTACGATTACAGCCAAAGTTTCACAAGATCTTAAACTAACATAATTATGTCAGTGTTTCAAAAAATTTCAGCTCAATCACATGTCTGGTTCTCAAGATATCGCTCAAATTCAGTTCATATTGTGTGATTCAGATGATATGAATTCAATCTAGTTGGGGAAATTCGTAATATCTCGAGAATTGAACGTACAATTGTACAATTTCTGCTAAATTTTCACAGAATATTTACCTAATGTATGTTAAAATTTTCGCGAAATTTCCGCTCTGTACAATCATTGCAATTGCTTTTGATATAATTGATTATAATGTAATTACTAATCAGATTTTCACCCTTCAAATTGTAAAGACTATCAGAATACGATCCTGCATGACACTTGATGACGCGCAATGAAAATGTTCGATTATTCTTACATTAAAAATCACTCCGGGTAAACTAAGTATAAGGTATTATGTATTCTCATCTCACCTGATCACCTCGCCAATGTTTTCATCTGAATAAATACTTGTGTTTGAATTTTTAATATTGTGTAATGCAATAAGTAGCTGTGTTGAGCCTGATTCCTGATTCACGCTTGGCTAGTTTTCATGCTACTAGCCAGCTATTTAAGATAGTATTCTGTTAACAGATCAAGTTGTACTAGCCATTTTAACATCAAACAAAGTAACTGACTTCAACTATTAACGGAATAGTACTCCAAATAGCTCACTAGTAGCTACAAAAGAAACCAAGTTTGAATTAAGTTTGAATCAGGCTTTAATATGGCAAAAAAATAGTACCGTAAGCAGGGCTGACTATGTATGATTTTTTTCATATTTTCAACTTTGGTTGCATTTTTCTTAATGAAGGAAATAGTTATAAAAATATGTGATTCGTGTTTTGTGTTGTTCAGAGCATCCTATACAGGATGAGAAATGAACTAAATATTGAGAATGTATGTGACAGAAGCAATAAGCAATTAAAGACAAGCTGCATAGTCGGCTCCTGATTGGAGTCAAAGTCTTTGAAATCTCTACTAGTCGGCCAAGTTTCCTGGCGCATTAGGCCAACAGGAACCAATGCTGTCATCAGTTCCATGAGGATTATATATGTACCTATGTAAAATCTTTTTGTGTCTAGTGGGTTGTATTCTTGTGTTTATCGAATTTGGCTGATTTGTAGAGATTTTAAAGATTTCGAGTTGAGGTGACTGTGCACATATTAGGTATTATTGGTTGAATTTATTTAAAATTTGTGAAGTCTGAAAAATAATGATAAATATGATACAAGAATATTATAAGCATCAAATTTAATTTTCCAAACCCTAAATTACATCAATTAATAAAGGGGATAAAACTGAAAATCATGGTAACTGTGCATACCTAAGGTATTGTTTGTTGAATTTGATGAAAAATTGGCCAAGTCTGATGGAACATCATACAAATTTTATAAAAAACATTAAATCTATTTTCCGAGCCCTAAATTCAAACAGTTAGAGCCAATAAAATCAAAAATAACATAAAAAAGTGGCTAAAATATTACTGTGCAAAGTCACTCCATCCAACCTTTTAGAAAATATTTCAAAAACTATTTGAGATATCATAATTAGGGAAACATTATCTGAAAAATGATGGAATTTCCTTTAAAGTGGAGTATTTACTTTTTCTGATCTTTCAACAGGTAGGACTGGATGAATCAAATTAAAGGCAGAATTTTCAAACAAATATCCGATCTTACTTGATTTGGGAGTAAGCTTAAACATTTGGCTTTCAAACAAGACCATAATTAGTATTACTACTCTTATAGAGCTGAAATTATTTATGCATTTAGTTGAAATTTTGTGATCGTGCAAAGTTTCCCCCGGATTGAAAAGTCGCCTTGTGTGACGGTACACTTAAAGTTTTAGTTCTCCCACAAATTCTGCTGAAAGTGTATTTTCTGTTCAAACCTCATGGTTTCAACTCTCCGTTTGTTTTCTGTGAAGTGACAAAACTCGAAAAATTAATTGATACCTCCCAATGATTAGAAAGCCATATGATCCAAGTAAGATCATATGTTTAAAAATGAACTTTCATTTTAACAAGAACCCATTCAAAAAAAAATTAAAACAACCATTCAGGATCCACTTCTTGTAAAATGAGCATTTTAAAAAATTGAGCGAAGATAATGGGTGTTTTAATTTTTCCGATCAAAAATGGGGTTGCAATCCACCCGTTAGGAAATTATGCTTCAGAAACTGTATCAACTTGTTTCTCTCCTTCGTACTACTCAATATTTTAAGGTGTTTGGGTAGTGACCACTGACCTTCGTATCTAAGACTGACCAATTTCAGATCTAAGCATTATTGGACAAGATACCTCGAATGTAAAAATAAATCAAAACGATCTCGGAAATCATATGAAAAATTAACGTAGACCATTATTGAATTGTAAATTGATTTGATTTATCGGACATACATCATGAAGTCTTATTTTTTGTGTGTGATTCAGTGAAACTTTTCGTTTATATTATGTGTTATACCTATTTTGTACCTTTGTGAGAAGGATATTTCATCAAAAACAAACCAAAAAAATCTCTGCATTACTGGAAAATATATCTCCAACTCTTAAATTTGCGAGAACCCAACATCAAATGTACTCGGATATAAACCTATCTATTTCATTAATTTACTACACTAAGTTATCCGGTCCTGTATTCTTTTAGTCTTTTTCTATCTCACAGTCATAAATGATCAGGTATGCATTTGTAAATGAGAAACGACATTTTGTGTGAATTGTGGTTTTTGTCTTATTATGATAGCCTTCGCTTCATAGTTAATATGATTTCTCAATACTTCTGAAGAAGTTTGACTCTGGTATTTCGGTACATTGAATTCGACCACCCAAAAAGCTGATGTTGAGAAAACTGATTTATTACACGTGCGATGAAATGATCTTTCAGATTTCAGAATTTTAATCAAGTTTCACCTCGTTTCATTTTTCTGCTTGATTTGTGACAGAACTGATGCGCTGAGTCAAGTAAAAAGCTTCTATCTGATCATTCACTGGTGGGCTGAATTAACAAAATCACTGAAAACTTGTCAACTTTTATTTCATATTAAATATTTACTTCAAATTTAAATTTTTCCCCAAGTACATAGAACATGTTACCTGTGTAAACAAAAGATTTTTCACTCTTCCTTATTTTGTTAGGCCAACTCTGTTCTCCTTAAAACAAATTTCGCCTTGTATTCTCACTTTATGATGCTGGTCTCTCTCAATTTCCCTCTTTTTTTTTCTTCTTTTTTTCACTTTCTCCAGTATTATTTTCATTGATCTGTTTTTCCCGTTAGTCTATCCGTTTAAAAGTTTGTTTTACAACTTATTAGAATGCTTAACAAGGGACCAAAATTAGCAACAGCTAGTTTCTTAATGTTTCATTCGCGTTCAAAAATGAACTTTCGCTTTCGTGGATAATGCAAATGTCGTTAATTACTTTTAGGAGAGAAAGACGAAAAGGCAAAGAGGCTCTTGATTATGTTCGTAGATGAGGTAAACTCCTTGCCTCATGAATAACAATATTTTAATTTAATATTTTATGCGATGACTCGGTACTTATGTCGGTGTGCGTCCGCCGAGGAGAAAACTTCGAAATCGTTGCGGGTAATTTCAAAAATTAAAATACATTTTCATTTAAATACTTTGGGCTGTTGACTTGGCGTCTTGTATTCTGCCTAATTAGTGCCGCGATTGTCAAGCATCTGAAGTCGAAAATCTTTTCAGTCGGTAGGTACATTCATCTTTTTAAGCTGGGTTCAGACCAGCAGACGAGCTAACATTCATTTTTCGCCAGTTCTTCTTCAGTTCGCCTTGTAAGAATATGTAGGGATTATTATTCAGATGGTTAGCTACCACAGCTACTATAAATTAGTTATGTAAGAAAGCGTGACCTCGACTCAAGACTGTTAATGAACAAAAGCATGACCAAGGCCAAGAACATTGTAGTATTGATCTTGCTCAATCAAATATTAATTTTGACTTCGGTTTCGCTCAGTCAACTCTTCGTCATACACCGTCAATCTCGGTCTTGATTCTGCACCGTCTAGTCTTGGTTTTGATTTTAGCCTTGCTTACAAAATTGTTTCTGCTATTGATGGCTAAATTCAAGTTACTATTCGAGTCTATTCCAAAATGAAAAAAGCAAGAAATCAAAATTAAATAGTGAAAATTATTGAAGCAACGAAATTGCGAACACTTGGCCGTTTATTCATATTTTTCAAAATTTTAACAGACGAGTCTCTGTCTAGTTTTGGTATTGTTTTTGCATAGTCGGTCTTGGTCTTGCACTTTCTGTTAAATCAAAACGAATTTTTCTCACCACTAACCATGACGATGATCGGAAGAAATAAGGGAAGAGTGAAGATGATGTACTGTGGGAGGGTGAATGAGGGAAAGAGAGAAATATTAAGATGTTAGGAACAAGGGAATTCAAGCGACGCCGCCAGTAACGTCTATAGTAGTACGAGCCGCATTACCTATGCCCTTCAGGCAACTGTGAGATAGTAATTTTCATCTGGAACTAAAATTTTTCGTGATAACTTTCAAACTTAATTACAGCATTAATTTATTTTAGTTTCCATTTCTCAGATCTAACAAATAACTGAAACCATTCACTAGAACTGGGAACTATCTGTCAAGTAGGAGCGGTACAGAACTAAAACTTTTAGTGAAAATTTTCGAATTTAGTTACAACTCTCAGTGGTGCGAATTTTGACTTCTCTCAAGTGTGAACTATAAACTCATAAGAAAAGCTAAGAATCAACATTCAAACTTTAATACAGCTCTCAGTTTTTTAGAATTTCTGAACTATTAGCGAAAAATTTTCAACCCATTTATAATTCTAAGAATAGAATTGCCAAAATAGAATTGCTCAAAAAGCATTCAAGTATGGACACCTACACGGGGTCAAAATTTTGTGAAAATCTATCAAGTGGGAGAGGCGGAATGATCTAACCGAAAAACATTTATTAAATTTATAATATAGAAACTGTAGGAAATTGTATGATTGTGTAAGGGTTTGTTTCATTTGTTAAAAATAATGCAGCAAGCTGAACTGAGATGTAATTTTGAAACAGGACAGGTTAAAAACCAAAAATGTTGTTGAAAACTTTCTAACTTCATTAAAGCTCTCTGTTGTTCGAGTCCATTTATCAGAATTGTAACTGAATTAAAACCATTAATAGGATATAAGAACTAACTTTGAAAATTAAAGGTTCTAAACTAAAACATTCGAACTTACTGTTCTCAGAATGAAGATTCTGAAACAAAACTGGGCATAAACCATCTAAGGATAGGCACCAACATGAAATAAAAATTTTGTGCAAATCTGAAAAGAAGTAACAATTTATATCTGATTTATAAAAGCCACTTCTATGACTCTATCACGTGACCATTGTTACAGCAGATGCACATTTGTATTATTTTGCTGTATCGTATCATCGTATCATATCAATGTGCGTGAGGTTTATGACCTCGTACCATAACAAAAAATAATACGATGATATGATATGGCCTTTTCCCAGATGATGTCGATATTCTGCTATTGCATCAAAAAAAGGGATATTGGAACTATCTGTTTTTTCAATCGGGGAAAAAAATTTTTTTATTCATATTAGAGGTAGGATATGATTCTCGGCAATGCTTCATAAAAACAAGTCGTATCAGGGCCAGCTACACAGAGTAATCTCACGTATTATTTTTAATTATGAATAATGCAACCAAACCAGGTCTGCAGCTGCGATTCAACCATCATTACATTTATTTTCAGAGAAACCTCATCGTTTACTATTTTAAAAAATGTATAAAACTTTTAATTTCAAATTAACTTGTTCAATTTTTATGTTCAAATATTTTTAAATAATATGTCTTACAAGGAGGGGGAGGTTCATACCTGCGAAGGAAATCTTGTAAAAAAATCCCATGGTGTAACTTTTAGGGAATTCCTAAAATAAAATAAAAATTTGAATTTACCTACACTTAGGTAGCAAAAAAAAAAAAAAAAAAACCCTTGAGAAAATCATGCAGCCAACCCTGAGTCCTATATCACCTGTGTGTGTCATATCATGATACACGCAGATGATACCGCATGACGAAATGATACAAATGTATTTCCGCCTTTATGGATATCCTTGGCTATGCGTATATTTCAGTCACTTTGAAGATATATATATATATATATATATGATAGAGACAACTAGTGTGTAGTTTGGTGTCTTGACTACAGACAGTGCTACATCGACCATATGTTTTACATTGTGAAAATCTAATTAGTGAAAAAAAACTACGCATATTTGTTAATTAACATGGGGATACAAAATACCTCACTCCAGAGAATCTGATTGACCGATGTGAGGTATTTTATACGTCAATGTACACTTACTCTTGCTGGGCGTAGATATTAAGGACACTCCAACTGCTTTGTAAAACTGTTGTCTGCCAGCTATTTGGGGTATCATTCTGTTAAAAGTTAAAGTCACTACAGGTTTCATCTATTGAAGTTGACTTTAACTTGGAGGATAGTCCTATGAAAGTCTTATTAGAATCTCACATAGTAATTCGCCTAGTTGAAGTTGATTTTAAACTGTTAAAACAGTGTAGTGACTTTCACTGTTAGCAGAATAGTACCCCAAGTAGCTGGCTAGTTGTATGAAAACTGGTCGAGTGTGAACAAAGCTTAACCTAAGTTATTCTATAAATTATTGCTGCATAATAATATTGGGTACTCTTGAGTATGAATATATTATTTTACATATATGTATAGATAGGTGTACAAAACACCACTGGCCCTAATGCATAATTTAAAACAATGTTGTTTAACCACTACCTATACTTGATGTTAAAACCAGTTAAGCAGTTTATCTATTTTATGGATTTTTCCAATTTCAAATGATAGTATCCCGAATGGCTAAAAATCCAATGAATTAGCAATTATGAGTTAATTAAATTCGTAAAATTCTCCTATCATTTCCATGGATCAATTATTGTAAAGTAAAAATCAGTTTACCTATGTTGATGCCAGGTGCCAGCATTCTAATTTCATGACTTGACAATTTCCTGCTGATAACGACAACTTGGCACGTATTTGTCCACTCATTTTACCTTCAGACACACACAGTATGAAGACACTATCAGTGAAACAAAGAATAAAACTGTAGGGAAGTTGCGTACGTTGAAATGTCAATATAGTACCTCCAGACCTAATACTAAAGTTTCCAACATCTTGTAGGTATACTCATGTCCTACTCGTCAACGATGCAAGAAAGGCTGGAAAAAATTGCTCCTGCGAGAGTAGTTTAATTCGTAAAGATGATGCAAAAACTTGATATTCGCATCTATACACAGCTGTTGGTCGCTTCGCCACCTTCTTTGAACTCGTAATAATTTAACCGACTGTACACATTCCGACTAAAAGAGGTTTCCACGATAAATCACGTTTACGTGCACGCGTTCGCCATAAAATTTGCCACGTGGGTTCTTTCTTACATAATATCTTCCACGAAAAATGAGCCAGACTTTTCTGCAATGGGATAAATGAAAGCCTATGCGCCACCCTTCTCCTTACGCATTTCTAATCCTCTATCCTTTTGGCTCGATGACAAAACATGGCACGCACGAAAATTGAAGATGGGCCTATTTGATGGTTGCTGTATATTATGGTGGCTATTCGACGCAAACAAGTCGCATACAGCTGCAGACGTAATGGCGAAATCACAGACCAAAAAAAATCCAAGAAAGATGGATTTCCAGCTCTTTTTTAAGTTTTTTAATCGTATTTTTAAAGTAGCTTAGTAACACGAGATAGAATGTTTGATGTTTGGGTGGTTGTCTTCGTGTAGTAAGTGAACAAAAAACTTTATAGGCTTTGTAGAAGAGGCTTTGTGCTGGGTACTCGAATTTGCGACGAATATTCACGATAGATGGAGGATTAGCTTACCGAAAAATACGAGTCAATAAAATTCTGATTTCGGTCAATTTCGATCAAGGATAAAATGATACTCTATTTTAAAGACGCGAGGCAATTTTAGTAGGATTACAGCTGGTAATGAATCACCTCCCGTCGAAATTTGGTACCCATCCTTATTTTGTCTTCTTAAACAACATACTAAGAGTCCATTACATTTGGCATTAGCGTTGTGCTATAGGGGGCAAGAATGGTGGCCCAATACGGTTTTTTGCATATATTTCATTCAGTTTTTATTTTTCAGTAAAAAATACTTCTACTAAAGTTTTATAAAAAAGGTCCTCTACACATTATTTTGTGAGAGTCAAATTATACATCAAGATTCCAAATTTAAAGAGAAATAACTTTTTACTGAAGTTCAAATTTGATATTTTGTATATTTCTCGAGTTATTACACAATTTTCTCCTAAAAAATACATATTTCATTTGATTTGTTTTTCAGCCCTCCTATAATACTTCCACTGCACCAAATTTTAACCTTTTATACATCAATGAATTTGTAATTGAAAGAGAAATAACTTTTTGATGTGTTTGCAGCCTCGTATCTCCCATATTTTTTGAGATAATTGCCAAAAAGTAAATTAGGGAGCACATTATCCACAACTGGAGAGAGTTTCTTCCCAAATATGAAAGTTGGGTTTAGTTAGGAGGGGTTGCTTAACAATGCATTTTCAGCAAAAAAACCTCTGATGGGATTTTTTTCTTTTTTCAACCCATATTTGTCCCGGATTATAACCACTAATTAGGGCTTCAAACCACAACCATAACCAGAACAATAACACTAAAAACTTAAACAAATTGACTACATTAATTAAGGAACCGATAACCGAAACAAAAAAATTTCATTTAACCAATAATCAATAACCAGAACCCACAAAATGGTGAAAATGTTGACCAGAACAATAGCCAAAAAGAATCAGTTTTTATTGGTTTTTATAAAATATTAATATTATTGATTATTTTTTTCAAACATTACCAATTATTTTGTAAAAAATTATCAGTTATTGATAATTTGACCTGAAAAAATTTTTTTGCCTATTTTAACCTGAATTTTGTCTCAAACAATAACCAGTAACCACAACCAATAACCAGAAAAGTTGTTTTTGTCAACTAGAAAAATAACCAGTAACCAAATAATTACATTTTTAACCAATAACCAGTAACCAGTAACAAATATAGATTTTTATTGGTTCCTACTAACCAATAACACCAAAAACATTTTGGTTACAAACCCTACCACCAATACGAAGGCATCATGATAGCGACCCATTCCTACCTACTGAGTACTCCATGTTCCAATACCATCAGGGATGAATTTAATTTTTATTTTTTATTTTATTTATTTTTTATTTTTTCAAATATATTATAAAAGCGTATTCAAAAAAAATCATTTTTTAACCTAAATTTATTCATCATCTCACTAGCTTCTGAATTGGCATCTCTTCCGCTCATTTGTTTTCATTGTCTGAACAAATTCTGAATACTTCTAAGAATGGAAGACGACGAAGAAGTTGTGTTGAAAGCAAGTGTATAGTCTTATGCCTTCAATTGTCAACAGTAAGCCCTCATGAGCAGAAATGGTTAAACAATCTTTTTATTACAGAATAGCGCATTATATTCGTGCTTGATTGAAGCCGGATTCCGTGATTTTGAGAGTGTCGAACGGAGTGATTTGCAGTGCAGTTCGAAGGTTCGTTTGTAAATTATTTTCCAATTTTATTAAATCTTTTCTCGGCGTTTAACAATTTTTAATTGAATTTTCACAGGAAAATATTGAAAATTCCTCAATTTTGGTTGTAACAAACAATGACTACTCGGTATTATCTTGCTACTGGTATTTTCATGACATCTTTTACAAATATTTACTTTCTCGTAGTATTCCAATTTTCTTTTTGTAGACCTGTCAAGAGCATGAAAGCTACATTCAGTTATGTCTGCGAAGTAAACTATTATTTGCAGACGATGCTTCTTTGGTCGAAAATTACATTGCGTCCTTACATTCACCACCGCCTCCTTCGATAATGTAACGAATTATTTTCATTAGCTATTTTTTTCGCATAACTTGCTTTTTTATCAAATACTTATATATACATTTATTATTTTAGGTCGAGTATGCTGAAGGTTGTCTCTTACGTAGCTGTTGGCGGGGCTGCGTACAACGCCTGTCGTTTTCTTAACACAAATGTCCGACTAGCTGTATTCTTGTCATTGCCAGCTAGTCCCACTGGCCATTAATTGCGTCCGTCGTTCTTTCTTTGCTTACCAAAAATTCCGAAGAAAGAAGATTATTTACCACTTGCTATCGTGCTTGAAAGAAATTTCGTTATTTTCCCAAAAATCTGTTCAATACATATTGAATAATTCTGTGCTTGCATTTACCCTTGATAAGCAGTAAGTGTCTTCTGACGTGATCTAAATCAATAACCTTTACCTTCAAATGATTTTGGCTTTTTTTTGTTTTGTTTTGTATCAGTCGCATCGATCACGAGAACAGCGAATATTTTCTAGAAGTGGTGTTCTCCACGCTCAGGTCGACTATTTTGGAATTGAAAAGCGTTATTGTTTCGCTCGTTCAAGATTTTCCATTGAAGGAACCTGCCGAGTCGCGTCAGTATCACCTAGCATTTTTGTCTGATGAAGATTTACATTGTGTTCGGCCTGATGGAACGATATCCCCAGAATATTTGCAGGTGTCGTGATTCATTTGTTTGTTTTCCTTTCGATGAGTTTTTTCGTGTGTCTTATACGCAGCTGTCGGCTTAAAGATTTTTTTTCATAGCGAACATTTCATCGCACTACTTTTGACTGTTCCCAGTCAAAGCACTTTTAAGGTAGTGAGCGTTTCTGCTGCTTTATTCTCTTTTCGGAGAACTTCTCAAATAATACTGCTGATTAAATTTCATAATTTATTTGTGATTTAAGTTTGAAGGAGAGCGCCCGCGTGAATAAAAGATATGTTCGAATGACTTGCACCAAACACTATTATGATATTGTTTTTGTTACAATTCCATTTTTGAATTAACAAAACTTCAGGACTATAACGTAATGTTTTAAGGTTAGTTCTAGAAAACTTCTCATTAATTTACTAAATGTTTTGGAATACGTTGCTATTAAATTCCTAAAACAAAATACGTTGATTGAGAATTTATGAACTTCATATTCTCAGCTTTGCTGTAAAACATTGAAACTATTGATAACAGTAGTTCTAGCCGCGTTATTGCTTGTTTTATCTTTTAAAATTTTTGTTTTTGCAGAAAATGAAATACACGTGCTTCTTGCTGCAGTCGGAGCTTCTGTGTCGTGTCTGTTTGTGTTTAGTGCCCAATTTGCTAGCGAATCGTTCTCACAAGTCGATTTCTCAGATATTCCAACGGTTAAGAGCAACTAGTGATACGTGCGGACCATTGTGCCAGCGTTTGAAATCTACTTTCGAAATGCATTATCTGCTCGAAAAGTCACCCGTTGAAACAAAAATTCGACAGTCGAGCGCTGATTGGACTCATCGAGAGGCTTACATCAAACTTTGTAGCCTGTCGTTTAATCTGCAGTCGGTGCTGCGTGAAAGTCGTCATCTTGAACGCATGCTAGAAGATGTTAGCCTTCGAGATGCCAACCATGACCACATAGTTGCCTTCTTAGACGATGGAGTTCGACGCATTGACCTGGAATACGCTAAATGTCAGTCAGTACTTGACGATTTTCGTAAATATGTGATGTCATTACGGCCAAAACAGAATAATGAGCCACAGATGGTAATCACATCATCATCTTTTGTGGTGCCAGAAGCCAACAAAACAAATATTATTTTAGGTGTGACTGATTTTCGCCCTCAATGGCCAGACGAAGTATTTGTAGGCATATCCGATGTCGATGTTCAACATGTGGAAATGAACGAAATTCAACTTGACAATGTTGGTAATCCATGTGCCAAACTGTTGATAAGCGAATTGAAAATGGCGTTACGTGATAAAGCGGAAGAATGGAAGGAACGGGAAAGAGAGGCTTTAAAAAATAAGAATGTGGAGGAAAATAGTGAGAATGAAGATGAGCTGCCCATAATTAAACATTCTACAATTGAATCTAGTTACCAAAAACGTCCACTTCCTTTTTTGGATGTTGTTTCCATTGATCGAGACATAGGCCGTTTGCCCGAGTCATCGTTTGCCAAACAAATTGCGGCTGTCTCGGTGCTCTGGCAGAAACGAGATGAACAGCATTTTTCATTTGGAGATGACGACGACGATACAGATGATCACGACGAGTGATTATATGTTTTTGTTGTTCGAAGGTATTTTGAGTGGATCTGGAGTGTGTATGAATCTTCATAAAATAAATACTTACTCTAGTTTGCCCATAAATGAAATCAATGAGGACTAGAAAAACCCTTTTAAATGGCTGTGATCCTGGCTGATGTGTATATTTGATTTTATCTTTTATTACTCCAAAAAAATGACAATAAGACAGTTAGACTGAAATTAAAGAATCGATACCGTTGACGTGTTATGTTCAAATTTTTATGAGAATAAGAGAACTCTTTTATGAATCGCGATGAATGGTCCGAGGACTGGTCCGTGTAAAATTTAAAGTTAACGTTTCAATAATCGTGTATCTAAACAGTACAAAAATATCAAATTTTTCATTAATTTGCGTTTTTTTGTTCGTTTATTCTCAAATGGCTAAGGATGAATAAAAAATTTAATGAAATGTAGATAGAATAAATTTTCTCTTCTTTCCAGCCTACCAACTCCAGATTTCCAGCTTAAATAGCGGCTGAGGATTTATTCATTGAAAAAAGAAAAGTTTCTAGATTTAAAAATAAATAAAAAATTTAAAAATTTAAAAAAAAAAGAAGAAAAATATAATTTTATATTAATTTGTTCGTTCATTTATTTTCAAACAGCTGAAGAGCAGATTCGAGAATTCGAGGAAATTTTCTCCTTTTCCAACAACACAAACGTCAGGTCTGTAGCTGAAATAGCCCCTGAGTAATAATTAAAGGAGAGAGAGGTTTCTAGATTCCAAAAACCAGTTATTTTTCTAATAATTAGCATTTTTTATTTCATTTTCAAACAGCTGAAGATAATTAAAAAATTAAAAAATTTTTCAAGTTTTATTTTCTTTCCAGCAGCACCAACCCCAGCTCTCTAAAGTAAACAAAAGCTGTGTAATCATTGAGACTGCGGTCACAACTTTGAAGTTTGAGCATTAACACTTATTATCAAAAATTTTTAAATGCTCACATTGTGCTCGCAGTCTGAGGCTGCAAACACAACTTTGAGTGTAAATGCCAATGAGCATATGAATTAATACTAGAGGCACAAGTTGCTTGTTTTCAGTGAGGTTGCTATCCCTCAAAGCCGGCTGCATGGGGGAGTTTTGGGGATTCAACCCCCTATGATACAAAATAAAAAAAGCAAAATTAGTACCAAGTAATCGCACGTATTATTTTTAATTACCTATGAATAATGCAACTATACCGAGTCTGCTGCTGAAATTCAACCATCAT
This sequence comes from Ericerus pela, assembly GCA_011428145.1. Classification (NCBI taxonomy): domain Eukaryota; kingdom Metazoa; phylum Arthropoda; class Insecta; order Hemiptera; family Coccidae; genus Ericerus; species Ericerus pela. Next base: position 30,969 of record WOFM01002212.1, read on the forward strand.
TGCATTTATTTTCAGAAAAACCTCGTGGTTTACTATATTTAAAAAAATATATAAAACTTTTAATTTGAAATTAACTTGTTTAATTTTCATTTTCAAACTTTTTTGAATAATTTGTCTTACAAGGAGGGGGGTCCATATCTGAGAAGGAAATCTTTTAAACAAATTCCAAAGGTGTGATTTTCAGGGAACTCACAAAATTAAATGAAAATTTAAATTTACACTTAGGTACAAAAAAACAAAAAAGCTCCTTGAGAAAATCCTGTGGCCAGCCCTGCTATCCCCACTCCATTAAACCTGGATGTCCCATTGAAAATACATAGGAAATATGTGTTTTTACCTGAAGTTTTGGCCATAATTCTCTTATTTAATGAGATAGTTACTTTTTTGTAATAAATGATTTATTTGAAAATGGATGTTAAAGTAAAAAAATTAACAAAGAGAACATGTGTGTATTTCTTATGCCTATTTTTAAAATTTTGCCTCAATGAAAAGTAACAAAAATTGAAATTATATCTACACAGCTCTTATTTATTAAATGAATAGTGGAAGGGAATTGTACAAAATTTTGGAAATAAACATGTTTTAAGTCAGTATTTCATATAAAATGTTGGTATATAGTCGAAAAAGTAATGTCCAACTACTGAAAGTACTGACACTAAAATTAGAATACCTACTTACAATTTTTATGATCACCCAAGAGGAAGATCTATTTTGGGTATAACTTTCCCAAAATTTTACTTAATAGCATAAACCATAATATCAATTTCAACATTTGTTGTTATTGATCAAAAATTAACCTATATTATGAAAATTTATTCGCACTTAATATGCGTAAAGTCTTATAACATTCTTATATTTGTAGAATAGCCCTAATGGTGTAGGTTGGTGTATTTCTATCAAAAAAAGCTATTGATTTTTATACGCTTTTATTCTACTCACTCAATTTGTTGAAGTACACCGGATGACCAACTTCAGAGCTGCTTTCACGTGTTGCGACACACGTACATATACACTTATATCCATTTTTATCAGTTGTTTTTTCAATTTTTGGTTGTTTCTGTCTCGGAAAAAAAAGAGAAAAATTTTATTTTCACTTTCGCCATTATTTTATTCTTCAAATTATAAAAGCGTACTTTTTAAAAACTCATTTTTAACCTAACTTATTGATTTTGTTTTTAGATTTTTTAAGAAATTAATGGAAAAAATAAATAATTTTGCGGATCTAAAATCCGACTTTTATTTTTTGAGGTGAAAAGAGGAAGGAAGAGAAATAGAAAAAGAGGATATTGATCAAGTTTTCAATTTTCAGATTTTGTTTTTCAGTAATTTTTAAAGTTTCTTTCATAAACAAAATATAAGATTAATAAATCAATTTTAAATTTTTCAATAGTCGATTATCGATCAGATCAGTTATTTTCTTTTTGATTAAAATTGATTGAAAAATTTTGAAAAATTGACATTACTATCAAAATGTAACTTTCCTTATTTTTATTTTCCTTTATCAGGCCACACCCAAGTAGGAGCATGACCTAAGTTGTCCCAGCCTTAGGTTATTCCATGAGGTCAGTCTAAATAAACAGATTTTCAAAGAAAAACTTCTTATAGAGTATTATGGCCTGTTGTACTAGTACATATGCCTTTATTAAATGTTTATTCTTTACAAACATCTGAGGGATTTTAAGAAATCTTTGGAACTAAGCCCCCAACCTCCCCTATTTGTGCCTGTGCAATTTACCCTCAAGGTTGACTATTGAAATTTTATGGTTGAAACTTTTGAATTTTATTGCCAAGCTTTTGACTATATGTATAGTACTGGACTAGTAAAGAACGATGATTTCTGATTAGAATTGCTGACACTAAATAAGCAACCACTGAGTACAACTTGATATATGTTGCACCGAAGAGTATACGAATTAATACTAGAGGCACAATGCACTTCACATGATATTCAGTGAAGTCAGCTTCCCCCATTCCATTAAACTTACACGTTCCATTTTAATACATAGGAAACATGCATTTTCACTCAAATTTTTTGGCCATAATTCTATTATTTATAGAGATAGCTACTTTTTTGAAATAAATGAAAATTTAGAGTTGGTTTCAAGAAATAAAGTGAGCTCAAGAACAAGATGTTTAAGCTTTTAGAAGCTGAGAAAATTGAAAAAGAGGATGAAATCATGCATTAAATTGACTGAATTTAATATTATCAGTAAACTTTAACCTAAAGAAAACTAATTATAACTGCTTATTTTCATGAATTCACTATTTCTTAAAGTTTGAAAGTCAGCCAAAAGCCGAAAAATTTTAGAGGAAAAATCCGAAATTGAAAGCTTTATGTTTATAAAGACTTTCTTTGTTTACATTTCACTGATGGAAATTTTCTCTAACCTAATTTTGTAAAAAATGTAAAAAAATATATGAAAAAGCTGAAAGCCAAAAGCTTTATGTGATCTGTGGGGTTAAATTTACTAATAACATTGAATTAAGCCAATTTGATGCATAACTTCATCCTCTTCTTTAATTTTCTCCATTTCTAAGGGCTCAAACTTCTTATTTTTGAGTTCATTTTATTCCTTGAAACCTCCAAAATTTCATTTATTTCGAAAAAATAACTATCTCTTTAAAAAAGAGAATTATGGCCGAAAATTCGCGTAAAATCGAATATTTCCTATGTACCTTATTTTAGTGTAGTGAGGATGGCAACCTCACTGAAAACGAGCGAATTGTGCCTCTAATATTCATTCATAATATGCTCGTTGCTTTGCTCTACCATTATGTACGCTATCCTTGAGAATCTAAGGAGTGAATTTATCAAATGTGTTCTGTATTGGTAAACTCAAGCTAAACATTTAAAATACGCTGAAGGCACCCGAGGGTTGCCTGCATTTTCGCAGGCATGTCTCGACCGTTGACGTGAAAAAATACGTTAGTCTTATGGAGCTTTATTGGACCGGTACTATAGTCTATAATATAGTCATAGCTACTATGAAATTTATTGCAGCGAAATTATACAATTTATCGATGGCCACATCTCTTTTCCGTTCCAAAGGTAATTTATGCGGGGGTTACTTTAGTTTCGTTCATCAACGAAAAATAAATAAAAATAAATAAGCACAAAATATTTGGTCCAAAAACGGTGACTTTTGCGCACCAAGTGCCTATCTATACGTAGCAGTATCTACAGTGTGTATTTTGAATTTTACAGACGGTATTTCCCGAAGGAATTCGTCGTGAAAAGAAAGACGTGAGGTTGAAGAGGTAGAGGTAGAGGGGGTTGATTGCGATCTTTTGGACAAAACCGAGCAAATAAGTGGGAGCAGAAAGGGGTTGAGACGGGTGTGTACAAGAATAATGCGACAGTAAAAGTTGAACGACAGATTTTTTGAACAGTTGTTGCTACTCTACGGCTATGGAGGTTAGAAAAAGAGAAAGAGCGAGAGTGGAGAGTGTGTGTGCGTGCATGTGCGTGCATGTGCGTGAGTGAGAATGAAAAGGAGAAAGACACCCGCATACAAACGGTGAAAACGAATTTTCCAAAATACGATGTGTAATATAGCATTTTTACCTATACGGTTTTGGCGCGGAGGTGAAATGTTTGTTGCGGGAGACGGAAGGAAAAAAAAAAGAAAAAGAAAAAAGGCAGGTAAACGTTATAAAAATGACGATGGAAAAAGATTTATGGTGTGCACGTTTTCATCGAATGTTGTTATAATATTTCCATTTCGAAAGGATTAAGTAGTAAAAATTGGCTTGGGTGTCGCATTAAAAATATGCGTTTTCATACTGTGTCCTGCGAGGATACACGTTCACCGATATTCAGCAGCATATTTCGCATTGAAATACGATCGTGTTTTGTGGAGGAGTTGGCTGCACGGTGGCTGTGGGAAGGTAAATGATTATTTAAATAGTACAGCCACAGCAGAATGGCAGATATATCAAACGTGGCTCGAAAAAAGTAATGGTGTTTAGGATAATGTGCATTTCGGAAATTGTTTCTTTTTCTCGTTTTGTTTGTCGTCGACGCGTTTTTGCATTCTGCCTAATGATAATTGATTCCATGAAAGAGCTAATGCCCTCGGGGGCTCGGACCTTGGTACCGCAGTATGATTCTATCTAAATCGATTTTTGATTGTACCTTGTGCGAGGAAAATTGTCGGTGATTAGTGCGATGAACAAAACAAAATTAGTCTTTTTTGACTTTGCTGGACTAACACCAAAACCCGAAACTAAGGCTATTATGGTCTTGGTCTTAGTGTTGCTCATCACTTTATGTCTACTGGAAATTCATTGAAAACGAAAAATGTTCGTCTTTGGTGGTACAAACGTGGTGTGATTTTCCGTCTCCATAATTTATGCTAATTCGGTTTGATGATTTGTTTCATCCGATCAAACATTGGTCGCTACGACACGTGCTGGTTTGACGATGCCAATATTGTGGTAGGTATGAATGTTGGTTTCTTTTCCTTTTTTTCCTTTAACTTCATGATCCTCTGAATTCTTTCCAAGGGTGTATGTAGCTTCTTTATTAGGGGTGGTCCACACGTTCTCGGTGGTCTCTTCTGACCCCAACCCACAACAAACAATCGCCAAAACTGATAAAAATATACAATTTTTAGAGGTCAAACCTTTTTCTTCTTGGCTAAGGGGGAGGTCCAGAACCCCAGGATCCCCCTTATCTACGCCCTTGATTTGTTCAGTTTTACCCTAAACGTAGCTATGAGCTTATGGGTTATGACTCCATCATGATTCCTTTCTCACAAATAGTATCGAATTAGACCCTTTTATTATCGATGTAATATTCCACAAATTCTTTCGAACTCCCTTATTAAATGGAAATTGTAGACTTTGTTTCCGGTTCGCTACAATTTTGCATCATTGGTGTAATCCAATATTCTTCGACCTTTTTGCCCCCTTGGGCTAAAAAACCACATCATCATCATTTCCTTCTAACTGGAATTTCGGATCAATATGGGCAAGTACCGACCAGCAGCGTATCCTCGCTTGGAGTGTTGGATGTATGACCCAAATTTCATTATAAAAATGGCATATTGGGAATATGTAGGCACCAATATACCTATTTACATTTGAAATTTATGAAAGAAGCAGTTGTCTCTCATTCTTTTCTTTTGAGGTTTTTCCTTGCCAAGACAGAATAGGATAGTACAATATTTAATTGACTCGGCCTGTTTCTCAACCTTTGAATAATTATTATTATTATTATATATATATATATATATATATATAATGGAGAGTTAATTGTCCTGGTTCCATTCTTCAGTGATGGAAAAGATATGTATCTATGTATTCGATTTGTATAAATAGTACCTGGTTCACCAAGCTCTAAAACAGAAAATTTAGTTAATTTTAATCAAGCTGGAGAATTTCAGCAATATATTTATTAGATATAACCTTTAGTATTATTGTATTCGTATATTTCAAGAATTAAGATCACAATATTTAACTCATACTTTGTTAGTCATAAATCATAATAATCACACGCAGTTTAGGCAAAAAAAAATTTGCTAATAAAACCTTTCTTATTCGTTACTTTTAGGGTTAATCAATTTTTCAACTTTCGTTTATTATCATTTGCTGCTGATGGATAGATTGAGATGCTCATACATCTGTTCAACAAATTTTCTCAAAATTGAGACCTATGTCGATCGTTTTTTTGTCCCTAAATACCTCTATACTGTAATTTTCAGCAACATCGTCGGTCTAGTTCTTTATAACCCCATTTATATACATACATACCCACATGCATAGATACAGTTATTGCTCCTGCTCCTATTATAGTATAGGATAATACGTACAAAAACGGAGTAATTTCATTCCTCAAAAATGCTACATATGTCTGAAAGTAACTATTTATTGAAATGTTATACAAATTGGCCCTTCATAACATGCACACTATAAACTCAAAGTTTTCAACCAACCACTTCCATTCTTTATTGGGTAGATACTCTCTTTCTTACATAGGTACTGGAATAATTTTTAATATGGTACCTGGGTCATTATATGGAAATGACATAAATTATCAAACCATCAAATGTATCTGTAACTAAGAATGCTAAGAACTTGTTTTTTTTATTTGATAGATAATAATCTCCTCTATCATCGTCAGTAAGAAGCTCTTTTCAATAAATATCTCTAAATTAAATAGGTATGTTAATAAATTAGGTATGTGAAAAATTCCATCTTCGTGGTTGTAACCTTCTGTGCTTTTCTTGTTACTTTTGATTTCATAATCATTGTTTTTGTACTGAACAACATCTTTTACCAAAAATGTAAAAAGGATTGATGTAAGTATGAGAAATTTTAATGGACCATTAACAGATTTTAGGCTACTCATAAGTTATGACACGGGTTTTTATTTCTTAAATATAATAATTTTTCAACCAATTTAAAAAGTCAGAATGATTTCTTTTTATGCTAGCAACCCCATCAAGTCTAAAATATGTCTTTATTTCAAGCTATTTCTTCATTTTTAACAAATTCCATAAAAATAATAATTTGTACATTTTCAGTGTGTAAATATCTTAGTGCTTGGTGTCTACAGTAGGGCCTAATGGAGAATTACGTTTGCCAGATTTGCGTAACTGTAACGTAACAGTAACTCTTAACAATCGTAACTCTCATTTGTGTGTCGTATATGATGTGTAATTGTGTACATGCACAACCCATCGCGCATGCACACAACCACAATATTTTATGTTTACAAATCAATCCTACACAAGTATGCCCCAGCAGAACTCGCACCTTTTTTTCTTTCTTTTTGAATGGATAGTCGTAAGAAAGCATATATTAGTCCAAAAATGTTCAAGGACAATATAATATGTATCGGTAAGTACTGCTATTAACATTGCCACTCTGAGTTTCTGTTTAATGCCTGTTTATTGATTGGCAGGTTAAATTTTGTACGAATTTTTTCTTTGTTGTAGACTACTTTTTTTTTTCCTTAATGTCAAAGGTAATTTTTAGCGATATAACGAAGCACTTGTAAATGACAGAAGAATATATGATATGGGATGGTTTGATTTATTACATTTAAGGGTAATGACGAATGGACAACAATGAATTTACGTTACAATAATCTCATTACTACGCAACAAACTATAATTATGACTAATGCAATCTGGAACAAATTTAATTTTTATCCCCTCTCAACAGAAGGTCTCAAGTGCGCATAATATTGTATTAGAATTTTTCTTAATGACTACAAACAATTCCCCCCAAAAAATTTTGAAATAATATTTGACTTATATAAAAACAAATATTGTCAATTTTCGTCATTATCCTGGAATGACCCACCTATACGTTTTTATCTTCACTACATGGGTAAAAACGAAAAACCACCCGAACCAAAGAGCTTCTTATCCGAAAAGACAAAAAAACCACAAGCTCCTTATAACTGGTTGTTTTTCCATAAATATAGGAAATGTCCAGGAACCAAATGAAAACTGCGTCTTATGTGGGAAAAGTTTCTCGAGCGAGTTTTACTGTACTCGCAGATTGAACGAGCTGTCGGATTTTAAACATATTACACGTACTCTGTCTCATAACCCCGCATTAAAATGATAGATTTGGTGGTACCGACAGGGGTGTTTTTAAAGTATAAGTATTCGCCGCGCGGTTGGGTTATGTTCAAAAATGTTAGCAAAAACCAACCGCAGGTACGCGTGTACAAAAATGACGTATGAAATACACGACTAGAAGATCTTGGAGCCGAAACCTTCGTCTCATCAAATCCCAATGATTTATCATTAAAATCTCGTCAATGCACGAATAGGTGTGTGGGCCTGGTTGCATTGCGTCGACTCCGCGCAATGGCTTTTCTCCGAACCGAGTATATACCTACGTTTGCATTGTTAACAATTGTTCTCGTTGCGAATGACGCTTAAATCTTCGACGCCATTTATCAGACTGCACGAATACATCCTTGTCTAATGAGTCTGGGCTCTGCACCTATCAACGTTAATCCAACCGAGATACCTATACGAACGCTATCGGCTGCCGAAAAAAACAGCGCGTCAGTACTTGGCGCTTTACGATGCCATTCTAAATTACCTTCGGCCCCAAAAACGAGCCGAATGAAATACTCCTTCGCAAATTAAGAGACGCGAATATTGTGCCTGTTCCGAGAGTTACACCTATACGTATATACGTCGTATACGAAGACGTAGGTACCTACGGTACAATGAGATGAGATATACGTCAACGTCGGTCTTTTTTAATGTTGATGTGCCTACGGTAAAACGAGGTGATAGAAATTAAATGGCAACATATTTTGCGAATACGCGCCGAGCGCAGCTGTCGGCCGGCGTACCTTCAGCGTCCCCTCCCCCTTCCGCGGCCATAACCAAAAGAAAAGCGCGCATATGTCTGCGAGGAGCCAGCAGCTCGATGGTAAATTTGCCACTTAATTTCCCGAAACGGGAGAGGCGTAAATGAAAAGGAGACCGGTGAAGAGGAGAACGAGCGACGAGCAGGGCGAAGAGTAAAATAGAAAACGAGAGCAGCAAAGCTGAAAGCTGTTTGTCTCCTCGGCTTCGGCGTACACCTTACGTACAGATACCTATGTCCACGTTTTCAAGTAGGTTTTCTATTGGAAATCTACTTGTTAATCTTGGTGTCATCGAACGACTTGTGGGTGGGGGCATAGGCACGTTTTTCGTTTCATAATTCGAGGAAAATTTTAGCTCTAATAACTCATATATATATATATATATATATATATAATACAAGCCACAAGCCCTGAAGCTTCGCAGCACTTCAGCTTATACTGGCCTGGCAACACTGATCAATTCGTTATTAGAATGGAACCAAAGAAACATTAATTTGTAGTTGGCGCATGCGCCTTGAATTTTGTTTGAATAATTTTTGTTAAATTTTGTCATGTCTTTATAATTTTTGTTGAAGTTTGTTTTAAAACATTGGGTTGTATGTTAATTATAATGATTATATATATATCACAGAGTATTAAAATCTAAATGTTGTAATGAAAAACTGCAATGCTTTCAAAGCTACTTGTTCCCACTCCCTCGGTACCAAATTTGAATTTCCTCGCACCTCATTTGGGCTCATGGGCAATAATCATAAATTTTTTTTTTTTTTAATTTAATCAAATGAATGAATAAATGTAATTATCAACTTGGAAATCACAATCAACACGAATCTTGTAGATAAAAGTAAGATTGAAAATTGTCAGTACCTTAGATATTTTGACTGTAAAAGTGCTGCCATTTTTTGTTTCACATGCGTCCTGTATTATATTTAATATGCTGTGATATATATATATATATAAAATCCAATTTCTTGTTATTGATACAGGGTGTAATTTTTATCCGAATGGCACAAAATTTGGATCAATCATTAATACTGCACTAAAAAACTGACCTGTTGATTTTTTTATAGATTGGCTGTATGGTACTTCAGGTATGCTTATTTTTGTTTTTGTTTTGACTATAAAATTTGTAATTGTCGACCAATAGCTATGAAATTAGAAACAAATATTCACACTGTAAGGTGTTTCAAACCAAATGGCTCATAATGTCTGACCTTCGTGTATGTTGGTATTTAAATGCTAACGACGTCATAATCCCCTACAAGTAAGACATCATGCACCCAAAACACTGATATCAAATTGTCTTGAAATTCTCTATAATTCGAGATGTTTTTATTTTTGACCTGAATTTTCCTACTGTTGAATTTTCCTTGACTGGAGTTAAGTTTCTCAAACATGGTGGAACGTAGCTTACCTTGTTTCATATTTGATCAACAAATTACTTATATTAATAATCAGCAATAAGCGTAAAGTGTCGACAAAAGAACCTAACAAAGTTTTGACCTATACAAGGGTTGAAACCTACAAAAACAAACAGCCAAACTATTTTGTCAAAGACATATAATTGCACAAAAAATATAGTGTTGACAAAATTGAAAAATAAAGTATAAGCAAAAATAAAATAAAAAGTATTGTAGACAACAAGTAGGGGAAACCATCAGAAAATTCTTTTGTCTTCACCTATTTGTTTGTCTTCATGAGAAAATATGTAGGTATACATACGTTGTGTATATATATATATATATATATATAACATTTTTACATTTTTCGAAAACCTACTTTTTCTAGCAGAGCTGCTGCTGCAGTAGAGTTTTTCTTTTTTTGCATATTTTTTGGCACACACTTTCATTAATATTCCCACTCGTACACAGAGCAAGCACACCTAAATAGTATCTAGAATACAACCGAGATTCGAAGAATTGTTGGTATATACGTATATATTTATATAAAAGCCGAGATTAAACATTTCAACTCTCTGTTTCTCGCTGTGTCTCTGTCTCACCCACGTTGTACAGTGCTACACATTGTGGTGTTGCCTCAGCCAGCACCTAAAGGCATCGAAATGAAGACGACGACAATTCGTGAAATTCGGGTGCACGCTATATTTTCCGTTTTTAAACCGAAGGAAATTCGTCCCATTTTCGCACCATACATTATCGTAATCATCGAGGTGTGAATCTTCTCCAGAAATTTTCTTTAGGTACGTACTACGTACCTACCTACCTATACTACCGACTGCGTACCGTATACGAAATCTAATTTGAAAGCTTTACAGGCGAAACAAAGCAATCTTATTCTTATTTTTCAGCTAAAGCGCACGCGGTCGGATATACCCACCGAGTGGATCTGAAGAATTTTGAGGCTGCACGTAAAGAGCAGAAAGAAATAACGTCGACTGACAAACAGCATCAGCTGCACGTAATTTCGGCCTACTTTTCCGACTCGACTTTTCAGCCCGAAATTACTAATCATAAATAAATAAATACCTACCTAACTTAAATAAATACGAAAATACCAAAATAAATAAAGGGCCGTATAATATACGTTTTTTTCTTCAAGTGAAAACACTTACCTACGTTATCTTTTCTCTACACTTACGCGTTGAAACAGCAAATAAATATCAAATTACTTAACTGAGTTTTTTTTTTTTTTTTTTTTTTTTTCACTTTGGGATCTACTTAGAATACTGCCCAAAATAATGTGACGAATATTTTAGTGTTCAAATGTTTTGATGAACATAGAAAATAATTTAGATAGAAGTATTGCGTTGATATCTGCCTACTTAATGTCTCATGTAAAAAAAATTTGTTGTACAAAATAGAAGAACGTAACTCGGCAAACAATTCACGCTACCTGGTGAATAAATTAGCAGTCTCCGGTGCTAATTTAAACAGTATATTAGCATTCTAGAAGCTAAAAACCAATGTTAAATTATGGCGGTAATCAGGGACCGCGTGAGAAGGGGGTTTGGGGGTGTTGAAAGAGGTTGTGACTTTTTTTTGCTCTTTCACCGACCAGTTGGCGTTTTTCTGGGGCGATTCTTTTGGTAGAAACTAAGAAAGTGAAGTCAACAAATTATGTGCGGGAAAAAGAATGTTTAGGATGCAATTCTTTTGGATATGTTGTAAAAATTGACCAGTTACACGCCTCCCCTAACAAAAGGTCGGTAACTCCTAATTTGGAACATTTTTACAACTAGGTTAATACACGGATATTACCTATAGAGCTAATGATTTTTTATAAATGTCAGTATTTTAACTATAGCGGTACTGATATGCATACATATAATTAGTATTATGTTTGTTGTATTTTAATTGTAAATAGGGCACGTAGAAAGGTAGTTCTACAGAGAATTGTTTGATTTTTTGATTTTTTTGTTTTTAATGTGTGTAAATATCATCGCGTGGGGATGTGATATATTCACACAGGTTGAACAACAACGGTGAACGATTCATTCGTCAATCATTTACTAACAGAGAATGGCTCGACCGAAATATTTTTATTGTTCCTCTGTTTTAGTTTTCATCGTGAATAAATATTATATAAAATACTGCCAGCTACGAAATCCTTAACTTTTCTGTAAATAATAAATTAATAATTTTTCATTTATAATGATGCGGTGAATCGTAAATCCTTTTTACAACGTATACGTCATGAACTCATAATCTATTCCATAATAGTTTATTATTCTATTCTACAATTAGAATGTTTCAATTTCATCTCTTTCATCGATATGTCAAATCATTTTACATTTTTTCAACTTACTTTTTAATTGGGCAGAACTTCTAATAGAAAACAAAAGCCCAGATTGATGTATAATACCTTCAAAATGTTTAAAGTCATCCAATAAAACGCCACTTATTTCATTCTCATTTCATTTGAATGATTTTGAAGAAAAACACTGTTCCAGAGAAACAGAATTCATTTTTAAACACGATCACTGAAACTCATCATTGAAATAAAATTGGAATGTTAACCGATAAGAATGATCATTCTTTTAAGAAAGATTGAAGTGTCAAACGAAGAATCAAACAAATAGTAGCATACTCAAGTATCGATGTTGTTCAAACCGTGTGAATATATCACATCCCCATTGTGTGGTAGCCTACCTAGAAAATAAAAACGAAAAATGAGAAGACAGAAATGTGAAACCGATATATTGATGTCGATTGTTAATCGATTAAATCAAAAAATCAATTTTTATCCAAAAAATTGCTGACTTTTTCACTTGATTTTTGTCTTTTGATTGACTAATTCGATTACTGTGATTTTTGAAAAATTAAAAAAAACAAAAACAGCCCAAAAAAATCAATTTGTACATGCCAGAATGTAAACTTACTAGCTTAAAAACTCAAATTGATGCCTACCAATTTGATATTTTCGGTTACTAGATAGAAATATCGATTTAATACTTATTTGAAAACTGAATTTGAAATTTTGATGTCATACTTTGAAAATAATGCTATGAAATGGAAAATTTGCGTAATTTTTCATCATAGCAATCTATATTTAGCTTTTCTACGTATAAATTAAGTGGAAATCTGAGGATTGGGAATTTATAGATGCGCTTTTTTAGGGAAAAAAATGAAAAAAATCAATTTGTGGTTCTTAACGATATTTTTATATCGTACATAATACTTTCCTAAATTCGTACTTTTATTTTCATCGTCATCATTACTTTCAATCTATTTTCAATTCTTATTCCATTCATAAACACTCACATTATTCAGACAAGTTTGACTTGCCTGATGACATCATCATTCCACATAAACAGTTACTTTGTTTACACAGTCCTATGATCTCTTTTCTTGTTTATAATCATTTCGCATTCTTGCGTATCTTAATTTCTACCAAATTATTTATAAACACCCACTTTATGTCATATTCTTACAAGACCATTGGTCATATTTCATACACATACATCTCTGTCAACCAATAAGATTAAAACCCTTCTCCAACACTCTGTAAAATTGCTGGAACCTTCCCTTTAAGCTAATAATCTAACTAGTATATAATGTCATGTTTTGTACTTCTAAATTCATTCATCTTAATATTCTATTAATTCTATTCTGATTTTTAACTCTCTTGATGTTTTGTTACTGCTTATTACTTTTATGTTCTTCCATGACTTATAAACTTATTGTTTAATACACTCTTTTATTAATTATTATGCTTTAAATATTTTGTTACGATAAATAACCATCCCAGAATAATTGACATCCGACTAATCAAACAAATTAATTAGGTACTAGAAAAAATGAATCAAATCAATTGAAAATTAATTTTTTTAAATAATTGACATAACTAGAGACTGGATAGGGAGTACAATGGTGAAAAATAGTTCCTTTCTGAAAAACAATTGAGAAGATGAAATAATTAGAGGTGAATATGGACGATTGTTTTTCTATTTTATGGAAAGATACCTATGATTGTAGTGCATGTGAGTGTATGTGATTTTGGCTTGTAATTTAGACTTATACCTAAGGGCAACCGTTTCTAAATGGGTAATGATAAAATTTACATCTAATTCGAATTCACCGCTTCAAAAAACATGTTCAATAATATATTGCGCAATAAATTCTGGAAATAAAAAATTTTCCCCCTTTTGAGCCCAATGAAGGTTGAAGAATAGGGGTAATAATAACAATAACATAAAATTCAAATTCATCGCCTCAAAACACATGTTCAGTGTATGCATTAAAATATGAAAATCAAACATCGTCCTTTTTTTGGGCCCTATGAGGGTTGACAACTGGGTTAAATACTTGAATGATAAATGAACCTCAAATTCGAATACAGCACCTCGAAAAATGTGTCCCAAGATGTAAGTTCAAGAATCAGGAAAAGGTTACTAAATGCAACACTAATAAGTTTGCACTTTGACTATGTAGTACTGGACCAGTAAAAAAATACAATTTCTAGTTAGACATGCCGCAGCTAAATAGGCAACCAGAGCGTACCTTTTGACGTGTATTCATGTACGCTATCCTTGTGAATTTAAGTGATGCCTTCATCAGATATGTTCTAAATTGATGAATTCAAACAAAATGTCGAAAATACACAGACGGTACGCTAGGGTTACTACCCACCTTTTCACCGGTATATCTTGATATTAAAAAGTACTTTGGTCTTATGGAGCTTTACTGGTGCAGTACCTACTATATAGTCAAAGAGTATTTTTCCTCTCCTCACTATATACTCGCAGCTTTATTGATCTAGCCTCCATCGTTTTTCATTAATAAATAAATTTTCCGAAGTGATAAAATAATAAAACCAAGCCTAGAACCTTCCTAGGTTCATGGAGAATTCACGTACAAAAATTCATCAACATTTGTGAGTCTGAGATTACCCTTGACATATACTTTTCCAATTTTTCTTTTTATATATTAGTATAGAGCATAGATTTTTTTTTTTGTTTTGGGGGGGGGTGGTATGCGAGCGAGCCTAGAAAAAAATGTTTCAAGTACTACATAGGGGGCCTCCATCAATCCTGGGCCCCCCGAGCCCAGAAATTCTAAATCCGGTCCTGCAGGTTAACATAATGAGGATTAATGATGATTATTGTGTTCTGTTTGTTCACGAAGAATGTTTAACCATTAAACTGTAAAAAATATCGTTTTAGTGGAAACTTTTCTCATGCAGGCACGAAACTTAATATATGTAGGTATAAGAAGTTTTACGAAGACAGTGTTGAAAAATTAGTAATAAAACTTTCTTCCTTGAATTTACTTCGTAGACTTCGTTATAGGTATCCATTTCTCCGCGTTTACCTGTCGTAAATTTATCTATTCAGACAAAGTTCAGGCTATTCGAGAGGTCTAAAATTATAATTAAATAATTTTCTACCACCATACTCGTCATTCATTACTACGGTCACAGATATTACACATTAATGAAAATATTGCGTGATCCACCATTTCGTAATCGATGTATAATGCAGCCGGTGTTCAGTTATGTTTTAGCCTAATACGAAAAACATTTTTGTAACACATGCACGAAATGCTCAATTTTCGAGGCATGTTTAGTGTGATTAAAGTGACCTATTTCAGAAGACTGCAGCTTTCTATGTATTTTTCCACATGTCTTTTTGTTAATTTTGATACAATTTTCCGCATACCGTCTTTAGATACTTTTTTTCTATCACCAGTTATCAACGGTACCTCCGCCTTCTATTAAGAGATTTTTTTTTTTTTTCATGAAAAATTCAGCTCCCTGATGGGGATTTTGAACTCACGACCCCATGATCAAGGCCAACACTTCACTACCTACGGTATGAGAGCTAGTTGGTAGAAGGCTATCAATTTATGTCTTATATTTGTTTTTCTTTTTTAAATCGTTGAAAATTCATAAAATTCGGTGCCGCAACAATAGTTTTTTCTCGGGAAGAGGGGTAGAGTTTTCGTATTTCATTTCCTATATTTATTATAAATTATTATTCACATTTCTTTCTTTCTCCCACTTTTTTATTGGGGTTTTTCACGTATTGTTTCTTTTTAGTTCTCTCAATTCTATTCCCCTTTTTTCACAATTTTACCCCCTCCGGTATTTCTGTCTCTTGTTACAAAATGTATAGTATCTAACAAGTGGGGAAAGGCAATTTCCCCACTTTTGTGAAATTTTTAGCACTTGCCTATAGCTCCTGCAAACTTCACTTTCTTAACTACTTTCCGCACTAGTTAAACAATATGCTATTTTCGGCGTTTCAAGTATAAAATGAGTTTATTTAATTTGAGATTAGTTTAAATTGATCAATTGAATATAACTGTAACAGCCAAAAGAAGTTGTAATGTACCTAATTAGAACCACTTTCAGTGTTACACCATACACGAGATATTGAATACTGGACAAGCATTAATACCTCTATAATAATTTAAATATTCAATTTATCATCCACAACTATTGTGGACCTTAATGTATTTGAGAGACTCAATAATATTTAGAATACAAATTTGAATTAACACTTTTAATAAAATAATAAATTGTACGACAACAGTACGTTAATTAATATACATTTGGGATTTCAACCCTTTAGACAAAACTGTCTATCAACTAGTAGTTCTATAAGAGAGGCTCTAGGAAGTGAATGTAAAGATTCTTTCAAATTGAGGGTTTATATACCCGTTTGGGGTATGTAATTGTACGTGTTGGATAGGCTAAATGAGGTAGAGTGTTGTTATTATAGGGTTGCGCTGACTAGCAATATACTCGAGGGACAGGCACAATTAGGTCATGAATATACAGACATTATATCTATATTCATAAAATCAAATACGGGTAATTTAGTGGTTTTTTATAAAGAGTTATAGGATGTTTTATTGTTGATGAATACCTACATTTTTGGTATTTGAAAATGTGTAGACGAATATGTTCGTCATTTCTAAAAATAGACGAAAATATACGTTACGATAACACTATATACAACTCAGTCTCTGGGAAAGAAATTTGATACTTCGTGCTTCGCCCGAGTGGATACTCTACACCTTTTTGACTGTGACTGTTTACATACATGTTGAACTAAATTAAAGGTGTGGAACAAGGCGTGGGAATTCAAGTCCAGGACTTAGTGGGGTGGAGGGCCTAAGATTAGAGCTATCCAAAAGGAAAAGTGCAAAACTGGCAAGGGAAGCTGCTTTCTGGTGAAGCATCAAGTCCCTGTTTCTGGTGTAGCACGCGGTGCAGAAACAAGATCTACTGATGCGGAGGAATTTGGAAACGAAGCATGTCTGACAAAGTGCAGAGTTGTAAGTCTTATCAGATCGTTGGTGCTGCCTTTTTGGGATAATTTTTTCTGATAATGTGAGACCATAAACGCATTCACCCTAACAGAAAAATGTCATCTGGGAGCTTCTCCCTTTTGCACCTCTTGATTTAGAAAAACGCTGAACCATTAACCTCACCAGAGGAAGCGGTGAAGTTTTCTGAACACCCAATTTGTTTGTTTTTTGTTTTTTTTTAAGCTGGTGTTCCAAGTCTTTAAAGGCTCATGCAGTACATTTGTATTGAGTGAAATTAAAAGAATGGGTCAGGATTTATGAGTTTTCTTATATTTGTAACAAAAGTAAAAGATCTGAGGTAACGAGTCCAGAAGGTCATAGTCTCCACGTTCCGATCAACGCATGAAGCACCATATTTACGAAAGTGATGAGTTCAAGGTGCAATCCTTGGCGATGTGCGACGTATCAAATACACGAGGAAGAAGTATCCAACTTATGACTCGAGGATCAGTGTGTTGAGTTCAGCAAGGTAAATCCTTATTCTGGTTCCTGGCAAGGTGTGAAGTGTCAAGTCCTTAGAGGAACTGAGGTGGCTTACAGCGATGCTTGAGGCATCAAATACAAATGGAAGGATAAATTTCTACAAAATCTGTGACCTAGTAAAGCAGTGGGCTGTGATGATATAAATATTTGGAACAAATTTCGTAGGAAACTGAAGCCTAAAACATGTCCACGTTTAATTGTCTAGTAAAATTTAGAAATAATTATGAAAAATACTTCAATAAGCTGTAATTTGGTATATATGTCCACTGAATTGTTTTAAACAACATACTAGAAATCCGGATGCGTCTGGTGCGAACGTCATTCCCTAGGGGGTTAAGATGGTAGCGCACAACAGCTTTTCACGTTTATCTCGCCTAATTTTCATTTGATCCAACAATTGTTCAAACAAAATTTGAAGGAAACCAAAAAATCTGCAAAAAGGATTTTGATTAATTTATTTTGTCTAGTGCATAGTTTATGCCTAAATCACAGTTGAAAATACCTATTTTTGTGTTAATACTTGCTCGTATTTAATACATAGTAATCACATGCAACATAGTGCATCTTTACTAATACAGTAAACGAGTTCAGTTCTTCAATAACTTTATTTACAGTGTATGAATGGACATTGATGTGAAATTCTCTCTCTTACTGTGAGCCAGCTCCCTAACTATATTTTCGTTAAATTTTCAATACACATTGAATAAAATTTACCTATTGAAGAACTGAACTCCTTTAACGTACGTATTAGTGTAGATGCATTATGTTGCATGCAATTACTGTATTAAATAAGTATTCAAAGAAAGACAGTTGCGTATTTTCAACGATAATTTGTGCAAACACTATGCGCCTAACAAAAAAACAGATTGGATGTTTTTTTATAAAGTTTTTAGTTCTTTCAAATTTTGTTCGAACAGTTTATCCCTCGGATGAAAATTAGGTGAGATAAATGTGGAAAGCTGTTGGCGCCACAATTTGAACCCCTTAGAGAACGAAGTTCACACCAGACATGTTCAAACATTTAGTATTATGTTTAGAACAATGAAGTGGACATGTGCACCAAATTTTTCAGCTTGTTGCTTTTTATAGGTAATTAAGCTGTTTTTATAGCTAAAATGACTGGACTGTGAGAGAAAAAGCAAATAAAACAAAAAAATAAGTTGGCTTTAAAAACACGTTTTTAAAAGATAAACTTTTATTCATCTTTTTTGTCTTTAGCTTCCAGAAATAAATATTATTTTGCTGTGAAAGAATGGCTGCAGTATTGGTATATTTTAAAATCACACTAGTGAGTAGAATAAAAGTCTATACTTACTAGGCCCACGAACGAAAAGTACACATCGTCATAACTGCAGAAAAAAGGGAGGAAAGATGTGGTAGCCCTTTGTAAGTAGCCTTTTACAATGATGAGGCAGACTGACCATTAGATACGACTGGACAAAGAAATAAAATTGTGTAACCCAACACCACAGACAAAATGGGAAACCCGAATTAAATATCGTGTGAACACGTCACCTGAAATACAATTTGCAAAGTGTGTGAGTGACCCGATCGAGTAGCATTTACGCAATTCGATTACGATAAACTCCTTGAGACCCACCATTATTCTGCTGACTGCCAGCAGCGTATTTTTTTTATTTTTTTTTGTAACCGAAATGAGCAATTTCTTCTGTTTCCAGGTGCATTTGTGCGTGGATATTATGAAAATATGTTGAAGGTTAATTTTCTGTTTTTGGCTTTTTCTTTTTAATAGAACCCATTAAGCTACATGACAGAATGAAAAAATATAAAAACAAAATGAAATTGGTTTAAAAAAAAATAAAAGGGTATAAAAAGGCCCTGTATCAGTGACTACCACAGACTGTTACATTTAATATGATAACATTTTCATCTTCAATATCAATGTTTTACCATCAACTATCGATACTGTGTTAACAAATACGTGGATTTCCTCATGTTTTATCAATGTTTATAGAGGATGAGGACTGGAGATGTAACAAGAAAGAAAGATTTAAGTGAAGTTCCGTCCAAGAAGCGAGTGTATTTCATAGAAGATACATAATGTAAGCAAAGTACATTTAAGAGAGATAAACAAATGTTAACGGAAATGAACGAATGAGCGGCGGAAGTGGTAGAACAGTGTAGCCGCGAATAGATATAAATAAATTATGTATTTTATGTAATCGTGTGTTTGCGGAGTGAGAGGGGAGAAGGATTGGTGGACTCAACACCCCCTACAATCTTTTGAACCGATCACGATTGCGAATGTTACAGAAGTGTTTTAAAGTTTACGAGTTTGTTACATTTAATTAAATTATTACATATAAAAAAATAATATGAATTGAGAAAAAAAATGTATAAAAATGGTGAAATTGTGTATATATATAAAAATAAAAATAGTAACTAAATTGGATGAGTATGGTAAGTAGGTATTTTGATTAATTAATATATATATAAGGTAGATTAAATATAGTAACATGCATTTTTTTTTTTGTTTTAGGTATTAAGATAAATAGCATGCAGTAAATAAGGTAAGTATAGATAAGGTAGCTTTATTTGAAATTGAAATTTTTTAAATTATTAATGTGAAATGTTTTGTTTTGTGGTATTACAGGTGTTGATTTGATATTGGATATGACATTTTATGGATCAAGATTTGGAGATTCCAGGATTTTATGGGTTAGAGAAATGTGCTGCTTACTGGATAAGGCTTTTGTGAGTAAGTCAGCTAATTGGTCTTCGGTAGCTATTTGTTTGAATATGAAGATTTTATCATTATAGGCTTGGGCAAGTCCATAACATTTAATCATGAGAGCTCGAAGCTGTTTTTGACCTCCTCCGGAAATGACATGTATGACTGAAATGTTATCTTCATATACTGTTACAGGAATGTCAATTGAGAAGAATTCACGGTTGAGGAGCCAAGCAAGTTCAATATCCTCAAAAGAATCGTGAAGAGCAATTAATTCAGCTGCTGTGGACGATGAAGCATGAATGTTTTGGCGATGAACGCCCCAATTTACAAGGTCACCATACATGGTAATTAAGTAACCAGTTATAGATTTTCCTTTTTCTAATTCTGTTAAATTTATAGGTTGATCGTCTATGTCGGGGGCATAGGATGCATCGACATAAGCAGATATGCTTTCAGAATTGGATATATCTGGCCTTGTGCCTCTAGATACATATAATAGTGCGCCAATCATTGATCTATATTCTTTGTTATCAGTTCCATCAGATTTGCTCAACTTTAAGCCTGTCTCCTTAGGCGTTTTGGAAGGGTTGGAATCACATAATTTGAATTTTTGGAGAATCTTTTGGATTTGTTGTTTTTGTGTGAGCTTTATAATTTGTGATTCACAATTTCTTTCTATTTCAAAACCTACAAAGTGAGATGGATTATTTATGACTTTCATTGTGAAACGTGTTTCGAAGTGGGTGGTTATTTCATTAATCCACTCGGGGCAGTTGGTTGCTAGTAGGATGTCATCCACATAAATTATCATGAAGGCAATGCCATCTGATTCATCTTTACGTATGTAGACGCATCTGTCAATTTTGGATTTAGTAAAATTGGATGTTGAAAGATGAGTATCCAATAACTCAATCCAATTTTTACTTGATGTTTTTAAACCATAGATGGATTTTTCGAGTTTTAATAATTTTGTTTTATTGACATTACAACCTAGGGGAATATTTAGGAAGATGTCATTTTTGATTTTAGAGTTAAGATAGGCAGTTTTGACATCATATTGAACTAGTTGTAAGTTTAATAGATTGGTTACGGATAAGATCCACCTAATTAACCAAAGTTGCACAACAGGTGCATAGGTTTCTGTCATGGTGTATTCGGATCGATCCATAAAACCTTTAGCTACGAGTCTAGCTTTGGGGCACATTATTCCTCTTTCATTGGCTTTGGCCGTGAATATCCAGCGTGTATCTATAGGTTTAACGTTGGGTGGACGATCTACTATTTTCCACACATGAAGGTCTGACACCTTTAGCCACTCTTTCTTGAAAGGATTTTGATAAATATCACTAAAGCTTACAGGCATACAATCTTCTATAAATTGTGAGTCTTCTAGTGAGGCTTGTTTTAGTACATTGACCCTATAGATTGCCTCTATTTCCTCTTCTAAGGGTTTCACTTGTAATTCCTCTGGTCTACAGGTAAAATCGGCTAATGTTTTCGTCTCATCAAATTTAACATCGCAGGATTTGTAGGATTTCATTTTTACGGGGTCCAATACCTGATAACCTACTTTCGAAAATCCAATTAGAATAGTTTTTATTGCACGAGGTAGGAATTTTGGGTTGAGATGCTCCTCTTCATTCTTCTTGGCTTTGACTGCTGATTGCTGTCTCTGTTCAATTGGAACATGTTTGTAGGCAATAGCACCAAAAACTCGAAGATGGGATATGTCGGGTTTGGTCCTGTATAATTTTTCGTAGGGGTAAATTTTTCCTAAATTGACGCGGGTTGGACTTCTATTGATGATATGGGTGGCAGCTAGTACTATTGTGGACCATAATTTAAAGTCAATTTTGGCGTCGTATAATATAGCTCTAACTCTTTCAAGTAGGGTTCTATTTTGCCTTTCGGCTATAGCATTTAGTTCGGGGGTATATGTCACACCATCATCTAAAGTGATTCCCTTTTCGGAGCAGAATTGTGTCATCTTTGAATCGAAGTATTTCTTTGCTTGATCTGTTCTTAATACGGAGATGGGATCATTTGGGAATTTAGTATTGAATGATAAATAATACTCTTTAAACTTATCAAAGGCCTGTGATTTTCTCAAAATAGGGAAGGCAAGAGTATATTTTGAATAGTGGTCAATGAATGTTATAATAAATTTTTCTCCGTTATAAGCTTCTTGAAAGGGTCCCATGATGTCTGATGAGATTACTTCCATTCTCCTAGTTGGTCGAGTTCTCACACCATGATGACCAAGTCAGGTAGATTTAGCTTTTATACATATTTCGCATGTGGCAAAGTCATCATCCTTAAAGACCAAATTTTGGGGCATGCCTACAACTACTTTAGATAAGGCTTTGAGGCTTTCGCCCCTTAGATGACCTAATCTTCTATGCCAAAGTGTTTTAGTTTTACTAATATTTTTCTTATGCTTTCTATTTATTCCGACACTTTCTCCATTTAATCCGTCCTCTGATTTGGAATAAACCTCCTGAGTGATTGCTTCCACTGCAGTATCTTGTAAATTTTGAGGTTGGTCAATGCTTTCCTGCTCTCATTGTGGATTACTAGTTTCAGCCTCAATTTGTTCTTCAAAATTTTGATTTTGATCATCTATATGATCTTCCTGATCTAATGTCGTATTTGGGACAGGCATACATACAAGCTCTTGATAGATTTTTTGTTCTTCATCATCTTCCACTATCTCATAATCTATGTAGTACATGGAACCTCTCTTTGGAGCAGTTATTGTGATTTCACCAGTTTGTTTATTTATGATGTCTGTATGATCAGTGTCAGTTATGATTTTAAAGATTCCAGACTCCATGATTTTAGCACCTGACCAAATATCAAGGCTCAAATCAGGATCGTAATATACTTCTTTTAAGTGAATGGTGGAAAATTCTGCTTTAGAATTGCAGACATTGACATACATAGATCCAACGTCAGTGGGGTTTACAAATACACCTTTTTTAGCACAAAGTGCTCTACGAGTATTGTCGACTTTGCGTATGTTTCTTAATTTTGAAAGATCGTTGACCATGTGGTCATCTGCTCCATTGTCTAATAACATCGTGTGCAGTTGGTTTTTTGGGGGGGCAGATTTCGATACTGTTGGGGGCTTGGGCCATTGAAATTCATCTTCGATAACATCAAAACTTAAATGGTTAAGATTTGAATGTAACATCATAGAATATTTAACACGAAAATTGGATTTATCATTTGGTTTATTTTGGGAGTTCGTGTTTGTGGAATTTTGGGATTTCGAGCTACTGTTCTGATTAGGGGGTTGAGGAGTGTTACTAGTTGTTGATGTTTCATTAGGGCATGTCCTGGACATGTGTCCTTTTTTGTTACATCTAAAACATGTAACATCCATTTGGGAAATGTTATCTTTAGAAGGATAACTATTTGATTTGGTTTGACTATTTTTGTGATCGTTAAGATAACTAGTTGTATTATAATTTGTGTTTGTGTTATTGGAGTTATTATTATTTCTGAAATTACGAAAATTTATTTTATTATTCATCGGTTGGTATGGTGATTTAGGTTGATCAAACCCGGGAAATGTTTTATTAGAGTATTCAATACGATCACATTTTTCTAGTATCATTTTTGTAAGTCTGACAGTAGTTTGTTTTTCTATTTCAAAGTGACGGAATTCAGAGAAGACAGTATCAAATTTTTCAGGTAATGACATCATTAATTGATCAATTTCATCTGTTTCTGATAGGGGGTAATTAGCATCACGTAGTTCTTCCACAATAGTCGAAAAATATTCCAAGAATCTACGGATGGTACCTCTCCTTGGATCGAAGAGAAGGGACTGAAATTTTGATTTTAAAACCATGATGTTAGTAGCTGTCTGGTTTCTATATCGAGCATCCAAAATTTTGAAAATTTGAGAAACAACATCGCAAGTTTTGACATGATGAAGAATTCTTTTGTCAAGTCTTTCAAAAATGTGGGCTTTTGCCCGTTCCTGAGTTTGAAAGAATTTAAGCCATTTAGACGTAAGGCATTCTTCAGATGAGGTATAAATATAACTAGTTTCACGAGCAGTGGGAAAAATTGTGGAGTAGCAGCCTTTATCAATTAGGGTGCTTATGACAGTTGCATGCCATCCCTCATAGCCATTTCCACGGAAAATGTTCGAAATTCTATCATTATTGTCAGTGTTCATAATTAATGAATTGACTGAACTTGAATTAATAAAAAAAAAATTTTAAAAAAATTACGGATATCAATCCTCAGCAAATGCCACAAGAAAAGGATTGCCGTCCCTGTGTTAACCAAACAATGTATTTTTAATGACGATAGTATATTAGTTTGTCCTTGTGTGTTTCTCGAGTAGGTCCACTCTGGGCAAGAGACAACACACGTTAAAGCTGAGATTGGACACTTCCCTTTAAAAAAAATAAAAAAAATAAACAAGGCTTACACAACCCAAGATGATTGTAATTGAATTCAATATTCGAAGTAATAATTAATAAGAATGAAATAAATGAAAAGGTGATGGTGAAATGAAATTAGCTACTTTCAGACCAGGGAATTAGGAAAGAAAAATTAAAAATTTTGGATAACAGGGGGAAAATTTGATCTAATTCTGTATACCAACAGAACAAATAATTTGAAACAAAAAAAAAAAAAATGAAAATTAAAATTATTGCAGGTGATTTGAAATAATTAAGCACCAGATGTGTTATAAAAATGAGGTAAAATAATTCTTGAAGTAACGTGAGAGAAAAAAATTCACAATACAGGAAAAAAAAATTTGTAAATGGTAGGAAAAAAAAATGAAATTAGAAAAAGATTTAATTTTCGTATTTTCGTAATAAATTAAACGAAATTGGGAATTGTATGATTATTATAAATTAAAATATTCGAAGTAAAAGAAAGAAAGAAAAAAAATATTAAGTATAAATTTGAAAAAAAAAATCGTTAAAGTGTTCTCGACACAATTGTGCAACAGCAAAAATTTACAAGTTGCAACAAAATGGTGGTTTGAAATTGAAAACTGCGCCAACGTATTTATTCAATGGACGTAGATAAGAATTTGTAGGTTCGTTGCACTTAATAAAGGTTAATGTACAAGTTCGAACGAAAGAACGAAACAAGCCATGCTTACGTCACAAGTTGTACACTCCAAGACAAAAGTGGCTGCAAAATTTTGCAAAGAACTTGCCAAAATTTGTACTTAGATAAATTTTGAAAAGGCCAAAATTATTTGAAAATAACGGTATTTTCAAATATACAAGTTAAATTTTATTTCCGAAAGATTAAATAGTGCAAAAAATACAAAAAAATACAAAAAAATACAAAAAAATACACAAAAATTACGAAAAAGTTGCGAAAAAATACGAAAAATATATTTTTTATTACCTGTTTTTAGCAAAACTTTTTGTTTAATACCTTTTGACGGTTGATTTTTTTTTTTGATTTTCAGGTTCGCTTTCTGAAATTTACGAAGATGATGCTCTGGACAAAGTTGGTTAAACTGCACTTTGGTTGTGGAGGACGTACTTCGGTGAGTATTTGAGTTAAATTTTGATGTTTTCGTTGATGCCAAATGATGAACTTTGATTGAGGTGATGAATACCAGTTTTGATGATGATGATTTTGAAGCTTTTACGTTGGTTTCAGATCAATTTCTGATGGCTTAAGGCGATTTATTACCAATTTGATGACTTCGACGAATTAGTTCATACACAAGCAGGGCAGACACTAATGACTTTACTAACTTTTGAGTAACACAAGCAGGGCTCTCAAACAGTTAAGTAATCGACGAGTCTTGGAATTTTCGAACACTTGGCCGGATTATACACAAGCAGGGCAAATCCAATTCAGCAAATGACAAAACTCATTGAACGTTTACAGCACTCAAATAAAAATTTTTCGAAGACAAAAAAATTATGACTCGAAAAAATAATAAGTTGGAACTTTGTTACCCAACATGAAAATAAAAATTACGAAAAACAACTAAAAAAAAAACACAATTGTTCATGAAAAATATTAAAAGTTTGACTTAGAAAAATTCACAGTATAAAAGATTTTAATTATTTTAAAATTTGTTTCAGGTACAAGGATTGTTACCGAGCGATGCTACCATATAGAGGATGAGGACCGGAGATGTAACAAGAAAGAAAGATTTAAGTGAAGTTCTGTCCAAAAAGCGACTGTATTTCATAGAAGATACATAATTTAAGCAAAGTACATTTAAGAGAGATAAACAAATGTTAACGGAAATGAACGAATGAGCAGGGCGGAAGTGGTAGAACAGTGTAGCTGCAAATAGATATAAATAAATTATGTATTTTATGTAATCGTGTGTTCGCGGAGTGAGAGGGGAGAAGGATTGGTAGTCTCAACAATGTTGAATGAAATATCGATATTTTGATATATGTCATAAGACAGCTATGTAGTTTGTAGATGGAAAATTTAACAAGGAAAAATGACATCGAATGAAAAAAAGGAACCCGTATTTTGCTGTAAATAGTGAAAATAAAAATGTTATCACATTAAAAAGTGGAAAAAATTGTACAAAATTCAGTGGCACTTGAGAGATATATGTACCAACTACCTTCCATACATAAGGCCAGCATTTAGCCGCAGTGTTACAACTACAGTAATAAGTTATGTTAAAAACTAGTTTTTAAAAAATACGCTTCTATAATTTGAAGAAGAAAATAACGGGAAAGTGAAAATAAAATTTCTCACTTTTTTTTCCCAGACAGAAACAAACAAAAATTGAAAAAACAACTGATAAAAACGGATATAAGTGTATGTGTGCGTGTGTCTGCAAAACGTGAAAGCAGCGTTGAAATTGGTCATCCTGTGTACTTCAACAAATTGAGTGAGTAGAATAAAAGCGCATAAAAATTTGCGAATCCTTCTAATATTCATGTATATTAGCGCTGTGAGTATAGTCAAAGAAAAAAGATGTGGCAACAGCGTTTTGCTCATCTCATTAACAAAAAGGAATTACGCCCGCCAGCACGGTGGCGACAATGTTCGCAGTGCTGCCAGATGTACGGAATTCTCAATACAAGTACTGATTTTTTAAACCTGTTAAAATTGCGTACGGTATTTTGTACGGAATTCATGAAAAGTACGGAAAAAATACGGATTTGTTACAGAAAATGAGAAAATAGAAAAGAAATCACTGTAATAGAAAAACAAAAAAGAAAAACTGAAGAATTGTGCTCATTTCTCTAATTTCTTTATAATCTACTTATGAGTTTATTTATAACTTAATAAATAAAAAGAGAATTATGTTTTCAGTCACGAGAGAATTGTTGATTTTTAATCATTGCCGAGTGGATTTATTGTTCAGTATTATTTTTTGTCTCCTGGATCTTAAATCTTGACTCAGCAGTTGGCTTTCTTCTCATCCTCAATTCCTCACTTTGTCTTCATATGTGACATGCCACCATTACTCATCATCATCACGTCATTAAGTCATCACTCAACAGTCTCGAATAATTTATTGAATTATAATTGATTCTGGTAGTTTAGGAATTCATCTTACAATGATTAAGACGTGGAAAGAAACAATAAAATCCAATTTTTGTTGAAGTATTTTTTATCGCAGTATACAACAATACTAGGGTATTACAGGAAATACAGGATAAGTTAATGCAGAAACGAGACAGTATTATAGCAATCATCTGTATATACTTTTGGAATCATAACAATTTGCAGTTAAATTACATAACTGAATTTGTCGAATGTCAAATTGGTCAGTTTGTTGTTATAAACACTGTTACTTTATCACATGCAGTGGGAATGGAAAAAAAAAAAGTTTGTTAAAGTTGTTTTTGGGCGTACGGAAAAGTACGGATTTTTAGGACTCATTTTTTAGTGAGAAATACGGAAATCGAAAATCGAAAATTTTCATCTGGCAGCACTGCGTGTTCGTTCATTTTTCAGTAGGCTAAAATAGGCTTAGGCTGTGGGATTGTGTCGGCCTGGCGGATAAAAGAAGGGCGCACTCGCAAATACCGAGAGACGTATGCGAGTGCGTGCGTGCGTCCGCTCGTGTAGTATAAGGAAAAAATTAGCTTAAAACTTTGTAAAGGACAACGAAATGAGACGAGAAAAGAAAGAAAGAAAGAAAGAAAGAAAGAAAGAAAAAAAAATCCACAGGTAACTTACCTATACCTGCCATAGATTTCAAAGTATAAAAGTGACAGGCACGCAACGGTGCACGCGAAACACGCGCGCACTTCCCATTATCTGCGCCATTAACGGGTGCAGCACATTTTATGTGCAGGTGCAACCAGCGCGCCACAAAGGAGGACGTGCACGAGAGGCTGGAAAGGTGATGAAGTGACTGTGCCGTGGCGAGGGGTTGGAGGATAGCCTGCCGTTCGTCGCTCGTTGCAATAGGGTACCAGACATGAGTTTCAGTAAACATATTTTCAAATTCTTTAAAAAAAAATAAAAAATATCAATGAAAACCACATTAAAATTGGTTGGATAGAATGGGAGAAAATGAATGGTAAAGTTGAGTTGTCAAAAACGTTGTGATATTTTTTAACCAGTAGGTTTGATGTCATAGAATTGACACATCAACAAACTTTTCACCTCTTTCACAGGTTTCTCATTCATTCATTCCTCACTCTCCTTTGTTTGAACATTGGTTTAGTTAAGCTCATCAATTTAGAAAGTTCATTGTGACTCTGAGGGAGGGGATGAAAGGATGTGCACTTGCACCTCCCACCCCCTTATTTATAGACAAATTCAAAACATTGAAAAACAATAAAAACTAAGAAAATCAAAAACCAACCATTCCTTATTTGTTTTTATATTAGAGCATTGGTGGTGCCTGGAGAGTTATTTACTTTGAGGGCTGAGTTCATATTTGCAACCCATTTTTAGATTTAACCCTTCATTTAGCACCCTGTAGCCCAAGAAATGGAATTAAGATAATATTCTTGGATGTTATTGAGTGATACATTAATAATATTGTTTTTTGAGAATATGAGTTTACATTTATAATCCATTTTTAAATTGAACCCTTCCTTAGCCCCCTGTGACCCCTAACAGGGGGTTAAGATAATATTCTTTGATATTATTGAGTGATATATCATTAACAATGTTTTTTGAGGCACTGGGTTTAGATTTGCAATCCATTTTTTGATCAAACCCCTCATTGAACCCCCTGTGACCCCAAACAGGTGGTTGAGATACTATGCTTAGATATTATTGAGTGATACTTCATTAACAATATTTTTTGAGGTGCTGAGGTTAGATTTGAAATATATTTTTAAATCAAACACCTCATTGACCCCCCAACACCCTAAACAGGGGGTTCAAATAAAATTCTTAGATATTATTGAGTAATACACCATAAATAATGTTTTTTGAGGCACTGAGATTATATTTACAATCAGTTTTTAAATTGAACCACTTTTTTTCTTCCTGTAGCCCCAAAAAAGGAATTGCAATTATATCTTTACTTATCATCGAGTGATTTATTATGTATTGGATGCCCATGTTTTTTGAGACCAACAAAAAACAACAAAATTCAGTATAACCACTTGCCCAGCTTACTTGTAAGAAAAATAAGCTTTTTCTATTTATACTCAGAAACTTGTAAAACATTATGAACAATATATCACAGAATAAAATGTGAAAAGTTAAAATTAGTTAGTTATATCTGAACCACTTTGGATCATATTATAAGGAGTTGAATGAAGAAATACATGTCAAAATAAAACTTCAAGTCTAAAAAAATTACCAACAATATATCACACAATACAATAGGGAAATTCAAAATTATCCCCTTTTAGAGCCCCTGTGGGATCACATAATGGGTAAAATTAAGAAATTACGTCGAATTCAAAATTAGAAGCTAAAAACTATTACCAATGATAAATTACACTACAAAATATGAAAAGTCAAAATTTCCCCTCATTTTAAGCCTTGGGGGTCAAAAATGAGTCAAATGAATAAAATAATGTCAAATTTGAACTTGGTACCTCAAGAAACATTACAAATTATGTATTACATAATAATATGAAAAAAAAAACAAAATTGGGCCCTTTTATGAGTCCTTTGGGGTCAAAAAATTGATCAAATTAAAAAATTATAGACAAATTCGAACACAGCACCTCAAGAAACATTACAAATGATGTATTACATACTACAATGTAAAAAAACAAAATTGGGCCCTTTTTTGAGTCCCTTTGGGTCAAAATATTGAACAAATTAAAAAACTTAAGGTCCAATTTGAACTCAGTACCTCAAAAAATATTTTTTTTAAAGCATAAACAAACAATATTATACCACCTTTGTGTTAAGTTGGATAATTTCAGTGTATATATGTTGAAAGTTCCAAGAAAGTGAATTTTTGGCCCATATCTGCTGCTCCTTTCTTATTTTTGGGATTTCAAAAAAAAAAAATTAGATATGATACTCAAGCACCCTCATAGCAATTTTCAACCTTCTACCTCAATGGCAAGTACAAAAAATAAATACAGATAGAAACCCAAACTTATTGAATCTTATTTACTTAGGTGATAATTTAGACTTTGAGCTTTCTGTGCCAAAAGTTTTCTTGGGTCCTGAAATGAAATGTGCGCTCACCCTTGCTTCAAAGTCATTTTTTAAATTGAATTTTGTTCAGTAAATTTTCACCAAAAACCTACTTAAAAATGAAGTATTAATGAGATGTATTGAAACCAGCAATCTCAAATAATGAAAAATACAAAAACGTCAATTCTATGACATTACAACAGGGTGCGCATCGAGGTACTGTTTTTGGTGCAGCACAACTTTGACATCTTATATATTCCTTTCTATTTAATATTTTTCAAAAAAAATTTCAGAACCTTCATTCACAGGCCTTAGACTATCTCTCCCATTAATTTCAAGTAATTCTGAGAGTCATGTCCGGTACCAGAATTAGGCTCTGTATGTATGAGATATCGGACGTATTGATAGGTATTACTCAGGGTTGTGCCGTAAATTTACGTGAGTTTTTCTACTGTAAATTTACATGTAGAATAATGTAGAAAAACTCGTGTAAAATAATACAGTTATTTTACATTATTTTACATTCCACGTAGAAAAATGAAGAAAAATAAATTTTTCATTGTAATTAAACAAAATTATGTAATAAAAGTTGAAAAACTTGAAATCAAAATGTTATTGAAGAAATAAAGTCATAAAAAAAATTATTGATCAAGCTCATTATCTGTGTCTGAATCGACAAAATCCTCACTCCTTCATGTATAAAATATATGAGCAAGGCTTTTCGATCTTTCGAAAGTTAATTTATTTCGAATTGGGCAATGGACATATTGCCATTGAGAAAACAATTTCTCCAGAGAATTTTCATACATATTTGACAAATTGCGGAATATTTATCAGCAACCTCTACAATAGTAAAACCTTGAGTAAAATTTGTCGTTCCCTTTGGACAAACCATGTTGATTTCTCATTAAATTTTTTGAAATTATAATCAAAGAACAACATTCAATAAAAAAAAAAATCGGTAACACATTTCTCATTTCATGTTGTCTTTTATTATCAGTTATTCTACATCACTTGAGTTTTTCTACGTAAATTTACGTTTTGCATTATTTTACATTATTTTACATTATTTTACATTATTTTACATAATTCTATGTGTGAAGTAAAATAATGATTGTTTGGTGTAGAGGAACAACCCTATTACTCCTAATTTTCAACAACAACAACAACACTCACCTCCACCACATGATGTATCGTATGCCATACGTGTAACCCTTTGACTATATACATATTGGACTGCTAATACTGATAAGAATAACACAGAGTCTAATGAACAACCAATGAAGTTGAGTCAGACACCTTTATCCCCATTCAAAATGTTAGTTTACTGGTTTGCTGTTTAAAAACATAGAGCTACCTGATCCGCATTTAACGAAATTAATTACAAATTTCTATGTAAAAATTAGAATTAGACATATTTGTAAGAATATTTCGCAAGTAGATAAAAACATTCGTCATACAGCAACAAAAAAGATTATTTTTATGCAGCAATAAATTAAATTTTAAATTGATTTAACTGAAATTTTGGAACTTTTGAGTTTTATAAAACTACAACATTACCGATTTAATTCGTAATTAAAAGCAATAATAATTGTGGTAAGAAGAGACCTAGTCAAAGGAACCGACAATTTAAGTATTAATAAATTTGATAATGAACTGACATTTTGAACAGCGATACGCCTGTTTGTTTTGAACACAGCTTTTTATCAGTATTAGCAGTCCAGTATGTATATAGTCAAAGGTGTAACCTATGGGCGGGGGTCCACTAACCTCGAACCTTTCAAAACCGATCCTCACCGACCCCCATAAGCCAGTATTTTTCTACGCACTTCTTTCCGCTTTCGAAAGTACAGTCACTTAAAGGATAAATACTCACCTTTCTCGGGCTATTTACAGATTTTAGTGACGTAGGTGCATATTATTTGCGTAAATTTAAAACTTACGTATACGGTGCGTGTATCGAGATATGAACGAAAATTCCCTGCAGGTTTTAATCGTGTACGCGTACGACTGCCTGTGCGTTGGTGTTTGTGCGCGCGAATACGAGCGCATTTTTCGATAACGTCGCACAGCTACGGTTTTTTTTAATAAAATTTTCGACATCCGAGTGGGCGGACTACGATGGCGGTGGTTGCAAATCGTAACAGTCGCTACTCACCCACAAATTATGACGGTCGATTAAAAAGGATAGCCGGATAGGCAGGATGAGAAGTGAGGGTGGAGGCGATATACCAATTGACGTTTCTTACGTTCGCCTCGCACAGAGTAGGTACGGCGAATACTTTTCTGCTGAGCAACGCGAATCGAACGCCACACCAACGAACATTTTATTAATTTATCGCCGCAGTTGCGAAGAAAAAAGTTTAATTATATGTCGTTGGCTGGCGTCTTTTAATTAGTACGAAAATTATGGTACTACTCTCGGGAGAGTCGAGCAAAATCCCGTATTTGTGACGCCCCAAATAAAGTGGCTTTTTTGTACGGCTAATCGTGAAAATCGTTAGGGAAAAAAAGCCGCCTAATGCTGGACGCTCGCAACGAATGCTGAACTCGTGGAGGCGGTGCGGCGATCGGGACACTGGTAGCGGAGCGGCGAACGGCTTAATCTACGATCCAGAATTTCAGACCGGATATTCTGTGAGACATTTTCACGAGCAAATGATGTGTATGACTCTCTCGCAGGCCTCAATCTAATAAAACTGTGTCGTAGTCCAGGTGCATAAATTCTTTTCAGAGAAAACGAGTAGGGCAATATGCCAATTATGGATCACCTTTCTTCAATACCCCCTCACTCCTTCGCAAAAGATTGAAAGTGGAGAGTTTTGTAAGGAATATGAAGTATGTTCTATGTGGAAGACGATCCAGTATTTTTTTTTTGGTTCAGACCTTTTGAAAGATGATATACAATGAGTTGAAAAAAAGTCCGAATTATCGAATTATCCGTAATAGGCACTGGCGTCTATTACGGATCAGTGAATATTTTGACATTATGACTCTAGTGGTTGGTTGTAAAGTGTGAGGAAAAATAAGATCTAAACGGATTTTGAAAACAAATGGTAATTTACAGCCGCACAATTATTTTTCTGAAAGCCAATTACGGATCATGATCCGCAATAGGCACAGAAGGAAAAATCTTTTTTTTCTCTTAAAACTTTTTTACTAGTAAAAATTCTAATCTATTCTAAGTTTTAATGTATTTTAAAATAACTGATTGTGGAAATTTGAATCTTCCAGGGTTACAACGCCATGTAACACTGCATTCACAGCCAGTTTTAGAGCCTCTTCTGAATAACTTCTGGGTCGCATCGTAACCTCGTAACTGGGCCAGTTACGGATTGTGCCTAAAACAGATAATTTTTTTTTCCACAAATTGCAAAAAAATTAAAATGCAAGTGTTGTAGATGTACTATGAGGTATGGGCAATGTGTTCTCGAGGGAAAATAATCAAAACTGCGATCATGATTGAAGACTTTTCTTCCGTCTTTTCCAGTTTTTTTCTTCAACTTCGATCGCGTCGCATTCATACTATTTTTCATACTACAAAGTCGTAAATAGTCTGAAATGATTGTTATGTACTTACTAAATGATGCCCATGTTACAGAAAAAGATAGAGCGCCTATAAATTTTTTTTACAAATTTTGGAAAATTGATAATTTCACGAAACTTGAAAAATAACACATCTGAATGCAACAGTTGTTTTCAGCGTGAGATAACGTGATATTAAAATTACAGAACCACCTCAAACAATATGTGGATAGACGAGGTAGACTGTCAGCTACAACATGATGTAGGTGGCGTTACTGTTGCACTTCTCTCTTGGCTCTCACCTCTGTTCTTGTATCACTGATCCGCATTAGGCACCTGATCCATAATTGGCATATTGCCCTATAGCTCGTACGACAAAATAATGAAATTAACAAGAAATTAAAAAAAAATTCTAACGCAGCAGCAGCTTCTTGTTAGAAAAAGTAGGTTTTCAAAAAATGGAAAATTAGGTAGTTGCTAAAAAGTTACGAAGAGATCGTAATAAATATCTGTTTCTAATTACGTTCTTATTGGTCCAAAATTCGTAGCTATTGGTCGAAAATTAAAAATTTTATAGCTAAATTAAAAACGAAAATTGCCACACCGGAAGTACCATACGGCCAATTCGCAGCAAAATCAACAGGTCAGGTTCTTGGCTATGTACTAATGTTTGTTCCAAATTTCGTGCCTATCGGATAAAAATTGCGACCTGTACCGAGGTAGTAAGAAATTGCCAAACATATGAATTTTAGTTATTAGCGCCATAATTTGCTTTGAGTTATGAACCTAAAAACGTACCTATCCCCACCCGCAGGTAGTTACGTGACACAAAGATTGATAAGTAGATTTTCAATAGAAAACCTACTTAAAAGTGTCGCTATGGCTGTACTTGTAAAGGATTGGTGAGTAAACCTGAAAATATCTGAACAATATTAAAACGGTAAATTTTCCATCCAGTTTTTCATTTCATCTACCTATTTTTAAACTGCTATAAAGATGACAGGACAGTAGATTCATTAAAATTTTCTCCTCTTTTCAGTGATACCAAACTCAACTTGTTAATGTAAATAGCGGTTGAGGAACCATTAGTGAGAGTAAGGCACTTTACTAGAAGGTATGCGCATGAGGGTGATAAGAGATAAGCAGCCATCTTATGTTATTCGTTTTTTCATAAATTTTACATTGTTTATCATTACTATATATATATATATAATAACACAAAATGGCGATTCATCTTTATCATCCTCATGCGCATACCTGCTAGTAAAGAGCCTTAGTGAAAGAGAAGAGGTTTCTAAATTCCAAAAATGGAAAATTTTCCTTCAATTTTTCTTTTTTTCATTCATATATTTTCGAACAGTTAAAAATGATAGAAAAATTATATGAATAGTAAGTTTATGGTAATTTTCTCTTTTTTTCAGTGATACCAACCTTAGCTCTTTAGTTTTAATAATGTCTGAGGAATCATTGAGTGAAAGGTGAGAAATTTCTGGAATCTAAAAAATAACAAATTTTCTGTTTTTTCCATTTTTGTTTGTTTGTACATTTCCAAATTGGTAAAGTTAATTAGAAAATTGCATAGGAATTCTATAAATTTTCTCCTCTTTCCAGCAATACCAACCCCAGCTCTCTAGCTTAAATATAGAAGCTGAGTAATCATTAAATGAAATATTAGAGGTTTATTTCCAAATTGAAATGTTGCGTTGAACTTCAATTGATAACGTTTTTTTCATAATTCATGGAAAATGTTGGCTCTAATAACTCAAATTCATATATATATATATAAATAAGCCAATTTCTTGTTACTTCAGTACAAGTTGATATTTTTGTCCAATAGTTGCAAAATTTGGAACAAACATTAGGGTCCATTTTCACAAATGTCACTTTTTAACCCCTTTCTTCACTTAAATTTCATTTAAAAAAATTTTTTTGCACAATTTTTTTCTTGTATTTCTTATGAGAGTTCCAATGTAAAACTTATATGTTACCCCATTCTTAAATACAAAATTATGCCAAAAGTCATTTTTAGTGAATTTTAGGTGAAGTGAAGTTAAAACGTCTAGTACTAGTCAAGGACATGACCTATTGATTTTATTGCGGATTATCTGTATAATACCTCCGGTACAGCTATTTTCATTCTTGTTTTGGTTGTAAAATTTTTTATTTCCAATCAATAGCTACAAAATTTGAAACAAATATTCACAATGATATATTATAACTTGCTATAAATTTTGGTGCGGATTGGTCTCACGGTATTTTTGGCCTAACTTTTTTTTTTATTTCGCCTATAAAATGACTAATTTTGGACAAATAGGAATGTAATTTGGAATAAATATTTAATTACGATCTGTTAATAACTTTTTAGTGACTACCTGATTTTCCATTTTTCAAAAACCTAATTTTTCTAATGGAGCTGTTGTTGCGTTACAGTTTTTATCATTTTGTAATTTCCTCGATCCGTTTCACCAATTTTGAAAAGATTATGAAAGCTCTTAATTTTCACACTATACTTATCTGACTAATTATGCAAAACTAATTTTTTGAAGGTAATGAAAATCTCCACAATCTGAGTATTTTCATTGAGTATACTGTTGTAAAATTTGGTATTGATTTTTAATTAACACTTTCAGCGCCATGTCACTATTCACAAACTTTTTAAATGTCAAACTAGTCAGCCATATGGTTGTCCTAAAAAGTTTTTAATTTTGAAGTTGGTCGTCCATATGGCTGTCCATAGGTGAGCCATTTCTCCCCTTTGTTTTTCCTTGAATAAACAACTTAGAACAAAATGGTGCACATAGATTGATAGCTCCTGTGTTCCTTTATTTTTGTCTGCCATGGTTCCCAAATGACACGAGCCAAATAAAAATTACCATCATATCTATAAAGTGAACATTTGTTGCATCTATGCATGCATTTTTATACGGCTTATATGCTGTATTTTTGTTCATTATCATAGTTGGTTGAGTGCAATTAATTAATTTCTTTCAATCTGAACAATTTATTACAAGATGAGGTATTACTAGATGTATTTGCAAGTCTATCTGATGATGAAGATGATTAGCCTTTAGAATCCTCCAACTCTGAAAGCAATGACAATTTGAGTTATGAACTTGATGATGCATTGAGCGATGATAACAATAATTCTTCACTACCACAAATGCCAACAATTCAGCAAAATCAACCAATGAGAGCAAAACATACACCTCAAATTAAACAAAACCAACTACAGGTATATTTTATGATTCTAAATTATTTCATCTTTGAATCATTATCAATTTGAACCTTACAAATATGTACGAAATTTGTTTCTCAGGAGTTAGAAGATCTCTGTTCAATCAAAAATAAAGGTTGTTCAGCCATATGGCTGATCTATTCAAACAAAAAGTAAAATTGGTCGGCCATATGGCTGGCTAGGTTTTTTTTCATATTTTGAATATATATACCTATCAAAACGTTACTATGGCAATGAAATGTCAAAATGTTTCTTACAAGTACCGATAGAGAGCGTAGCTTGTCCGCAATAGTGATTTTATATCGAAGCATATTTGAGAATTGAAAATCCATAATTCTTTTTCTTGATAAAATAGAAATATCTCTCTTCCCTGTTCCGCCACATATCAAACCATCAACCGTGGTAATTATTAAATATTAAGAAGAATATACTTTCATAATCTGTTCTGTCTACTGGTGGCCTGGCACACTTTTTTGTATTATTATTTATTTATTTATTTATTTATGTTTTTTATTTTGAATGTATAAAATATATCGATACGTATCGTGAGTATCGAGCAACGTATCGATACTTCGATACAGTTGTGTGTATCGATACATATCGAAATTTTTAACATCACTAGTTCAGAAAGTTTTACAAATAATTTTATGATATTATTGGGAATGTTGAACAGACAGCCATATGGCTGACTAAGGCGCTGAACGTTTTAACGGACCATGATTTTTCTAGAATTTATTTTACACTTCATTCGTTGTATTTTTGTTTTATTATGCTTGTTAGTAACCAAATTAGATAATTTCAAATCATGTAGGTACTCCGATATTTTCTGTATTCGTGCTTATACATATATGTAGGTATGTATATTTATAAAACTGCATTCAGGGATCCAGATATTTCACAATATTATTTCCAGTTTGATGAGTAATTATAATGAAGTTTCACACCAGTGCTATATACACTGTTGACGCCACTCACTAATATAGAACAAATCCATGGTCCTGGTTAAGTTTCCCATGTGGCAGTATTGATTTTTCAAACAGAAACTTTCCATAGCCAAAATATCTTCAAACCAAAATCTCCACGAAATGAAGCACTAGTAAGTATGCATGACGTTTTTCCTCTGTTTATCTTATATCCACTCAGCGCTATTAATCCTCGAGTTTTCTTTATAAATAAGTTTTCCGGAATGATAAAATAATAAAACCAAGCCTAGATCCTTTCAAGGTTCATGAAAAATGCATCCACAAAAATTCATCAATATCGGTTTAGTAGATTTCGAGATTACCCTTAACATAAACTTTTCCAAATTTTCCTCTATGTATTAGTATATAGAGTATAGATAGATATACATTATAGTTGCTCATTCGAAGATGAATAGAGGCGACGATTTGTATGAAAACGATAATATTTCACGACGAATGTAAGGATTCTCTTCTTGGAAGATTAAATCGTTGATGAAGTGGATGAGGGGATTTCGTTAAATATCAGCGCTTTGAAAAAATTAGATCGAGAATTTATGGTTGGGGTCACTAGAACAGATGACGATTGGAGTCTACAATGGAAACCAGAAAAGGATGAAAAGGACACTCTGTCTACACACGAACAGGCAAAAGAAAATGATTAAAGCGTTGGCGAAAGATTCAAGTAGGTTATTGGGTATTTATATCGACTTATCGAGACATTCAGGAACGATCAATAATTTATCCAGCTAAATTTACATATTCGTTTACTAAGCTTCGACGGTCTATACTATAGAAATTAAATCGGATGGTCAATCGAAAAGATCGGCTTCAGTACTTCTTTAAATTGAAAATAGATACTTTCGCTCGTCCCGAAATAACAAATTAACTTCTTTTTGTGGAACCGTAAGGTCGCCTTCAAACCACGTAAACTCGTTGCTGCACGCAGGCAGCTTCCTACCAAATAACTTGGGTACATATTTATGTGTGAAAAGAAGGATGAGGAAGATAAAAAAAAAAAGGGTTAGAACTTGAATGGCCATCGTATGACACGAATAAATGGCCGCGACAAAGCGATACCGACAACACACGCATAATCAAATCAAGTAAATTTGAAACGCTTGTTTATTTTAATTATCTACAGACGGTTGAGCGGATGCTAAGGATGGGAGTGAAAAAGTTTTAAAATTTTTAATCAAAAAACTAAAGCAACGGCGTTATAAGTCATGCGATGGGCTGATGTAATTAATACACACGATTACGAACGTGAAAAGTAAATTAATTTTTTCAATAATTATCGATTGTGTACGTGGCGAAGAGGAGGCGGAAAAAGAACGAAATTGAAGGCATATTCGTCCGCACCAATTGACCATAAAGAACACTATACACAACCTCTGAACCACTCGACTTCTATTAGTTGTTCTTGAATAGCCTACTGTGCTTTCTAAAGAAAATTATTCGATCCGGTAGTTCAATTTCATTAGCAACCCACACCAACACTAACACACATCAAGCGGGATAACAACGCGCGTTCTCATTAATGAAATAATAAATGTTGTTCTTTTTTTCAATAAAAACGAGAAATAATGATAAAAAAAAAAACTTCTTCGATTATTAATTCGGTGTGCGATGCGTACATCTTCGTGTGTGGTCTTTACAATTACGTAGGTATTTTTTGGGGTGACACAATAATATTATAAATTTCAATACCAAATTGTTTAATGTAGGGGAGAGGAAGGGTACTTTGAACAGGTGGATAGTACGGACTAGGGCTTGTAACCACAACCATAATCAGAACAATAACCACTAAAACCGAAACAAATTGACAACACTGATTTGGAAACTGATAACAAAAAAAAGAACACCTAACCAATAACCAATCCCATAAAATGCTGAAACCATTGACCAGAACAATAACCAGAAAGAATTAGTTTTTATTGGTTTTCATGGAATATCAATATTATTGATTACTTTTTTCAAAAATTACTAATTATTTTACGGAAAATTATTAATTATAAATAATTTGATCTGGAGAAATTTTTTTTTTGTCTATTTTACCCAAATTAATAACGAGGGAAGTTGTTTTGGTTCACCAGAACAATAACCAGAAACAAATATAGATTTTTATTAGTTCCCAGTAATCAATAAGTCAAAAATGTTTTGGTTACAAGCCCTAAACGGACATGTCATTTTCTTTCAAGTTAATATGGCATTATGGTGGGCTTCATTATCAGATGACATCATAGACATTATATATAATGGACCTGCCTTACTGATAAGAAACTTGTCACATTTTTATTTCCAAATTGATATTTCCTGGGGAAAAAATTTGTTTTTTATATCAGGTTTAGGTGGAGTTTGATTAATGAAATACTGTCTTGCTGTTTTAGCTGTTACTTGCATTTTCAAATTTTACCAGTATTTTTCATCTCCTGTTATTCTGTGTCTGAATAATGAAGCCAAACACTGTGAAGGTAAATTAATACTGTGATTTTTACTCATAACCAGTACCTCTACTGAAGCTTCTTCAAAAACTGTACTAGTAAAAGCAAAGCCAAATTCACCTCTGTTAAATTAATCAGGATTCACTAACGAATCGAAGAGAAGAGAGAATTCATCTACAAATTCTGTTCAATTCATCGCTGTTAAATTAATTATGATTTGTCACCGTTAAATTAATTATTCTCGCCGCTGTTAAATTAATTTAACTGTGACGAATTGAACCAAATTTGTAGATGAATTCTCTCTTCTCTTCGATTTGTCACTGAATTCTGATTAATTTAATGGCGATGAATTTGGCTTTGCTTTTACTAGCACAGGTTTTGGGAAAGCTTCAGTAGGTATTGGTTATGAGTAAAAATCACAGTATTAATTTATCTTCACAGTGTTTGGCTTCATTATTCAGACACCAGATAACAGGAGATGAAAAATACTGGTAAAATTTGAAAATACAAATAACCGCTAAAACAGCAAGACAATATTTCATTAATCAAACACCACCTAAACCTGATATAAAAAACAAATTTTTCCCCAGGTAATATCAATTTGGAAATAAAAATGTGACAAGTTTCTTATCAGTAAGGCAGGTCCATTATATATATAATGTCTATGATCTCATCTGAAAATGAACCCCACCACAATGCCATATATTGGCCTAAAGAAGAGTCCGAGTGAAATAAATTTGACAATTACCCCAAATAAGAAGAATGACTCTAGCACTATGTCTGCTCAAAGTAGCTTGCCTGAAGATAGCTCGACAGTGAATAAAAATAAGTCTCCTATGTCCCTATTGAAAGGTATTTGACTAATCATATCTGTACAAACAGAGAAAAGGAAAATCACAAAGAGAATGGGAAAAATCAGGATTTTAACTGACTTACCTGAAATTAAAGATGCAGATATACGAGCAAATAAAAGGAAAAGAAAAGTTGAAATGGAGCTAATTTCCTGGAAAGAAGAGAAAACAACAATCAAATCATGAAAAAATGACTGAAACTCGCAACCCTGAACCAGGTCATAATTAAGGCATTGTCACTTCTACCTGCAGTGAAGGTTCGTATTTATATTGAATTTTATTTTTTCCATGAACTACCTACGAGCAAAGAATTTCGCGCATTTTATTTTTATAGCAAGCACATCCAAAGGTCCATTTCCAAAGTCTGTACCTCAACGAAGTGCAAAAATTAAAAATGGTAAGCCTAAAGCCCAAAAAAAAAACACCTCCAGAAGCATCTATTTCTGAAGGATTAAATGAAAGTTTGTACCTATAAGTATTATTGTCAATTCTTACCACAGTTTTTGTCTCATCAGATGCAGTTATTTCTACCACTGCAAAAGTTGGTCAGTGGGTCATTGTTTGATTCGATATGGCTGAACAAAAAGGAAAGAGTCGCTATTTTGTAGGAAGATTATTGTGAAAGTGAAAAAGGGAAAATTTCTCGGTAATTTTGTTCGATTCAAACCTTCTAAAGACCGCATTCTGGGTTTACTTATCATTATCCAGAAATTCCAGATTTTTCTAGTTTTTCTAATCAAATAGTTTGAATTTTGAATGATCCACAAGACTAAGGAAGGCATGGACTCTTGTTATTCGATGTTCATAATGAAGAGATTGGAAATTAATAAATTTTGACTCGAATGAACGCCATTTTTTCTATTTTAATTACCAAAAATGGAGAAAAATCACGATTTCCATTGTATCTCCCCAAGTTGTCCAGAC
The DNA here is from genome assembly GCA_011428145.1 of Ericerus pela. Classification (NCBI taxonomy): domain Eukaryota; kingdom Metazoa; phylum Arthropoda; class Insecta; order Hemiptera; family Coccidae; genus Ericerus; species Ericerus pela. The sequence continues at coordinate 73,748 of WOFM01002212.1, forward strand.
CAGGGCTGTAACTAGGTACATATCATTCTGATTTAACTGGCAAAAAAAAGTGTTTGGGCGTTAAAAAGTTTGTTCACATAGGGTGGCAAAAAAAGCTAGGTACGGCCCTGGTCCAGACTATACTCTGGACACAATTAAAGACATTTAAAATGCTGATCCTTCAGTCAATGGTCAAGGTAATTAATGGTCCACCTCAGCCATGTGTGGCAAATAAAATTTCCTTTTAAACGAGACCCGAATGAACTTTCTCAAATGACTAGTTGCAGAATAATCGCTTAAAATATGATTTAAAATACCTAATGTGTTGGCTTCATTGTTGAAATTCTTTCTACAACAAATCTAAAATTAGTTCTGTTTGATAGGACTACACCCACTTACACCAACCTACACTGGGAGGGTGATTCCACAAATGTAGGAATGTTATACAACTTTATACCAAGTTTTACTTGAATATTTGTGGAATATCTTTACCGGTGTAGGTTGGTGTAAGTTAGTGTAATCCTATCAAACAGAGCTATTATCTGCATTGAAGTATTGAAATTTTTACGCGCCACATTTGCTGACTATAGAGGTCTTGATCATTGAGAAAAAAATGATCGATCATGATCGATCGATCTCTCTTTTATTATGATCGATCATGATGAAAGATTGAAAGAAAAATATCGATTTTTCATTGATCAATCACAACAATCACCAATTTTGCTCATATTTGATTGGATATACATATTTATGTAACTCCCAGGTAAACTTGGAAGAGTATGCACTATACTGGTATGAAAATGTACATAAACGAACAAATTGTCAATTGGTTTATAAAATGAAGAGTCTACATCCTCATTCCTTACACAATACAATCACTATTCACTGTTGAAGAATTTTGAAAATTTCAACAATACTCTAGCTCATACAAATTAGAAATAGATGATTGAAAAAAGGTATTCATATCTATCATTCTGCACATATCTCATTTACTCATTATCTCTCATTTTGCACATAAATATCAGGTAAGTAGTATTCATTCAATCAAACTTCCAAACGACACTCTTTCCCATCGAACTGATTTAAGAAACCACTTAACAACGAGTCACGACGAACAAAATTAACTATGATTATTGAATGATATTGATTAAATATAAATTAACGTCTAACGAGACGTGAACCGAGAACAAAACGAATTAGCCATTAGGTATCAATTTATCATATCAATATCTAATACTAATTAGAATTAATAATTGATAAAATTTGGAAAAAACATGATTGATCATTCGATCATGACCCAAAAATGTGATTGATCACAATCAGATCAACTTTCTAAAAAGATTGAAAAAATTGATTTTTTTGCCTTAGATCGATCGATTTTCTTTGTGATCAATTTTTGATCGAGACCTCTAGCTGATTATTGCAACCTTTGACTATATAGCTTAATGGACTGCTAGAACTGATAAAATCTTGAAGCCAAACAATGCAGGCATTACTTTTCAAAAAAGGTACTTTGTGTGAAAACTGAATTTGTATTGAATTATATTTTCATGACTCCTAACAATATAAGGAGATACTAGTGAAATAGGATAGAGTTCCTTTTTTCTTGAAAAGTTTGAAGTAAGGTTTTCTTAAACTGAAAAATTTGGCTGTTAGGTAAATAGTTTCATCGTTCGCTGATTTGTTATCCAAAAAAAACTTCTTGAATTACCGTAAGAACTTGAGCGAGTTCTAAATGAGCTAAAATACGTTTTTTGAGTGAAAATTTATTTTATTTTATTTGATCAGAGAAAATGTTTTTCGAATTTAGAATAAATTTCAGATGATATGAACATTATTAAAAATAAACAATTGGATGATATTTGATGTGAGGTATAGCACGTGAGGACTGAAAAAGAACACGAGACTTTAATTTACGATTAATTTTATTAGGAGACTGAAAAACATATTCAAGAGTAAAATATAATTTAGTATGAGATTGCGAAGCACAGCGTTATTGGTGATTGAAAGTAGGGGAAGTGATTCGTGAAAGAAGTAGAAAGTATGACATATATATATATATATATATATAGTATGATGATGATGAAGAATGAGATGAGGTGGGATTTCCGTTACAATATTTATGAAAATTTGGATTTTATTTTGTTGTTTTTTGTTTTTAAAATGCCTGAAATAAGTAGTTATTGTAAAAGATTCAAGTAGGTACATTATTTGTCCTATAAAGGTTTGAAGTGATTAGAAATTGATGGTGTCTGTTGAAATATTACAAATTTCTTCGTTTTAAAATATATTTCTGATAATTTTTACAAGTTATTTTGTTTGAATCAGAACAAAGTAGATGATTTTCCGTAATGATTTTTCAGCCTTAACAAACAATTTCTTACAATTTTGTTGAAAAATTTCAGAAAATTCAACAGTCAGTAGGATTTCCAATTGCAGAGAATATCAAAATCGAATGTCCCAGTGTATTTGGAATCTGAATTAAAGATATAGTGCTGCTACAAGTACAAGTTTTTCATATTTTTGACTTGTTTACCACACGATAAATGAAATAGGTATCGATTTCATATGTAGTATGTATGCTGTTTCTGATTTTTCATTGTTTCTAGAACTGATAAAATCTTGAAAATCACCAAAGGTCGTTTTTCGTAAGAAGAACGCCTGTTAACAGTGGCTTCAGCGGTGTGCTATTTAACCCTATGTATTTCTTATCAGTTGTAGCAATCCATTAAGCTATATAGTCAAAGATTGCAACCGATGACTCTCTTACTGAGTTACGAAGCGAAGTTCGCTGGTTGCGTATACCCACTCTCTTACGCACCTGACCGTTCGTTGGTTCGCCATTTTTACGCGCTTTTCACTTTCCCTTCGCCAAAATACTATAAAATTGGTCGAAAAATTCCGCGAACAATAGTCGAGGATCGGAAAACTTTTCGCCACGCCTAGACAAATCATAAATTCGACGACCATAAGCAGAAAGCGAAAAAATCGAACGAGAAAAATCGTCTGAAAGGCGGATAATATCGCGTAGGTACTACGAATTCGTAAAAAGTTGAACGAGAATTAGACGTCGCCCGCCGAAAAAGCAATAATTGACCGTAACTTTGTCGCCCGTTCGAAATATTTTTGCAATCCGTCGGCGAATGGCCGGAGTGCATCGCCGGTGTTTAATTAAAATCGGAAATGCAGGTAAAGCGTAGGAAAAAATTGGTTGAGTTTGCGAACGGAATCGCGCATCCTGAAGTTCATCGGCGTGTGGCGGCGGCGGCGGCGCGGCAGCGGCAGCGGCAGCGGCGGCGTAGGTCCGTAGACGAGGGGGCCGGAGAATTGTAGGTGACGTTAAGCTCAGATTTTCATGAGCGAGAAAAAGGAGACGGGGGCGCGAGTAAGCGAGTGGAAGAGAAGAACGTACGCTGCAACAGCGCACAAAAATTCGAGATCGAAAGGAAAAAGGGGAAACGACATATTCGGGGCAGCACCTGTATGCCTATCGGCGAGTCTACTCGATTCGGATCAAATTATCGACGTTCGGCGATAAATCGAGGTCGTCATTTCGCATCAATTTCCACGACGAATAACGTTCATATTGCAACAAACGGATAAATAAAACAGTGAGGAGGAAAAAAAAGAAGAAAAAGCTAACTAAATAGTTACTATACAGTGCACGGGAAAAGCGAGAAGGAGAAGAAAAGCAAAAAAAAAGAAGAAAAAAAAGAAGATGTGAAAAAACTTTATTCGCGAATGTTTCGTTTCAAAAGGGGAGAAAAGGCAAAAAATGTTTAAATTATTCGCCGAATTATTCTTCGTTAGGTTTTTAAAGTAAATAAAATAAATTAAGTTTTTCGGTAAGGAGCACTCGAGAAAAGAAAATTAAGTAACCTAACCAACCGCGCCTTGCTGTTTCTCAATTTCGCAAAAATTTCGTATACTACGACGGATAATACGGTGTATGGAAAGCGGAGCCGGAGGCAGGGTGAGGTGGTGAACGCGAGTCGAAGGAAACCAAAAAAAAAAGTCGAGCGTAGCGAGCCTCGCCAGAAGAAGTAAGTGTTCGAGAATAGGAATTATGAATTTTGATGGTCACGTTAATTGTCTGTAAGATTTGTACGCGTTAACGGTATGTTATGATTGTACGAAATGTGTTAGCTGCTGACAAAATATTAGACACCGTGAAAATGTGAAATTTAAAAACTTTTCTTTTGAAAAAATGAAAAATTAATTAAGATGATAAAGTATGGTACATAACCATATAAGCTCTGTTTGATAGGACTACACCCACTTACACCAACCTACACCGGGAGGGCGATTCCACAAATGTAGGAATGTTATATGACTTTATGCCAAGTTTTATTTGAATATTTGTGGAATATCCCTACTGATGAAGGTTAATATAATCCTATCAATCAGAGCTATTATTTAAAATAAAACTAAAATATAATAAAGTTATGAAATAAAAAAAATAAAAAAATTAGTGTGTGGCTAATTTAATTTTATAAAAAGAAAAGTTCATGCTAATTAGAAAACAGAGGGAAAAAAAGCTTTACTGGAAGTACCGGCTAGTCGATCCTTACAAAAATTGGTAACAAGCTACAATAAATTATAACAAATATTTAATTTAAATTTCGTACATATGGTTCAAATATTCCGCATTTTATGACCAATATAAAAACAAAAATGGTGGTATCTTCCAGATGATGCGCACCAAAATCAATAAGTTTGGTTCTTGGCTCAGTAAGAATGTTCGTATCAAATTTCATGATTATCTGAAGAAACTTGTGATCTGTACTGGTGGGTACAAGAAATTGACTTTAATATATATATATATACACTATATACATAACCCTTGAAGTGCAGTTTCAGGGCACTTTGACTTGAGCCAACTCTGAATTTCTGGTAATACTGTAGAATTTGTTGTTTCAAAGAAGACAACCTTCGAGGATATATATATATGATGGCAGTGGTGCCCACGTATTTTAAACAGAGTGGGGCAAAGCCTCAAACGAATCACCCACCCCCCTACTAACCCCCCTCCTTCACATCTTATTAACTATTCTGAACCTATTTATGAACGAAAAATTTTTGTGACTTGAAAATCATACTGAAGTCAACATTGAAACTGAATAAACAATAAAAAACCAAGTTATCTATCCCATGACTCATGATATATAATTCTGTTAAACTAAAATAGTTCACAATAAAATAATACAGGTAATTATATTTTTCAAAAAAAAAGAAACAAACAAAACAAAGCAAAATAAAACAAAAAATCTTTGATTGAATAGGTAAAAACATTTGATAAGTTAGGTAAAATAAAACTCATATACAGTAACTTATTTGTGGTTGAAAATTTTTTTTCAAATTATTAAGTTTCTTCCCAAATTATCGCTGCTGTTGGCAAATGTATTTATAATTTCCTCATAATCCAGTTCAACATCATTTTCAGTAGCAATTACCATCAAATTTTCTAGTAGATCTTCGGACATAGTTGTTCTAAGATGATTTTTGATAAGTTTTAGTTTTGAGAAAGATCTTTCAGTTGTTGCGCTGGTAACAGGTAAAGTAAGAACAATTTTAAGAAGAATAAATAAGTTTGGAAATACTGACTGAAGATTGAAGTAGCAAAATAAAGAAAACAGTTTTGGAATATTTCCACTATGGATTGATTTTTCTGCAGTTTTTTCTTCATCAGATCCTGAATCTCCACTGAATTCTCGGTCTTCAATTTGTTCTTTACTGTTACTTCAATTGTAATCATGCAAGTATTCTGGATGTTGTTTTGTCTTTTCCAATTGAATAAAACATGAAGCAAATTGCTGATATTCTGTTCAAATATTATCTAGGTTCACAAAATTCTCATAAATGCTGTAAAAAACTTTGAAGGCGTCTTTTGGCAATTTGGTAGTATCTTCGCTTATTTCTTCTATTCGTTTATGAGATAATAGACTAAAGTCTCTTATAAGTCCCATTGTGAGACTGTCTTCACCCACAAATCTTCTCTGAATCTCTCCACTGATAATATCAATTGCTGTTAGGAATGTTTCAACTTTGAATTCTTTCAATGGATCAAGATTTGGTTCATCAACAGCCTTTTTTTGCATAAACTGAAAGATTTTGGCTTTAAATTAAGGTAGATGAAGACTATTAAAGAATGGTCTGGTATTGAATTTAAGCAAAATTATCTGGTTTTTGAATAACAGCAGAGTTACAAAATTTTGACTCTTTTGGAAAATACATATTTACGGCAGAGATATTTTTCTTTCTTTTTCTATTTTTATTTAGGTACTTAATGAGGAGTTATTATATTCTCAAAAATCTACAAACTTAGCTGACGAGTATATTGGGTAAACTTTGCCACCATAGTCTTCTGACCCAAAAGATAAAAATTATTAGCTTATTTCACCTAGTATACAAGGTGATTCATATTATTAAAAAACTTTCATTTTTCCTCAGTTTTTACCCTGCCAACCTCACTCCTTCTAGACCACCCACCCCAAATCAAGTGGGGCAGCTGCCCCACTTGGACCCTACCATGTGCTCCACTGTATGATGGAGACGATACATGGGCAGTTTTGGTGTCCTACCTTTAGAAAACACTTCTACAAACACGTGTACTTCCAACTAAATATCTGATTGGAGGAAAATTTCGCAACTTACATTTGTTTATAAACACTGATGTATAAAGTACCTCACTTTTACACCAATTTTTGATTCTGATTGGATGGCATGTTCAGTCTGGGGTACTTCGTATACCAGTATGCGGCATCTATAGTCTGGACACTCAATCCCATGTTAAAACTGTTCTGTGTCATCTCCATCATATATATATCCTCGAAGGAGACAACAATCATGTGTTTTTGTGTCTGTGGGGGTAATGGTGCATGGGCATCGAGGGAATAATTGGCGAAATAATTAACAGCTTGTACGTTTATTATAGTGATGTGTGTGTATATTATTATATATGAATTTGAGTTATCGGTGTCAAAATTTTCCTAAAGTCGGGAAACGAAAAACGTACCCACCTCCAATCCTAAGGGGTAATACCGTAGCCGGTGTAATAAGTAGATTTTCTAAAGAAAACGTGCTTAAAGATGGGAAAATGTCGATGTACAAAAAGAGGAAGGCAGTGTTGCCGTGTTTTTATTGTATATTTCACTGTTATCGAAGAATAAGAATTGAATTCTCAAGCCGGGAATGCACCAGATTTGTGTAGGAAGGTTTTGGGCAAGCGGAGGTTATATTCATGCAGTCAACGACTATCATCTAATAAAGGAGCAAATTTTTTGAAACTCTAATTTAGAAGATGTAATTTTGTGCTCTCGTAAACGATATGCGCGGAAAAGATGAAAATAGAAGTAATACATGTTAACAAAATGATTTTTAAGTTGGTTTTCTTTCGAAAATCTGCCTATTACGCTTGGTGCCGTATTAGCCTCCTAAGTTGTGGTGGGTACGTTTTTGGTTTCATGGCCTCGGGAGAATTTTGGCATCGTTAACTTAAATTCGTATATATGTATGATTATATATTTATTTCGTTTTCTTGTTCCATGATACAAATCGCAATTTTTTTCCGATAATCACCAAATTTTGTACGAACATTTATTCTAAGCCAATGACCAGAGAAATTGATTTTGGTAGTGATTGGCCGGACGGTACTTCCGGTACCATCAGTTTTGTTTTTTATTTTGGCTATAAAGTGTTCAATTTGGTACCAATAGCCACGAAATTGGGAATAAATATTCACTACAACTTCTTGTAGTGGACTATTAATTTTGACGCGGATCGTTCGCAAGGTACTTCCGGTAACGCTATTTGTTTTTTATTTACGTCATAAAATGCGGAATTTTGGAACAATATGTACGAAATTTGAAACAAATATTTATTATAGTTTATTGTAGCACGTTATCAATTTTGGTCCGGATCGACTTGACGGTACTTCCCGAGCAACCATTTTTGTTTTTATTTTGGCTATAAAATGCTCAATTTTTCGCCAATATCCACGAAATACGAAATAAATATTTATCACAACTAATTGTAGTACGCTGCCAATCGTCTGAACGGTATTTCCGGTAAAGCTTTTTTTCCTAATATGCATGAACTTTCATTTTTACAAAAATTATCCGGATGTTCATGTTTTCTTTTTTATTTTATTTCATAACTCTTTATTGTAATCCTGTGATTTTATTTTAAATTATATGATTATTTACCATACTTTATCATCTTAATTTATTTTTCATTTTTTCAAGAAATAATCCTTTTGAATTTCACATTTTTTAATATTTTGTCAGCAGCTAACACATTTCATACAATCATAGCATACCATTTACGCATATGAACTGAAAGACAACTAACGTGACCATCAAAAGTCTTAATACTTTTTTCTCGAAAACCTACTTTTTCTAGCAAGGCTTGCTGCGCTAGATTTTTTCATACTACCGATGGTTGTATGTTCAACTTGACCATAAATAATCGCGGGAAACTACTAAAACATGTTTTTTCTTTTCGGTGTCGAATTCATTCCCTGTCGACTCATAATAGTCGTATACGTATTTCCTATTATAACAAAATTCTTCGTAAATATTCGGTTAAAATTTATCGTTTCGTTAAAATTAAATGAAACAAATGATCTAAAAACTCTTATTCATAATTAATCGAATCACTCATTGCTCTGGGTAAATGGAAAATATTCTACGAACTGAATAAAAAGTAACCAAATCTCCGTAAAAAAAAAAAAAAAAAGCATAAACGTTATAATTCCATAAAAGCTCGAGCAAGAACATCGATGATGTTAAAAAATATCGCTCTTCGTGAAATTTAATTTTTATGATCTTCAAATAAACATGGCACACTGCATTTTCGAATGTCACAACATAGTTTGTAGTAGCTTCTTACAATATTGTTATAAAATCAGCTTTGAAGATCATAAATTTTTCATAACTTCGCGATGATTCGGAAGATAGAAAACCTTACGACATCGAAAACTGTTACGACTTTTTTCCCAGTATATGAAAAATCTCCAAACGTGTAACGCCTCTACAAGAAAATGTTCCAAGGAGCTGTGACAACAGATGCAATAACAGCTTCGTTCGATTCAGCAAAAAAGTGCTCCATCTCCTTGGAGTTCTGGTTCCCGACCAGTTTTGAGAAAAATTAATTCTCGTTTTAACTTTACGGTGATAGTTCTGTGTCAGTTCTCTGAAATAGAAAAACTCAATAAATTGATTTTTTATATGAAACAATTTAAAGAACTTTTTCGATAAGAAGGAAAAGATAAAACATACGGAGTATGAGATGCTCGTATACGATCACATTTTTGGAAGCGAAATTTTCATTTGAACTTGCACACCGACTTTGGTCTAGAGATTCGGTTCTTTTTGAGAAAAAAAGTTTTTTTCGAGTTTCACTGTGAAAAATAACTGCCCTTCAAAGCGCTTTTCGATCACAATGCGATCCTCTGTTTGGCATAGGCTACATTTGCAATGATCATAAAATTATGTTTTTAATGTTCATAAGGTTCTTCAATAAAATATGGGTACAGTTATACCTCGTCCTGGTATTGGCTGACGAGAGAGTAGCCACATTTAGGCTGATTTGAGAGGTTGTGAAGAGTAACGGATGGGGATAGTTCTGAAACGGAAAAGCCAGTTTTTATTACGATTTTTCTGTTTTTAAATTGTTTAACCTTCAGGAAGGTGGCAACTACTGCATCAGAAATTAAGATCCACCATTTCATGAGTCAACAGCTTCTACGAGTAATACCTCGGAGCAATTGTATATACCTAATAAATGACCTTAGCTAGAAACTGGAAAGTTTCATCGATTGTAAGGTGTCTTCCATTTTTCATGGAACACAAGAGTATATCAACAAAACAACCGAAAAACACTATTAAATTTTTTCACGCATTTCTAGAAGATGTCACAAGTTTTTAAAAGTCGAGGAAAAATTAAAAGTTTTATAATTTCAACGATTACTTCACGCGTTAAAAAATTTTTCCACATTCTTATCATTCGATGATGTCTAGACCAGTTAGTAAGCTTAGCTTGTAGGAGTATAATTAGGTTATAAAAACCGAATGAAAAGCGACGTACACAATTAAAAACTTTCTTCAAAATTTTATGTTTCTTCGCAGTAATTGAGCAGAAAATGATTTTCGTCTTTCACCTGAAGATAAACAAAAGTATGGTTGATATAACTTGAGAACGAACATAAAAAGCAAAATGGAATTTGTTTATGAAGTGAAAAAAGCTGCAAAGGTGCTACCAAGAAATAACCACCAAAAAGCGATAACTTCAAATCATGCTTCATACTCGACTACAATAGTGGACATAAAATATAACGGCAACAGGACGCACATATTTAAATTAGTTATAACACAAAATGAACAAAAAAAAAGTGCTCCAATTGCTAATTTTGCGAAAGCATCCTACAAAATTTCCTCAAAGCACAACATCATCATTAGAGTAACTTACAAAAAGTTTCTTCCTCGAATTAAATTTTTAATACTTAAGCTCCCCATTTACGAAACTACCAAACGAAGATCATAAATGTTTTTAAACACAGCTTGGAATGAAATATTCGTTTATCATTCCGCCTTAATTACGCCACTGATCTAAATAATAACATTCGTTAATAATTTAAAAAAAAATACGAGTACTAACGAACTAGAAGTTAACGTTTTTTTCCTCCAACATCGGATCGAGGCCTATTTTTTTTTATTTTTTTTTAAATAGCTTTTCCCCATCTTCTATTCACTTTTTCACTCTGCTCAAAACTGAATTTCGTTTCCTTATTTACAAAATGAACCATCAATAGCTAAAATTATTTAACAATTTTTTTTTGTATGTGTGTTTTTAGTCTTTTCCCAGCTGGTAGAGTAAAAAAGCCTTCATTAAAGGGGAAAACTTTTTAATTAGCCTAAGTATGATTTTAAAATTTTTCTATCATACAAATGAATCATTCTAAGTTTTTCATTTTGATCCTTTCTCCATCAGATGAGAGACAATGATTCAGATGCTTATAGATGGGTGGGGAAGAATCAGACTGAACAAACCCTGGCATATAGTTTTCCATGCTTTCAAATTTCATTTTTTAATTACTGTAATCTGCGTGTAGAGAAAGTTTACAAAATTATCAATCATATCCTTCGAGTATATATTATTTCATATGGAGAGCAGATTCAACAAGTTCCATTTTTCAACAATAGTAAGCGTTTTTGGGGAATGAAATGACTTCTTTTATACGCGAGTATATCTATATATACAAATTATATATAGATATACTCGTGTGTAAAAGAAGTCATTTCATTTCCTGGAAGCGCTATCTATGTCTGAAAGTAACTACGTATAGAAAATGTATACGAATTAGCTCTCCGTATGAAATAATATTCATACCTTCGAGGATGTATATATGATGGAGATGACACATGGGCAGCTTCGGTGTCCTACCTATAGAAAGTGCTTCTACAAACACGTGTACTTCCAAGTAAATATCTGATGGGAGGAAAATCTCACAACGTGCATTTGTTTATAAACACTGGTGTACCAAGTACCTCACTTTTACACTGATTTTCAATTCTGATTAGTTGGGTTGTTCAGTCTGGGGTACTTCGTACGGCAGCATGTGGAATCTATAGTCTGGACACTCAACCCCATGTTAAAACTGTTCCGTATCATCTCCATCATATTTATATCCTTGAAGATACATACTCAAAGATCATATCACATTTTCAACATCTCTAATAAATTTTTTTTACAAGTATTATCACAGATTATCATGACCGACGGTGTCAATCACAACTTGAGTGTGACATCACACTCTCATACAACTCGTACCACCAATCACAAACATGCTCACTATTACAGACACAAACAGAAGAACCTTTACTACTATAGACACTATGGAAATTTTAATGTTGTTCCACCACAGATGCAATTGTACAAGTTCCATTGAAGAGTGAACATGGCACTCTTACTTTGACTACCATCTTACAGATACCTATTGATAAATGCACACAGACGAAACTAATGGATCGCATCCCAGTCCTCAGTTTACTAATTTTATTTAGGTAGTAAGTGTCAGTTTTATAACGGAACTAGAGAGTCCTACCAAATGCTGCTATGCAGCAATAATTCGCACAAACCTACATAAATATGTCAGAATTATCAATTTACTTGGTACATTGATAACAAGCGTCTCGGGCTAGCTTGGTCAAATTTTCATTTATGAATTTTTTTTTACTGTTTCTCTCATGAATTAGTGAGCATAGTAGATGCCAGCACAGTACTGACGGAGGAATCTTTCAGACAATTCGAGGAGCCTTGGCCAAGTTATGCCACTCCATATGTCAGCAGTGGTAAGGTGAACTCCAGGAGGTGAGGCTTCACCCCACCTGCTTCATCCCTCCATTGTTGTCACCCCCATAGTGGCATACCATAGACCAGCCCACTTGCATCTGCCTGAAAGATCCCACTGCTTATGAAATAAGTGAACCTAGTACTTACGTGAATTTAGTATCTGAACTCATTGTAACTAAAAACATGTCTAATTTGAAAATAATTATTTTTAAAAACATTAAAAAAAATCAGCAAACCTAACTTACTATTCTGCAAATAAAAAAAAAAAAATTATATCAAAATTTTAATCTTGCTGGGATATGAACCTGGCATTATTTGAGTAGTAAGCTAAGTCTCTGCTATTGCGCAGCAGCAGCTGAACTAAAGAGTGGAAATTACAATGTTATATTGACGAAGAAGTCGTTACAATTAGTATTAACCTTGTAATGACATTTTGGAAAAAGCTGGTGGGAGGTATTCTATATTGTTATAATATTGTAAAGAAAAAAATTATTTCAAGCTGGACTCAAATTATACATATATAGCCAAATGTATCTGTAACTATAGTCACGTGATAGCGTTACAAAAGTGGCTGTTATTGGTTCATAAGATGTCGGTTTTAACAATTTGTGGAAACTGAAAGTTGAAATTCCATCCGTTTTATAAAAAGTATAAAATTAATAATTAATTAATTTACTACGTTACGTAATATTATATTTTATATAAATATATATCCTAATTTTATCAATTATTTCATTTTAACGTTATATTAAATTTCATTTTTAATGTTTTACGATAAATTTTTTTACATAAAAAATAATATACCCACAGGTATACATAATATATATTCACGAGAAACGACGTTTCACACCAATTAAAAGCGTATACGATATCTAATATTATTTATGATAATTTTACAATTTTCAAAACGATATAACACTGTAGGTACCTTTTAGAACGATTTTGTTCAAAATCTGGCTGATTTGTAATTGAAAGGCTGCAAGTATTTTGCACATTTATCCAAAATTTATCAAAATACGATAATACTGTTCTCGGGTAAATTTTTCAAAAAATTCGTCCGGAAAGTGAAAAAATTTTTTTAATAATTGATTTTTATTACTGAAAAAGTGTTAACTGGGCACGCATTCAAATGAACTTCAATGGCAACCTAAATTTCAGTATTTTAAAATATGAAACAAATTTTCAGACGCCGCGCGGCCAATTGGAGCTCAATCCTTCCATCATTTAGGTGTATGAATACTCAGGTAAATACGAAAACTCATGCAAACATTAACATTATATAACCATAAAATGAACTAGGATCTCACTGGATTCACCGTGATTCGCAGCAAAGACTTTAAATAGGTAATTTTTGATTCCCATAACCAACTTTGACTGAAAACAGACGAATTTGCAGAAAATCCTCGTCCGTTTGAGAGTTTTATAATCGTGGCACGCTCCATTAACATTGACGAGATGTAGCTGTCGAGTATTCATGCGCCAATATGATCGAAAGCTCACCTCCACCAGTCTTTTTTTCTGGGGTTTATCAATAATTAGTAATAATAGTTTTAGCCCCCTCGTGAGTCTGAAATGCTCCCATAACAAAACTTCTTGGCTACTGCATTGGCTTGCTATTAAAATTTTGTAGCTGCGAAAATACCGCTTATTATGAATTATTCTGGTAAGTTTTTCAAGCAAAGAGATCCATTTCTACTTTTTTTCATTTTCAGAGCGAGCAGGGAACAATTGCAACTTCTTCATCGAACTACATGAGTGTTGTTTTTTTGTAGTGTTAAAAAGTTGGAATTTCAGATGGAAAATCATTTTATTGACGTAGTTTTTATTTTTATTTTTTTTTCTGCCTCCACTCTTCATCATGTCGTGGGGTAATGATTTATCAGTCCCACCAAACGTACAGTTGCATTGAATTTGAGTAATTCATAGTAATATCTTTGAAGTGCCAACTAATACATGGGATAGACAATACGTTCATTTTATTTCGTCTCAAACAAGCGATATGTCAAGGAGCCAATTCCTCCACAGAAATAAACTTTTCATAATTATTTTCACTCCGAGGGTTTGAGCAATGAATAGTTAAATACGAAAGAAATCAGACTGGGTAGTCATTTCCTTAAAATCGGTACTCGGTACATTGGATATGGAGAAATGAGACGGCTACTTATTTATATTTTTCTGCCCTCTCGATAGTGAAAAAAGTTCATCAAAATCGGTGCCCTGGGGGAGAATCTGCTTGAACACTCATATATGAAAAATCCATACGGATCGAATTGTTAACCTCATCCTTTTTTCTTGACGTCTGTTAAAAAGAGAGTATTCTGCATTGTAAAAGTCTTCGCAAAGGGAAGAAATGACATTTTTAAGTAGGTTTTCTTTAGAAAATCTTCTTATTACGCTTGGTGCGATATTAGCCCCCAGGGTTGTGGGTGGGTGCGTTTTTCGTTTTGTGATCTGAGGAAAATTTTGGCACTAATAACTCAAATTTACATATATATATATATATATATGTCCATTTCTTGTTCCCATGGTACAGGTCGCAATTTTTATCAGATAATCACGAAATTTCGTATGAACATTTATACTAAGCCAAGGACCAGACCAATTGATTTTGATGCGGATCGGCCGGATCTTTTGTTACCACCATTTTTGTTTTTATTTTAGCTATAAAATGCTCAAATTTGCATCGATAGCCACGAAATTCGGAGCAAATATTTAACATAATTTATTATAGTATGCTACCTATCTTGGCGTGGATCGGCCAGACGGTACGTCCGGTACTGCTATTTTTTTTAATATTAATCAAAAAATGCGCAATTTTGGAACAATATGACGTACGAAATTTTAAATAAATATTTATTTTTATTATAATTTATTATATCATATTATCAGTTTTGGTGCAGAATGATCGGATGGTACTTCCGGTAAAGATATTTCATTTCGTTTTTAGTCTGGCTATAAAATGCCTAATTTTGAACAAATATTTATCATAACTGATTATAACATTCTATCAGTTTTCGTGCAGATCGACAGGATGGTATTTCCTTCAAGACAATTTTTTTTTTTTTTATTGTTTCGTACTGTGTGATTTCAAATTCAGAACAAATATTTTTAAGTAGGTTTTCTTTAGTTGGTGCAGTTTTAACCCCCAGGGTTGGGGGTAGGTAGTTTTTCGTTTTATATTACTTTGATTCATTGTAGTACCCTTCAAATTTTGGTGCAAATCGGCTGTCCACTTTCGGTAACGTTATTTTTGTCTTTATATTGGTCATAAAATGCGGAATTTTGGAACAATATGTACAAAATTTGAAATAAATATTCATTATAATTTATTGTAGAATGCTACCAATTTTGGTGTAGATCGACCAGAAGGTACTTCCAGTAAAGCTTTTTTTTCTTATTTTTTTTTTTAATTTGCATAAACTTTTCTTTTTACAGTTCGTGTTTTCTTTTTTTTTTTGTTTATTTCATGACTTCATTCTATTTAGTGATGTTATATCGAAGCATATTTGAGTATCGATACGTATCAATATTTTGACCACATGTATCGATACGTATCGAAACAGTATCATATCGAAAATCCATAATTTTTTTTCTTGATAAAATAGAAATATCTCTCTTTCCTGTTCCGCCACATATCAAGCCATCAACCGTGGTAATTATTAAATATTAAGAAGAATATACTTTCATAATCTGTTCTGTCTGCTGGTGGCCTGGTGCACTTTTTTGTATTTTTATTTATTTATTTATTTATTTATTTATGTTTTTTATTTTGAATATATAAAATATATCGATACGTATCATGAGTATCGAGCAATGTATCGATACTTTGATACAGTTGTGCGTATCGATACGTATCGATACATATTGAAATTTTTAACATCACTAATTCTATTTCATTGGTTTTATTTTAAATTATATGATTGTGTACCATACTTTACAACCTTAATTTATTTTTCAGTTTTTCGAGAAAAAATGCTTTTAAATTTAATGTTGTCTAATATTTTGTCATTAGCTAACAAATTTCATACAATCATAACGTACCATTAGCGCATATAAACTTACAGACAATTAATGCACCATCAAAATTTACAATTCTTTCTCTTGAACATCTACTTTGTCTCGCGATGCTTGCTATGCTAGAGTTTTTCGTATTTCTTTCAAAAGTTATTCAGGATGGTACATTGCAAACTTATTTTCATCCCATTTGAAAATCAATAATTATTTTGAAAGGACCCCAACTGAAAATCATTCGATTAAAAAATTGAAACTTTTTCCAAATTTAAGGTTTTGGCTGTCGTTGGAGACGTGTGTCTGCAATAAATCTGCACCCAAATTTTTGATCGATTCCTGCGTACAATAATACAAAAAAATGAACTAAATTTTTTCTCAAATTGAGATCAATAACAAGGTCCTAAGTCTTGCCAGTTGGATAGGTGAGCGTGGGTAAAATGTCAGTCCTCGAGTGACAATCAGCCAAAAATGGCGCCCCTATTCCCATTTATTATTGGACGCAGTCCTAAACTAAAATAATATATCTACCCAATTCAGTTATATTTCCGAGAACGCATATACTGACCGAATAACAATTTTTGTAAGTCACCAGCACTCTATCACAAGGGTAAGATTTTAAAGCCTGGACAAAGCACGCAGCCGTAATTAGGGATGTGAGAGTGTGGTAATACGAGTGATGCTTTGACTATATAGCTTAATGGACTTCTTGTACTGATAAAAAATACATAGGGTTAAATGGAACACCGCTAAAGGCACTGTTAACAGGCGTTCTTTTTACAAAAAACAACCTTTGGTGATAAGTGATAGTGATTTCAAATTTCCAATTCCAGCTAGCAAAAAATTAATTTTTATATTTCGTTATTTTAGTAATTATAATTATATTTGAAGATAATTAATTTTATTATTATTCTACTTTAGGATTGACACATGATAAAATGGCATTATTTGTAAGTTTACAGAATAAATAATGACATAAATATGTAATACTTTACTAGAACATCATTCCACTTAGGAACGGAGTTCTAAACCTAGTAACATTCTTATCATTTATTGAAGATGCTTGAATTGGAATTATACCCAACACCCTCCTCAATTCGAGAGCTGAAATAAATGAAAATATAAAAATACAAAGAAATCAATATCAAAAATGAATAAAACAATCGAATTTATGCCACAGAATAAAAACAATCACAAAACAAATTACGAATGACAAGTAATTAATAATTGATGATCAAACTGAATCAATACAACTGATCAAAAAAACGAAATAATAAAGAACAGAATACTACTTTAACCATAATACACACAATTAATGAATGACAAGTGATTAATTATATCAATTAACACGGTAAAATTCGTTTCTGATGAATAAAAATATGAAAATGGATCGAAAAATATGACGTTAAATTAATCAAAAAACGAACTGAAAACTGAAATAATACTTCACAAACTAATTTGTGAATAATTTTCGTTATTTGGAGATTTGAAGAGGCAGTCAGAAAAACGAATCATATTTAAAACGTTACTCACGAAAATATAACTCAATACAAATTCAGTTTTCACCCAAAGTACCTTTTTCAAAAAGTAACGCCTGCATTGTTTACCTTCAAGATTTTATCAGTTCTAGCAGTTCATTAAGCTATATAGTCAAAGGGGTGATGTGCTCTGCCACCCAGAAAGCCTCGCGCCAATAAAATGAAATTTGTCGTAAACAAAAAATTTATGATTTAATCGCTCACCCCTGCAGTGTGAAATCGTAGTTGACCCGCTGACAAAACCAATTCAACCAATTCGTCCAACATCAAAAGTTAGATATTAGGTATTATTTATCCACGCTTAATAGGTACAACTCAATTCTGATAGCGTTAGCCAACCCCTTCGTGTACTTTCAAAGGTGAAGCTCAACTTTTGGCGGCATGGGCGAACAAATCACGAATGTTGCCAACTTGAAGCGCATTCGCCAGAAACCGAAAACGCAAAACGAATCGGTCGGAATTGTTTGCGGCCAATTTACGCCCAGCCACGTTCTCCCAAAAGAAGGAAACAAAACTTTGGGAAAAATTTGAAATGTAAGCCATGCAAATTCGAGTAAGAAGAATTTCGTACATTTGTTAAGTCAGCTACAACAAAAGACAACAATGAGGCAGCAAATTTTTTGTAACTTCTGAAACGCTATAACTTCTCGACGAGCATCTCGAGTGTTGGGTGGTGAGAAAAGCGTTTTCAAAATTCCTTTCACTAACGTATACGCCAAATTAAGATGAAATATACGGTGCGAAAGACACGACGACGTCGACGATGAATTGGGCTGTTTCTTGGCGCATTTGAGGGAAAGCGAACGTTGCAGCGTATAGCAGAAAAGCCATATTCCAGCGTTTCCGCATTCTTTTGCGAACGTAAGTTCAGAAACCTCTAAACCCTACATTCAAATATGTAATCATACCGAAGAGTAGCAGACTATTGCTCTTTACAAAATGAGTGAACTTCGCTTATGCCAAGAAATACAACCGGAATATTTCAATTTTACTGAACCGTTGTAATGGCAATTTATCATCGTACGTTCCACAGGTAAGATAAACGTTTCCACAAAAAGTATGGCGTCGAATTATTTTGTGCCGCGTGCCAAACACAATCCGAATCTGCAAAAGTTATGATTAAGAAACGTTCAAAAAGTTCACTTTTGGACAGGGCCTCAGAGAGAAATTTCGGGCCCAGGAGGAATAAACTGAAGGGCCCCTCTTAGCTCCAGCTGCAGGATTTGTCTTTGGAATGGGGTTATAAATTCAGAAAACAATTTCGCTCGTTCTTCTCACGAAATAAATTTTTTATATAGCTACGTTTTGAATTCTAAAACATGTATTTTAGTGATTTTTTTTCAAACCGGAAAATTTACTCCCAAAAACCTCATCATGGATCGGTCATGACGCCCTTTTTCACCGTTTATACTTAAAAAGTACAATTTATTTCTAAATTAAGGCCATTCCGGGCCCCCTAAAGATGTCCGGGCCCGGTACCTTTGGTACCCTTTCCCCCTCCCTCTCATAGGGCTTGCTTTTGGAATCTTATGACACTTCCAGTCTTAGTTTCTGGTTTGGTCACCATGACACTGCGGATAGCCGAATGATTAATGTGTTCTTTGAAGACAACTGTGACTCTCTCGTGGTTGTATTAGGATTGGGTTACATTTTGGCCATGAATGCGCCACAATGTCACAAATATGCCATACAATATTTACGTGTGAGACACATGACGAAACAGTAACAAATGTATGACACAATAATTGAAGTGTCGCATCAAGCGGGTGATAATTGGTTTAGTAATGTCACATATTTGTCACAAGTGTGTGACATGGCGGTACATAACACACCTTTCAAAATGAATGTTCGGCAGCTTTTTTTACTTGAACATATTGGCGGTAATAAGAACAAGCTACATCGCTAGACGATGTGGTAACAGAGTTTTTGCTTTATTTTTATATGCTTTTTTTTCTTTGTTTTTTTAAGTTTGTTTTATTTGTCATAAAAATTCACCCTAAGGTGACACTATTAACATCAACTGCAAATAAAAATTGGAAATATAAAAATACGAATAATCGAGAAATTTCAGAAGTATTTTCAAAAAGGAAACAATTGTTGAAAGGAAGTGATATAGCTCTATATGTATTTCATTTAGTAATGCTTAATGAAAACGAAACAGTTGAAATTGAAAAATTGTTGTCAATTGTCACATTTTCCATAAATTTATCGCAAAATTGGAATCAAAAACATAAATGGTCACAGACAACATCATATAAATGGATGAAAAGTTTATTTTAATTTTTTCACAGTTAAAAAAGAAAACATAAAACACAGCTTGAAGAAAATGAAGAAGGAAAAGAAGAAAAACTAATGAATAAATAAATAAATGTTTACAGATATTGTCATAAAATAGAAAATTTTATTTTCACTGTTAAAAAAACATAGAACTCAGATTGAGGAGTAATGAAGGGGGAAAAGGAAAATCATAACGATTTTAATAGAATTTTTGCTAAGCAAAAACCCTAATGACTGATGCTATATGTATACTGTTGATATGCAATATTTCATATACACAGGTTCACAAAATGTTGCATAACCTTGTTTGAAGGGAATATTTTTGAAAAAATAACCTTGTAAATTGCTGAAACTGACACGATGATATTTTATGTACAACAGTCAAAATTGTTTGAAAATTCTTCAAATAAATTGTAATTTTTATAGCTTCTTTAATATGGCTTATAGAGAAAATGTGGACATAACATTTTTACTTATCTCATCTAATTCTATCTGCCATCAACATATAGCCTACATTTCATCGGACAACGTATGTGTCACATCTAGGCTACAATTGTGGCTGTCAATTCAGATAGACCCCATTTTTGAGGCACAAAAGTTGGTGTTCATCTGAGTTCGAAACTTATAATTTATTTATACAATGGGGAGCCCAATAAAACTGATGTGCCAAGGGCACCCCATAGAAATCACACGTATGAATCAAAAGGATGCTACAAACGTATTTCATATGAACCATAAACCTGACACAAACATCACATTATTGTCTTTTCTGTACCATATAAATGTGATGCATATTTCTTACATGAAAATGACACAAAAAAAAAAAGATTTTCCCATTAAGCTAAGTTAGATGAGGCCTTTGGAGAGCTGATTCGTATACATTTTCTATGTTATTTTCGCTTGCCCAGTTCTGGTTTTCAATCCTACCTAACATTCTTAATAAAAATTTAGTTGTTTGAAGTGAAAAAATTCATATCTTAAGTAAAACAACTGTCTTAATGAGGAGAGATGATATAAAAATGTGGAAAAAATTTTTCATCAGAACCCACTCGCTGAGTCGAGTAAGGTATTTAGCATGGTTTGAGAAAGAAAATTTTCTTCAGCTCTAGCCAAGCAAATAGAACAGCTTCTTCCAAACCTTAGTGTTACATTTTTTTACATTGATAAACCATTTTTTTATACGCTTTTATTGCAGTTAATGACACAAAAAAAATTGACATAATTTGGTACCAGCCCACTGGGATTGCTTTCATCTAGTTTGTTGTTATCAGCTACGATTTGGTGCTATCTTCGAGGATATATATATGATGGAGACGACACATGGGCAGTTTTGGTGTCCTCCTTACAGAAAGCACTTCCACAAACACGTGTACTTCCAACTAAATATCTGATTGGAGGAAAATCTTGCAACATGCATTTGTTTATAAACACTGGCGTACAAAGTACCTCACTTTCACACTGATTTTTGATTCTGATTGGTTGGGGTGTTCAGTTTGGGGTACTTCGTACACCAGCACGCGGCATTTATAGTCTGGAGTCTGGACATTCAACTCCATGTTAAAACTGTTCCGTGTCATCTCCATAATATATATATATATATATATATATCCTGGAAGGGTGCTATTCTATTAATATTAAGGCAGTTAAAACAGTGTTATGTTTTTATATTTACATAATTGCACTGCAAAATCTGTTCTAAACAAACAAAGTTAATTTCAAATTGTATAAAATGAAAAGTATTTTTTGAAAACTTGTTTTTAACTTAATTTATTGGAAGTTTAGAATGTTGCCTTTTTTATTGTATCTGTTAGGTGTTGCCACTTGTGGCAACACTGTACCTCTCTCTGAGAGGTGTACCATTGGCAACCACGCCTCACATTCGAGTTAGTCTGCTGTTGTTATGATTGTGAGCAGTGTTGCCAGATGTACAGCTTCGGCCGTAAACGTACGGCTATTTTAGGTATAATACAACCGTACGGCCCGAGTTTGAGCCGTACGCAAAATATACGGCTGTTAAGCTTCCACGTACGGCTTCATTTTAAAAATACGGCTTTTACCAGTTTCACCATTTTTGTAAATTTTTTTTAAAAATTTCAAGCAAATTTTCATCATTTTATTTTGTTTTTTGCGGAAGTATCGAAATATTTAATCGTGAAGACGTGAATGCTATTATCATTTTTTATTTTGCATCAATTTATTAGCTAGTTTAGATCGATATAATCGATATAATACTGAATTTGTGGAAAAAAAATTTATTTAATAGAAAAGGACCAAAAAAAAAAAAAAGGTCATTGATAAGTTAGTTTTACACTTTTACAGGGGAAAACAAAAAATACGGCTCTCTGGAGCAAAATACGGCTTTTTGGAGACTTGTATACGGCAATTCTACTTTCAGCATCTGGCAACACTGATTGTGTGTGATTCGTATTTGCTGTTGTTTAATTTGAATTCTACTACTATTTCTACTCTTTGGAGTTGCGGTTGTGTTATTGCGAAATAAAAGTGAGTTCGTTCATGTAAATATTGAGTTTGTCGTTCTTTTCATTTGTCGATATAATCTTCAAACGTAACGGTTTCAAACAGCCTTACGCATCCTATGAATGTGATACACGTGTGTCGGTAGCATTTAAATAGTGAAAGGCCAAGACCAACTCAACAATGTCACCCAATTGTAAAATAGTAAGTGCGCTTCACTCGAATTTCATTCGGATGACGCGAAGGCAAAATAGACATAAGTAAGCTGAGGCACATATGTGCCACAAACCGGAGACCTTGATTTCATCCCATAACACAAAAGTGATTAATACTGCACAAATGTACCACAAAACTGGGTCAAATGGAATATGTCCTGAAAGTGTTTGATTAAGATATCAAAGTATCACCTCTTTGCAACACTAATGAGACTTGTTACGCATGTATGACGTAATAACAAAATTGTACACTGATGTTATCACGTTACTTCATTTTTGATTTGTTATATCTGCGTTCCGCACAGGCAACAATATACACCATTGTTTCCAAACCACAATTGAGTCGCATACTCTACAGATTCGGAAGATGCAGAAGGCAGTTCCCAGTTAATCGTTTTGCCAGCAAAAACTACGAAATCTGAATAATTATCTGCATGCAGCTCGTTTGCTATATGCGGGAATAGCCATTACCAACAATCTCTGCGATAGTAGGAGGTGCCGATTTTCCTACAAAACACTGCGAGGTGCACAATGTGTAGTTCGATAACATTAGTCGCACGAACGTATCTCAGTCGCAAACAACATAAATATAAACGACGACCCGGCCTCCTCTTCACCCGTATAAAAATAATACAATAAAGTTTAATTATCTTCGTAAAAAATAGAGAACGCAAGTAGATGTGGCGACACAAAAGGAAGAGGCCTTTTAAAACGTATACAATAGCTATCGCGTTAATTAAAATATTCGTTGTCCAGATGGTGTGTGTTGAAATGAATAATACCACAAGGTACCTAAGTGAGTGATAACGTCGTCGGCTGCTTTTCAAAATAACGTGAAAATTACTGAACACAGACGGGAAGGCAGAGTTTGAATGCTTTTCACTTCTCCACTCTGTGAACTACGTACGGCTTTAACGCGCATAATTATGAGAAAGGACGCAAAAAAGAATAATCATCGTAAACGCGTGCGGTCAACGATGATGAGGGACGTACACATCCCAATTTCCACGTAGGTAAGTGTTGTTTCCAAATTTCATAATTGGTGGAAATGGAGATATCACGAAACAGGCCGAGTGTTGAGTAATCCATCAAGGCGAAGATGAACTATTATCTGGCTTTGCGATGTTTTGTGTCGTCAACAGTAAGTTTTCACTACCACAGAAAGACGTCTTCTATACCTGCTCCTACACCCTACAGTGCAGTTGAAGTAGACCACCGAAAGCGCAGGTTTACTGCGTACACCCGCACGTGCGATTCAGTAGGTAACTAGTGATACCGATTCAGAACAAGTTTTAACAGAACCAACTATGTAGGTTTTATTTAGAAAATCTACTTATTACGCTTGGTGTGGTATTAGACGACAGGGTTGGAAGTGAATACGTTTTTTGTTTCATGACCTGGAGAAAAGTTTTGGCACCAACGAGTCAATTTTATATATATTCATATTACGTTTTCTTGTTCCCACGGTACTGGTCGCAATTTTTGCCCGATAATCACGAAATTTGATACGAATATTTTTCTACTAAGCTAAGTACCAGACGTATCGATTTTGGTGCGGATCTGCCTGTCGATACTTCCCGCACCACCATTTTAGTTTTATTTTGGCTATAAAATGCTCAATTTCGCGCCAATAGTTACGCACTTTGAAACAAACAATTACTATAGTTCATTTTAACGTTCTACCAATTTTGGTGCAGATCGACCTGACGGTACCTCAAGTAAAGCTTTTTTTTCTTTTTTTTTTCCTATTGTGCATGAACTTTCCTTTTTAATAAAATTATCCACTCGTTTATTTATTTATTTTTTTTTTTTATCAATTTATTGTATTTTTTTGCTTTTATTTGAACTTATGTGATTTTTTACCATATTTTATCATCTTTATTAATTTTGATAAACTACGTACTTACACATTTTAAGAAGAATCACATTCCTTAAACCGGCGTGAATGATGCACAATTTTTCTTGAATTGTGAATCGGATACGTAGATCGCGATTGACGGATCAACGTATGAAAGGGCTCGTATTGAGTTAATTTCATTAGTTTCCCTTTCAATCGGAGGCTTGTGCTACAAAACTCACACTTGTATGTATATCGAAATCTGCGTACTTTACACATTACTTTGTAACACAAATAAATATTTTTAACTGACTTCAAAAAATGGAGGAGATTATCAATTGGATCCGTGTATGTTTTTTTTATTAGCTTTTATTCTACTCGCTACTGCAGTTTTAAAATATACCTTCGATGATATAGTATATATGAAGAAGCCGACATGCTGCTGTTTTACAATGGGATCAAATGTCGTTAACATCTACACCAAGCAAATGTACACTGGCGTACAAATTACCTCACATCAATCGAAATTGACCAATCAGACGAATCAGATTCTCCGGAATGGGGTAATTTATACGCCAGTGTTCATAAACAAATGCACGTGGCGATTTTTCCCACTAAATGGATTTTTAGAAAGCGAAACATGTAGTGTCGGCAACGCTATCCATGGGTGCGACACCAAAACCACTATTATGTCGTCTCCATTTTTTATATATATATCCTGGAAGAAATATATTTATTCTGCAGCCAACCTTCTGCAATGAAATGTTTATTTCACATGAAGTTAAAGCCAAAAAAAGAAATAAAACCTTATCTTTCAAAAACACATTTTTATTTTATTTTGTTTTACATTTGTTCGAGCTAGGAGTGTCTGTTGACAGGATGGTTCCTCTTGGAACCGTGCCTAACTTATCACATGGGTTCACCTTACTCACATTTTATCTTATCAGTTATCAGTTATCACTCTTGTTCACCTCTCAGCATTTATTCCCATTCGAACTTTCAATTAATACACACACTTGAGATGAAATGAAATGATTAAATTATGACCAAATAATTTAATTGCAATTAATTACTTAATTAAACCCCAGAAAATTTCAAATATTCATACAACCTGATATAAATAAAGTAAATTTCCACTTAGCCTAAGGTATTACGTCGAAAAATTATTGGTATGTTGGAGATTAGACTAATGATGAGGAGTACTTCAGCTTCAATGTCTTTATTTCTGCATAAGATTTTTTGCCCAATTTATTAAAATGGCGAGAAGAAAAATTAATATTTTCTTACTTATATTAAAACCTTTGTTCTTGAGATGAAATGAAATGATTAAATTATGACCAAATAATTCAATTGCAATTAATTACTTTCTTAAACTTTAAAAAAGTCAAATATTCATACAATCTAATGGTAAATAAATGGGAATAAATGCTTAGAGGCAAACAAGATGGATAACTGATAAGATAAAACATGAGTAAGGTGAACACATGTAATAAGTTAGGCATGGATCCGAGAGGAACCATTCTGTCAATGGAAACTCCTGTTCCTGCTTAATCCCATGGTGGTTCCATCAAATTTTTGTTTCGAGACAATGAAATGGTTTTTGAGTTTTTTTAAATAAAAAACTTTTTGTTTTTGAGTAATATTACTGCTACATAAATCATTGATAAAAGTTCTTTAAAATGAGAGAATTCTTTTAAAATTTCTCCATTAAAATCTACTGGAATTAAAATGAAACAAAAAAGAATTATGGTAAATTAATAATTTTTTTCAAAAAATAGTACCGACTTCAAAAAAAAAAAAAAAAAAAAAATGCACGACAAAGAGAAAAATAATTCCTACTTTTAAAATTTCTCTTGCAAGATATTGGTCTAGCGACTGGAATTATTAAAATTAGCGCTAATTAAAATGTTTTGTTTCAAAATTTGGAGGAATTGACGTATTAAGCCTGCATGGTGAAGGAAAAGAGCGCCAACTTCAATAATTCCAGTCACCAGACCTAAATCTTGCTTGAGAAATTTTTGAAGTATTATTTTTTTCTTTTTAGTGCATTTTTTAAACGGTTGGTTTGCAGGGGCATTGAAAAGTTATCTGACGTATAAGAATATTTTTGACGTTTTTTCGAAAACATGGAATCAGTCATTTGGAAATCTGTCGTTGAGTGCGATGAGAATGGATTTTTCAACTTTTCAATTTTATTGTGATGGGTGAGCTTGAGGGGGAGGTAGTAAAATACATCGGAACGTATTCGAGTAGGCACAACGTACTTTGTGCGCCGTAATATTATGAATACCAGTCTTTTACAATTGGCCGCAATCGGAGTTGCCTGGGTAAAAATTAGGTATCAAATATTTAAATTAGTTTCATCGTCGTTTAGCCTACGAGGAGTGTAATTTCTCGATCGAATTTAGAATGCGACGGCGTTATAGCCGACCAAGTCGCTCCGAGGGGGCTAACGAGAATGTGTCTTCATGTGGTCGGATATTTGCTGTTTTGATTTATAATTTCCAGAAGGTGTGTACGAGTGTAAGTGTATGCTCAACGTAAAATTATACGTTTTACTCGCCATGAGGAAGGCATCGTTGCTATAGGAGAAGGGTGAAAAAGGGAGAGAACGAAAAAAATGTTCAACTCTTAATTAAAATTGACATATTGAGATGTTCGGTCATAATTGGGCGGCAGTTTTCTGTTTTTTTTTTTTTTTTTTTTTGTTTTTTTTTTCATTTTTTCATTTGCTGAAAGAACGGGCGTGTATATTTGGACAGGTTGTATTTTTTGTTGATTTATATACGCTGCCACATATTTGGTCTTCTATTGTGTTTTGGCCTAATAAAATTGAGCTTTTTTTTTCCACCATTTTTTATTTCTAAAGTAAGAATGTTTACGTACATGAAAACACCCCGTGGTTCATCTTGCGGTAAGAGTGGTTTGAGATGACGTTTGATTTCTACGTGATTACCTGTTTGTTATCGTATGGAGTCGTGGAGGTTGCCCCGATCAGCGGTGAAATAATAAAATGAGATTCCGTTTGGGTTGTTCTCGAAATCGTCGAATGATTTATGCGCGTACACTGCATTGTTGGGACGCGAAGAATCGCGTGCTATATTTTATCTATACTGATATTTCAGCCCATGAGATAGTTGCTTGTAGCATGTGTTTGGTATACGAATGCAGAGAAAATTTGTTAGCTCCAAATTTTCTGATAATTGGTCAATTCGATGTGAGCATAAGTATGTCGTTGGTAGCACTTTTAATGGCCGTATATCGCAGTTTGACGAGAAAAGCTCCCAAAAATGTCGACGTGGCCGGTACGAGTGTAGAGTGTGTACCTAATGTTAAACGAGTAATTGGCAAATCACAGAGTACAGAGTGAAATGTAATTCCACCAATCACCATGTTCGAGTAACATCATCGAGTGAGATGAGTGGTATTCAGAGTAGGAATGTGTATCAGCTGCTTTACAGTGTTACCCGATTACGTAGAGGTTGATGTATAAAATATTTAAAGCACTCGGCTGTAAATGGGAATACACGAGTATAGACGGGGCGAGGTATCGGGGACTGGTATAGTACCCTCACGTTGTGATAATAAGCTGTTCGATTTGGAAAAGTGCGATAGGTACTAGTTCTCTGAATAAGATGTTCTATTTTTGGAAGCAGAACTCTGAAAATACGATATGATATTTATGTGAATATACTCTCGATGCAACCGTAATTGACTTCGATGGAAGGCATTATCTTGAAATGATGACACTTGACAGATTAGGGTTCTTCTCAGTGACGTATCACGTAGTCGGAGAATACTTCCGTTTTTTTGAGGAGAGGCAGTGGAAGAAATTTTTTTTAGGCAATACCCAAATTTCAGGTATTTTTTTTGTGGTCATGCGAGATAATCAAAAGATTTAGAAAGGGGTTAACCCCAAAAACTGCCCCATTTATACATCACTGATTTTGCCGTTGCTACCTCCCACCTCCGAGTATTGTTAACCATCTGACTTATGTTTCTTTGAAAAAACTTTGAAAGCCAAGAATCTTGTTGTTCTGATTGCTTACATTTAGACATTAGTGCAAACATTCCATTCGATCCGATCCTAGCTTAGCCTCTCGAAACCACTAAGCTCACAGGTAGCCTTGTCCTGAGCAACCATTGATTCCCTCTCTGATTCACAAAATTTGAAACTTTTCTGATAAGTACCGCCATATAATTATGTTACAACTAGTAATAGGTAGGCCGTTTGAGGACAAAATGTAAATGAGGTGTGTATATGTGCGTTGGGGGTTTATGGAGGGGTTTGAGTATGTGTTAAAGAATGTCCTCGTGTCCCCCATGTATATTTGGGTGGACACGATGTACCTCCTCGGGTGTAATTGAGTAGCGGGTAAAATGAGTGGTATGTGAAGTACGTCGATGCAGCAGTAAAATGTTGTGTACACCTCGCTCTCGTACCAGCTTTCGTAGAGGGTGTCGGTGTCGGTGTTGCTCTCACTGTGACATAAGTTGTGGTGACACCTGTGTGAAATTTTTTATGAATTTTGAATCCTATTAATATAATAAATGAGTAGTGTGTGTATGTTTGTGACCCAATTGCACCAAATCTACTGAAGTGATTCGAATGAAACTTGGTAAGTACATATTAAGCATCTTGAAAAACTATATGTGCCTAACTATATGTAGAAGTGAAAATTGCGGTTAAGCTGCGTCAGGTAACAGCTAGTATAAAATATTAATTTTTGGATTTGTATTTTTTTTTTCTGAGTACTTAGGTTTTTTTTTCTCTTCATGAGAATATAATGTATTGAAAGTATTGAACTTTTAGTTACCACCTTACTCCGTATATGTTGACAACGACAATTATGATGATGATGATGATTTTCCCCAGTGTATCCGTCCCTCACTTCGCCACTCGCAGTCCCCATCTGCGAGTAAGGTTTTTTCTTATGAGAATATATTATTTAAATTGTTGGGCTTGTATTTCTTTCCCGAATATGAGAGAATATAATATTATCATTAATTGTGCGAAAGTTATAAGTGTTAAGTGTAAATATGATTATTCAGAATCACAATATCAAAAAATTTAATGTGAATTTCTGATCAACATGTGAAAATATTTGTTCACGATGTTTTCCAAAGATTTGAATTTCCTTCAATTAATGGGAAAGTGTGTCACCAGTTAAAATAACAGTTTATCCTACATAATTCACTAAGCTGAACCTTACGTATGCGTGGATGACGTAGATTGTGGATAAGTTTTCATAAAACAGTTGGACTAACTCGCTCACTTGCCAACTCTATACCAGCTCAACCATTTTTGTAATAGCTTACCCTTTTGATGCAATAGCTCACCCTTTTGATGTAATAGCTCACCGTCTGTGTGTAATAGTTCACCTATATATGAAAATATGATTTTTCACATACTTTTTAGACGTTTAATTTTCATTCACCCCTACTTAGTTTAAAAATAATTATGAATTGACTGTGGGAAAAAATTAAATGAAATAATAAAAAAAGTCCGTATTTGACATTAAAACTGCGAGTATTGGCTAGAAAAAGTTTGAGAAAAAGTGAATGGATGAAAAACTCCTGCAATAAAAAGGCAGAAAAAAAAAGAACTCTGTAGTAGTATTATTCTACCTAAAACCGTGTTGAATAACAGCTAACAAAAACAAAAACAACAACAACGACAATCTACCTTATTTGATTCCCCATTGCTATTGCTGTATTGAATGGTAAAACTGGTTTTCTACTTACTAACTCATCCACCTGATTTTGAGGTGATTCAAAACTTTTTCTACAACTATAAAAAACGGTATTAACCATTTGTGGTATTGTTTTCTATGAAAAATTTCAAACACAAATGTTAACAATTAACTTCGTTAACTCGTTTTTGCTTACAGTTATATGTTAGGGTGCTGTTACAACCACCAAAATAAGTGAGTAACTTGCATGGAGGTTCAACATCGAATGAATCTTAATAATTCGCGAAGTTACTTTTTTTTCACATAACACACCCACTGAGTACCTTGGCTGGTAGAATTATCCAAATTGATAATTGCACATGTTTTTCAAATTTGAGTTTGTAATGCGTCACTAATGAAGACACCTCTGAAATTTGTGATATTAAGCCTTTTAACTATACACAAAATATAAAAATTACTTAGTGGAGAAGCTTTTTTTTTTTTTACTCTGTTGTAACAATATCTGCTTACCTTTCTTGGCTGCTGTGAAACAGTTTTTCATTTGATTGCACCACGTTTCTTGGTGGTTGTGGTAGTTGCTGCTGCCTTCTTCTTCTATGACTTGACACCAACACCTTTACCTTCCATCAACTTATTATGACATATTTTCTCTTCTACTTGATAATCATTGGAGTTTTTACTGTTCCAAGCGTTGTACAGTGATGTAACTGTACCGGCTACTGTAGATGGATCAGCTACAACAGCTGGTAAGAATCCACCAGTTTTGGTTAAATGACCAATTTGCGTAGCAGAAATTTGAAGTTCCAAATTTTTCTTTCCCAACGAGTTGTGTTTTTTTCAAATGATGCTGAGTGAGTGGTAGATACATATGCTTAATTACTGACTCCTTTGTAAATGTTGGTCTCAAAGTTAATTTTAACAGGTTTACATTTATCTGTAGCCATTATTCAAACATTGTGTCTGCTTTGTCCAATTTTATCGGGTGTTTCATATAAAATGTATTGTTTGAAAATAAGGAGAGAGTAGAGTTATTCTTCCTCTTTGTCCCTCCACCCAGTGCTTATTTGACCTTCTTACCATTAGTTGCTAGCAAATTGTTAGTTTTTTCACCAAAACGTGCGTCACTGGATTTTACACATATCCAAGTATCTTCTTGCAACTTGTAATCAGCGTCGTGTCAACTGTTCAATTCACTAGTTTTTGAATAAGCTATATCATGACAACTTCGTCCAGTTTATTTGTAGGTTTTACTCTATTCTTTTGTTTTGGTATAAGTCCAATGATGTACCTGGCCCAGCGTAATTATAATGGGGTAAATGTAAAGTGATTGTATCTCACATATCTTGAGAATCAATTTACGAGGCTGAGTAACAATATCTTTGTTGTAGATGGTGATAAGAAACTGATTATCTATGTCTTTTAAATTTGTCAAAATTGGTTGCTTATAGTCCAAATATTTGAAACTTGAAATAACATTATCCATTTTTAATATTAATAGTAATAATAATATTAAATTTTTGAAATTAGAAATACAGAGAGAGGAGAGAGAGAGAGCGCGAGAGAGAGCGAGAGTCACAGTGAGTGGGTGAGAGGGTGAGAGTATGAGAGAGAGAGCGTGAGCGAGAAAGAGCGGAGTGAGAGAGAGATAGAGAGAAAGAGAGAGAGGAGGCTCCAGAGGCTACCAACTAACACTTCTAAACCTACCTATACAGATTTTTTTACCTTCTTCCCCTCCTTACGCCTCACATCACATGCTCGCACACTGGCTCAGGAAACACAGATTGTTTTAAATTCTTTCAAATTCAGATAATTTTTACTGACTAACTTCTAAAAAAAATCCAAAGGTACCCAAAAAGATGAAAATTCTTGACCGGTATTCGGGTCATCAAATTCTAAATTCACATAAAGAATGTCGAAATTTTTATTTTTATTTTTTTCTGAATTTACAAACTTTCATAGCTTCCTTAATTTTAAGGATAGGCCATATGTGGATGGGAAGTTTTTTGTTTCATTTTATGAGTTTTTTATAAAAACCCTTTGGCTGATATAAGAGATTCTGAGCTATTCAAAAAATTTTTTGATAATTTTAATGCTCTTCAGCCCCTTTAATTTTGAATATCGACTATTGTTTGACATAACATTTTCATATTTTCTCAATGTATTATCCACTGGTGCAATATGGCGGACCACTCGTAAGAGTTATGGCCCAAATTTTGGTTCACGATTTTGATAAAATTATAAAAGAGATCAGACTGAAATTTATACGAAACATAGTCCTCATCAGTTTAGTAATTTCCAATTAAATTGGAAAGGAAAAAGTTGCAGAAAATTTTTTGATTACGTTTTTGAAAAAACTACAGAAGGGATAGGGCTAAAATTTTCAAGAAAGGTAGTTCTCGTATAGGACTAGATCTAGTAGTAGTTTGGTGTCTATTGTTTGAAGAATAAAAAATTTCTTGAAAAGTTTTTTCTCCACCATTCTGAGAAAACCTACAATTTTCATAATTTTGTTAAATGTGTGACTTTGTTTTCATTGCAGTAATGAATTTAAGATTTTCAGTCACCTATGGATGAATTGACAGTTTGGGTTTTCTAACGAAGTTATCCTGCGCTAGGGTTTTTTTTTTTGTAGTTTTTCTGAATTATTTTCTTGTATCAAAACTCAAATGCACATTATTTCGTGGTTACGAAGGTCTTATTATATTCACCGAGTATCCGACATTCAACTGAATATTCCCTTCATATTTCTTTAGGATTTTGAGGTCCTCTTGAGATTTTGTCTGGATGGCTGATAGAAGGATTCACGTCACTTAACCAACGAAACTCCTTTTTTTGTACTTCATGCCATCTAAATCAGACTTTCTTCGAGTCAATTTGTGTACGTAATTTACACGCACGTAGGATCATGTCAAGATGATACTTCATCCAGAAGTTGAAATATATTGTCATTATCGAGTGTATATACCGATGAGCTGTCAACAAAATGGTTTCTCCTGGGAAAAGAAGAAGTTTTTCGATTTTTCTTTCCACCGTAAATGTCGTCGTGTTTGAATTCGGAATTATGAAAATGGTTTATCCGAGTAATTGAATGTAAAATTCGCAATCACATGGTGTGGTGTGTTCTCATTTAGCTTTCGTCAGAAATCTCAGTTCACTTTCTACACCCATTGAAATGCAAATTACTTACATCCATTTTGAGGCAAATGATGAATTTATAACCATAACGAGAAATACTCCAGTTGAAAATCCGCTCAAATTTATTATCTGCAGTACAAAGGCGTATTTACTTTACATTTTTTGAAGAAGATGGAATTTTAACTTTCCGTTTATAAAAATTATTAAAACTTTTCGCAATATAATTTTTTGTGGATGGATATTCAAACGAAGATTATTTTTAGTAGCCCTAGGTACTTGCTCGAGTTTGTTAAATGTTTTCAACCGTGAATACCGTGAATGGTTGGAAACTTCTTCAATAATTTAAAAGTGGAATAACGACGCATAATGTTAGGTTGGCTGCCTACGACATATTTTGTTTGGGAGTTTAAGCTCGCAAGACGGTCTTTCTCCAGACCTAAGTCTTCTGGTGTGGAATACCAGAGGTTCCCACATTATTGATCAAGTTCAATAGCTTTTAATTAATTACACTACTACACTACCTCTAATCCGACTGGGAGTATTCTGTATTTATTTAAAAATATATTTTATATTACTACCAATTGCTTCCTCTTTGTCAACCAATTAATGAGGGAAAGTAGTAATGTATACCTCACCAAAAACTTAACCACTACTGAATTATCTGAATTGACATTGTACTTATAGATGTGTAAATAATGAATTTACTACATTTTATCTCCTAAATTCTTGATTTACATATTTTTTCTCTAAAAATTCATCAAAATTGTAAGAAATTTTAAAAGTTTGAATAAAAAACTAGATTCATTTTAGCTTTGTTTGATAGGATTACACCAACTTACACCAACTTACAACAACTTACACCAACCTACACTAGGAGGGCAATTCCACAAATGTGGGAATGTTATATGACTTTGCACCAAGTTTTACTAGAATATTTGTTGAGTGATTGTCGATGAGTTGCGTAGCTACAGCACGAGCCGCTGGCAAGTGTTGTAATCATAAGAAATCAATTATCACGAGTGGCTAACTAGTTGAGTGTGATATTTGTTTCAACAAATTCACCAAAAAGAGGTTATTATTCTTATTTGATTAAATTGATAAATTTTATTCATCAACAGAATTTTAGACAATAATTAAATAATTATGGAGAGATGTACTTGGTTATTTGTATGCATCATCACATAAAACAGTCCTTGTTCCTAGGATATTTTGCCTTGCGTTCATCACCAATAATTTGTTCACTTTTTTAAACTAGTGTTATTACATTATTAACAACCACATAATTTATTTACATCAGTTTATCACTGTGTTCTTTGATGTAACATATACTGTTGAGCCTATTCGCCTAAAGATATAACTATGTATTTGTCATAATTGCATGAGTATTTTATATGTGTTACAGGTGTCATGTAAGTAGTAAAATTGTGACACCTTGATATCAGTATTGAAACCTCTGGATGACACATTCTCTTTGACCTGCGCTTGTTTTCTCTGTTATATGATACCTGTGTGTCAATAATCGGACACATGGGTGGCTTACTATTGAAAAGTTTTTAGTTACACAATGGTGGTAGTGCTAGAAATGAAAGTGACATGTTTGTGACTCAGAATATGTTTTACATGTGTTTCAATATCATTGTATTGATATCCATGTGACGCTTTCATTTTGTTTCAATTTTGTAGCCTTGTGTCAATCATGCTTCATACTTGTGGCATCCATTTAACACGTTAGTATGTGCCAATTTTGTGAAATTTCCTTGCTGCATCAGTATTATTGGGTTGCCCATTGTATGTATGAGTTTGAAACAGAAGCGACACTGACTTTTTAGTCTTAAACTACCATGCTAATGATGCCTGTAGTGATCATCTGTGATGGTTATGTGACATACAACTTTGGGTATATAATATATATCGCAAATAAGCGTCATTGTCGTGTATTTTTGGCTAAAAAATCATCAAATTATGAAGTGTAACCTTGAATAAATCACTGCTGTCTTCAAAGAAGAACACTTCATATCTGCATCGCATCATAGTGTTATTCGCAATTTTATGAGAGCGAAGTTAGTAACTGGGCTGTTGCCACAAGATTCATAGAAGTTATGTCTTTGCATCGTGATTTTTGCAGATTGGGATCATTTTTTGTTGTAAAATTGAAGAAAAGTAGCCTTTGCAAAATAGTGCATTTTATACTACGGAGGAAAGTTGTTTTTTTGGTCTATCCTGATTTTGCAAGATGTGTCGTAGGCAAGCTTAGCAAGCCAAAGATAAGCCTTTCAAATAGGCGAAGCAAAAAAAAAAAACAATTCCCACTTGGGGAATATGGGGACTTGACGTGTATGAGGTTTTAGGGACTCGCACCCCTCGATGACAGTTGCCGCTGAAAGGCTGGCTCATCATTTGTCACTATAACGTTAAATTATACAAAAAAGTTTGAACATAATTACTTTCAGTTACTTGCAAGTTATGTATGAAAACTGAATTGTGATTAATCATACAATTACGATGTTGTCTCGATTTGGTACATGAACCTGTCTATTGTTCCGTATCATGATAAGAAACAACACACTTCTTTTGTACTTGGATGTAGGTATTTTTTACATATGTATGTTTGTGTGCGTGTAAGGAGCCCCTATATAAACCACCCAAACTGTTCCTAAAATTGCCCGTGTTTGTCTAAGTTTGGCCCTCCCAAATGTTGTACATATGCATTGGTGGAACACGCAAATAATCTGTTGTTTTTCTTCTTGTATGAATATTCTTTCAATACAAGGTATTTCACAGGGCACATCGTACTTTTTTCACTGATGAAGTTACTGCTGATCCAATGAAAAAATTGTGAGAATCTTTTTTTTAGGAAAATTTATGGGCTCTATTTTTGAATTAATACTGTTAAATTGAAAGGGAAAATGTTATCGTGAAAAAGGGGTTCGAGTTTTCTTTTAATATTTTCACGTACCATTAACTCAAAATGATTTCGTTTTTAGTGAAATCTGATGATAAAAATTAATTTGTTGTTGAAAAATAATGAGGTTATCACTGAAAATTGTTTTCTACAACTATTAGTTTTTAAAACGAACAACTATTTGAAATACAGCAATTTTTCCATTAATTAACTATTTTTCATTCTGTTATTATGAAGAAGTCATTAACAATAAAAAAAAAAAATTACCTGTGGTAAGTTTGACTAAATTTTCTCTTTTTTTTT
Organism: Ericerus pela; assembly: GCA_011428145.1. NCBI lineage: Eukaryota > Metazoa > Arthropoda > Insecta > Hemiptera > Coccidae > Ericerus > Ericerus pela. Next base: position 110,461 of record WOFM01002212.1, read on the forward strand.
CAGCCATACCAACTTCAGCCTTCCAACTTCAACAGCAGCTAAGAAATCATTCAATGAAAGACAATATAGGTTTTTCTCAAAATAAAAGTGTTGTTATTTCAAACAAAATTTTCATGATGTTTCATTGACAACGCCGATTTTTTGGTCCTAAGACCAAAAAGTGTACTTATCGGGTAAATTTCATTTTTTGTTCCTTGAACCAAACAATAATTAAATGTGATCATTTTTTTGAATTTTTCGGTCCTACTGCCAAAAAGTAGTCCTCCGATCCAAAAAGATGAACTTTGAGTTCTGAAGTGAGTGCAGAAAACGTGCAATTATGGATCAGAGGTGCGTAAAACAACTTTTCCCCCTTGGTACACCATGTACTAATTTTTCCTTTCAATATTTGTGGACCTCGTTTCGTGCATTTCAATTCCTGTTTAGACGTTTCCTTTCGTATAATTTTTGGGGTGGTAAATGAGGAGTTCGAATGTGTGGGGATCGTCTCACGAAACGCCTTTTCCGATAAATAATTTTAAATTACCCCAATGTACGCGTCCGCAGAAGGTACTTGCAGCTTTCTGTATGCTCGTGTGCGATGAAATATTGACAAAGTATGCAGAAAAGAAAAAAATTTGTATGGAAGCATTTTCGAAACGCCCGGATCGGTAGGTGAGTTCGAACACGAAATGGTTTTTGGCCGAGGTGTCTGGTCGGAAGTGCCTCCATTTTATGAGGAATTATTAATAGAAAGGAGAAGGCGATGGCGCGTAATTATTGTTATCATTATTTCGTGCGCGAGAAACGGAAGACGGAAGTGTAATAATGTAGTTTTAAAATTAATTTACTAATTTACGAAGTTGTTAAGCCGATAATTTTGAAGTTTTCTCGCCCGAATGTCAGAAAGTTTTTCCAGGAGTGCTTCGTTCTTTTAATGTTTCGCCGAATAAAATAGCATTCCTTGGGAGGTTGTGCGATATTATAAAGTATAGCCTGCAGTATGCTGAAATCAACATAATGTTCGCGGATTTAAACGTTGTGTGTACAAATGAACTTATTTTTTGGTGGGAAAATTTTTCATATTAATTTGAGTTACTCATATTTCCTCGTTATTTTATGCCTTCGTGAATCTTTTGAACGTATAGAAATTTCTATGGCTTTTACCTTTTTTTTTTTTTTTATGCCTGTAGGGTTCGTTTGATTGGTGGAGGAAGTTTCATTTTAATCAACTGCTGTCGGATAGTCCTACTTATTTCAACCTTTACAAAAATTTCGATCGATGAAAATTGGTAGTTTGTTTCGGCGAAGGCGTGATACAGTTGGAAGAATTTAAAGTGTCTATAGAAGGAAGGGTGTCGGCGGCTGAGTGATCGGTTTGATTTATGGCATATGTGATAAATTCTGGTTTTCGTCTAAACTAATCGAACGTGTCGATCTAACGATCAAGTAAGAACAGGTACACGGAGTGAACACAGGTGTGTAGGTAGACGTGAATAATTAGTTCAAGTGTAATAAGTTGGTAGTATTAATAAATGATCAGACGTAGATGTGTCGTATTACCTAGGTATTTGATGTTATCGAAGAAGTTTCTCCGAAAATAGTACGTTTTTCGACCTTTGTATTCTTTTATTGTCAATATCCATGGAAATGAGAACTTAAAAACTTCAATCTCAAACATTCGAACCACCTTTTTCTAATAAGAAAAACTTGAACACTAAGGTCCGCAGATTTTCCGATTTTTTTTTTTTTCATATCTGAAAAAATTGGAACAATTTTCTCCAAAATCTTGAATTAAACGAAAATAATTACTCATAAAGCTTCATATAATTTTCAAACAATTGATACAACCTTTTTAGCAAGTTTTTAGCAAAATTAGTGCCACTCAAAAATACACGAATGAGATAGATCATTCCCACAAACGTCCTTCAACATTTTAAAATTCACGAAAAAAATAAATCTAAAAAACTGGACATTAAAGCCTTGGTCACATTTCCTATTGATTTGCACAAAACCCAATAGGTATCACATAGTTTGGCATGTTTAAAACAAAACATACGAATTAACTTTCAACCCTATCAAATGAAAACTATCCTTCAATCTTCATTGATGAAACAAGCTTCAGATAAATTTTTTTTCTATTTGTCTCTGAGAGACCATTCTTCGAGAGAAAAAAATGAAGCAATGTAAACATTGAAATTAAGATTTTATTTCTTGCAGGACTATCCAACTACTTTCACTGTATATATACTTGATAGACCTATCTCCTACATACCAAAATTTAGTCCTATCTAATGAAAATCACGCCATAACTGGGTAATTTCTTTTTTAACCGAGATGAGCAAAACCCTGTTGTCACATCCCTTTTCTTTGAATATAATCTTAGGCTAATATACATGAATATTAAAAGTACTCACAATTTTTCATCTGTAATCGTAGCATTATGGCTAAATGCTTGTCTTACATTGGGAGGAGGAAGGTTCAAATCCCTCGGGTTCCATTGATTTTTGTATAATTTTTTCCCATTTTTTTTACCAAATTCATTTTGTTTTTTATTTTTTTATTCTCCCATGTAGCTTAATGAGTTCTATTAAAAATAAAAAAAAATAAAAATGCCAAAAACAGAAAATTAACATTCAACATTTATATGATTTTCATAATATTCACACACAAATGTACCTGGCAACATAGGAGAAATTTCTTGTGGAATACCTTGTTGTGAGAAGTATTCACACAAAAAGGTCTTCAACAGAGTTTTGCGTGTTCTGCCACTTCGTACTGTAAAGTACGGGAGAGCAAAATCCTCGGCAAACACTGGCAATTTTGTAGCCAGTTTCGAGAGTTTATATTCCGAATTTGGCACACGCACACAGACACACATACATACATATATGTACATAATTATGTCATAAGTTACGTCGTTTCTTGCCTCCGTTGAGGTGATAAGAAACGACGCAGCGTGTTTGGTACCAGGCTGTGACATCACCGAGATCGTTATCGGGTAATTGATCTCAGCCTGTGCAATGTATCTTACCTGTACATACGTACAGGTACGATCATACAAACGCACCAGTGTGTATATGTTTTACACCATGTAGATGATTATTGCCAGCCTTTGGGCGGCGATTGTTGTCGAGGGGTGCGAGCCCCTAATACCTCATACGAGTGATATCCCCACATTTCTCATCTCGGTTACAAAAAAAAATATGCCCATAACTCCCATACATGGAACTTTTTATAGTCTCCAAAAGCCAAACTGCTGTATCAGTTTTTATCAAACACACCTTCACCTTTCAGTATGTTTAATGAATTCCAAAAATCCAAGTTCAGCCTTACTGAATGAAAGTTATAACTTCACCCACATTAGTGAAACCAATTTCAACTCCGTGTCTAAATTTTTGTACAAGTTTTCATTAAAATCAATACCAGTTTCCTTATGTTCAGAACTACCTATGCGCAAAATTTCAGCCCTATTGAATAATCATTTCGTCATTGCCCCAATTAGTGGAACTTTTTTCAGACCCATTGACCAAACCACTTGAATGATTTTAATGAAAATCCATGTCATCTTTCATTATATACTCAGATCTACCCATGTACCAAATTTCAGCCCCATTGAATAATAATTACATTTTAAACCTTAATGGTGGAACTTATTTTTACCCCTTATGCTTTAACCACTCAATCAATCGGCACCAGAAGAAATTCAACGCGATATTATGCCTAAAGTAACCTACATACCAGATTTCAGCCATTGGACAAAAATTATGACTTCTATGGTGTTTGCAACAAAATTTTGAGTCGACTATTTGTGTCATAACTTCCTCAACATTCTTGATGCAGTCACATTTTTAACTATTAATATGTCCCTTTGTATTTGAGATTTTTATTTTATTTTTTTTTGGACTACTCATTTATGTAGTTGAAACTGTTGTTCTCAATGCAACCATAAAACCATCTAACTATTAATTGCGATTAATTATTTTATACCCTATTTTACAGGTTATTTGCAGGCCGAGTTGAATATTCAATTTTACAATTTTTGAGGTACTATTACACCCAATCATTCCTGAGAAAATGTAGAAAATCAGTGTTTGCATTATTATTAACTTAAAGGGCCACTTTTTTTTTCGATAGCCAGCTAAGAAATTTAACAGTCAGCTAGTGCTAAAATCCTATTTAACTTTTAGTGCGATCTGCAGTTAAATTAACTGAGTTCTTAACTGAGGATGGAAAAAATGGTACTTATTCTATTTGCTTACAATTTAAATTTCAAGAAGTAGTTCTGGTTACCACCGAAATGGTAAAATCACGGTGTTGTTATATTGACTACTATTTCTTTGTTGTTGTATAGCGTGTTTGTTCAACTTGTGGTGTTTCCAGATATGGAGTATGAGTAGTTTACTAGTTCTTCATGTAGAGAAATACAGGTTGGAAACTTGGAAAAGGTTTTTTAGATGTTTTTTGTGTTCTAGAACTTGTATTATTATTTTTATTTTAGCCTTTGGGGGATTTGACACTCATAACCCTTCTATGGATCCACTTTGATGCCCTCTCTAGACATTTATTTGAAAATTGATGTTTATTTCAAAATTTTGGCCCTTAAAGGCCCTCCAAAAAAGCCTAAGTCCAATACTTTTGGTACCCTTTCCTCGCCTCTTTAAAACTCTGGACACATTTTTATGCTTTTATCATATGAAGAGCTGAATGTTTCATTTCACATATTGTTTTACATAATTGTTTGATTGTGAAATAATGGGTGACAAAAAAATTAACACATAAAAAATCAAATAATATTAGAAAAACTGAGTAAGTATTTTATTGGTTAGGCTGAAATGCCCTCTATATTTTTTTGCCATACTGTATCATGGTATTCGTCCCAGTTAGTCCATAACTTTGTACCGTATCAAAAAAATGATTCGATGATACTATAGGATCCTTTTTCATTCGATGTCGGTATTCTACCTTCTCATCAAAATGACAATAACTGGGTTAACAAAACTTTAAATATAATTTTAAGGTATGATACAACCCCAGGGAATGTCTCACCACATTGGAGTTGTATCATCTGTATGTAACATATCATATTACGCATCCAGAGTATTAGATATAATGGAGGACGCATGCAAAAATGACACCACTTATGAAGAGTTGTCCTCATCCTTTCGGTACTAAATTCAAATTTGTTTACCCACTCGGACCCATTAACAATGATAAATTTTTTTTTTTAAAGTAATTGAATTAAATGAATGAATAAATATAACTGACAATTCAGAAACCGCATCAAACCGAATTTCGTAGATTAAAATGAGATGAAAATCGTACCGATCCTTGGGAGTAGGGATACTTTATCGTAAAAGCGGAGTCGTTTTTCATCTCGCATGCGTCCTCCATTATATTTAATACTCCGTGGATACGCACCGATGATATGGTCTGGCAGAATGATTCCAATGTGTACCCACCTTAATACAATTTGCACAATGTTGAACAGTCGCGAAGGCAACCGTCAAAATGAGACTAAAATATACGGAAAGACAAAACTCGAAAATTGAATAGTCTACACTAAAACATTATTTTTTCCCAAAAAAAAGGATGGTTGTTTGAGAATTCACTGACACATACTTGTGATTTTTATTACCTGAAGATTTCTTCCTGTTCAAACAGTGATATAATACAGTTCCTTTTGTTCATTTTTTTTTTCCTGTAAAAATTTTTTTTTGTCGGCGCTCTCGGGAAGATATGTTTAAGTTATTAAACAACAAGGTCTTATTAAGAGCGATTTTCTTTTAATTTATTTTTAACGTAATTATTTTAACGGCCTATATTTTTGCATGGTACAATTGGATTGAAATACGTTCAGTAATCCCAACTTTCAAACCACTTGATGTCGAGAACATAGTAAAATTCTGAATTAGTCAGTAAATTCCGAGTAACTTGCTGGGCCAACTCTTTTATGTATTGTCGTTCGTTCCTTTGCAATTAGACGCCGGTAGTGTATACTGCTCGTTCCTATTCATTATATTTTTAATATAACAGTTTTCTTACTTCACTTCTTCGAGGTATTACTTAATCTCCTGCTGTACAGTTCAACTTTTTCGTATATTAATCACTGCTAGTATTGCCCACCCATTTACGAGCGTCAGCTTGAACCTTTTGCAAATTATAATTTGTCTTAAGCTGTGTTTCATGCTGTTAGGGTGTTAAGGTCTCTGCGAAAAATTAACGTTCACGAATTAAAAAGGCGCTGCAGTCCGAAAGTAAAGAAAAATTAAAGTAAAACGGCTAATTCTTGGGTGTGGAAGGCGAGAGACCTTAACTGATGGCTGGAGAAGAAGTGTTGGGCCTATTTTTTGTTACAAATAGATATATATACAATGTATACAGAGTGTTCCATGAGATAATGCTGAAACACCAGATTTGAATATAATCAAGTACCCTTATCAAAAAACTTTATGTGAATAAGGGGTCACTAATAGAATTAAAAACTCATTACGGCTACTTGAAATATTGACTGAAAAAATTTCAGTCAAAATTTGAAAATTGTGAAAAATTCTTTATTTGTATGCCAGCAACCCCAATTATTCCCAAATGTGAAAGAAAATCATTTTATAAAATTTAAAAGCACATGCAAAACATTTTACATGCGTGTAAGACAAGTTGCATACCCTGAAAAATCAATTTTTTTGAAAAACCAGTTGAATGCAGGCTCGTAGCCAGACAGTTTTATCAGCAGGGGCTATTGAAATTGTTGGGGGGTGTACTTTCACTCATGGCATTGGCGTAGATCCCCTCCATTGACAAATAGTTGTTAAAAAAAAATTTTTTTTTTCACCACTTTCTTTTTTTTTGAAGATGAAAAAAAACCATATGGCGCCTTTACCTTCATGCATGCAATTATGCCCAAAAAATGCCAGAACGGGCTGGAACTTGTCTAGACCGGGGAGCCCGGTCTAGCCCATACGTGGCTACAGGCCTGGTTAAATGAAACATTTAATGTATGATAGAGACCTCCAGTTTGTGTCATTATTTAGCAGATACGATTTTGTTTGTGTGTTGAAAAAATCACATCAATTGAAGCTCCCTGGGAAAAGTTATTGCTGATAATGTAAAAAGTTTTATGAAAAGAAAAGGTTTAACAAATCAGTTTTATGCATTTTCCTCGCTTAGTTTTGATTTCTGAAAAAAAAATGCAAGATATCTTTTTTGTAGAAAATTTTACGCCAAACAATTTCGATTTCTTATATTTTTTCCTACAAATTGAAATTAGGCGAGTAAATTACGAAAAACTGATGATAAAAAATTGATCAAATTAGTTTTTTGTCTTTTTCTCGCTTAATTTTAATTTTTGCAAAAAATTGTTAGTCATCCTCTTTATGGAAAATTTTACTGCGAATAATTTTAATATCTTTAGTTTTTTTTTTCTGAAAATCAAAACTGAGTTAGAAAAAGTCAAAAAACTAATTTCGACAGTTTTCTATCTTCAGTTTTTTGTAATTTTCTCGCCTGATTTCAATTTGTGGAAAAAAACCGCAGGAAATCAAAATTGTTTGTCACAAAATTTTCTGCAAAAAAGGTGTCTTACATTTTTTTTCCAGAAATAAAAACTAATCGAAGAAAACATAAAACAATTTGTTAAGCTTTTTTTTTACCTAAAACCTTTTACATTATCAGCAATAACATTTTCCGGGTAGCTTCAATTGATGTGATTTTTTCAACACACAAACTAAATCGTATCTGCTAAATGATAACGCAAATTGGAGGCTGCTATAATACGTTCAATGTTGTATTCAACTGATTTTTTAGAAAAATTGATTTGTAAAGGCATGCAACTTGTCTTACACGCACGTAAAATGTTTTGCATGTACTTTTAAATTTTGTTAAATTATTTTCTTTCACATTTAAGAATAATTAGAGGTTGTTGGCATACAAATTGAGCGTTTTTGATAATTTTCAAATTTTGGCTGAAATTTTTTCAGTGAAAATTCTAAGTAGTCGTAATGGGTTTTTAATTCAATTAATGACTCCCTATTCAAATAAAGTGTTTTGATAGTGGTACTCGGTTATTTCCAAATCTGGTGTTTCAGCATCATCTCATGGGACACTCTGTATATACGCGTACATAGACTACATTGTTGTTCGCCAAAAACGAATGTAGCCTATATACATATTTACTCGAGCAAAAATCTAAACGTTATAGTGTTATTTTGTTATCCGTCATACTGCTGCAGTGTTGGCGTGCCGTCATTTAGCGAGTAAATAGAATAAGAATTGGATTAAATTCTCGCAGAAAACGAAATCTTCCATCTCGTCGGTGCGGTGTGGGGGAGGAAAAGAAAGCGATAGGGACAGGCAGAGCGGAGGGTTGATGGCGGCGCGATGTGGCCGACGACGGCTAATTGAAATTTTTTGATCTCGCCGCCTCTATTTTTGGCGGCGGCGGTTTGCACCCTTTTAAAAATTGAAAAATTCATCCCCGAATATCGCGTTGTAATATTTATACTCGTTTAGCCGGAATGATGTAGAATGAATGTATGTGCGTGTTGCTGTTATTGCTGGCTTCACCGTGTTGGCGCTCGAGTAAAACATCTATAAATGTGTGTGGCACCGAACGTTCTAAACGTTTACATTAATTAAGGTTGTGTTGTCTCTCATTGCCTCTCTCTCTCTCTCTCTCTCTCTCTCTCTCTCTCTCACTCTCTCACTCTCTCTCACTTTCTCTTTTCACTCTGCCCTTTTCCTCCGCTAAAGTTGTAGGCTACACCAGATTTTGCGATTAAATGGTGGGCGTCGCGTCGGTCGAACGCAAGGGCTAGGTTCGATTATAACTCGAATCGTACTTTATGGGAATATGAACGTGTGTGCGGTCTAATCAACGATGTTTCTCCTCTGAATATTTGCTGCCAAAATTAATTTCTTTAGCATACGTATCGTGGGTAGAATATGGAGATGTGGTTGGGACTCGGGCATGTTTCGAGATAGCGAATATCGTTGCAGCTGTGTACGTTGAAGATCGTGTTGCAGATATTATGGTGCCCGATAGTTGGTCCGCGTAGATTAATTTTGTTTCCTATGATATTGGGTTTAGTGAATGTGTACAATATATTATATTTCATAAGTAACGTACCTACCTACCTATTTCATGAAAATTGTGAATGACGGTCGTCTGTCTGCGTTCGACAAGCTCTGATGTACACCTTTCTCGAGTTAAAAGGCCAAATTAAATTATACCAAATTGGTCGTTTTTTTTTAAATGATTGGACTTCTTCGGTTTTATTTACTCCCCCCCCCCCCATTAACAAGTAGGAAAAATATTTCATCCACTGCACCAAACTCAGTGGTCAACTTACCCGAGTGTGCTGGTAAACTTTTTCTGGCCTGTCTGCGCTTCCCTCTGCCCTCTGTGCAATGAATGATCCAAAGAGTAAAGTAGTAAAATTTATTTCGACACATTATTGAACTTATCAGCATTCTGGGTTTCAAAGATTCAAACGTCAAAATTTATTGGGAAAGTCCTACAGATTATTTGCAATAAAAAGGTGTATCAATTTTTTATATTCTTTTCGCTTTCGAAAAATTTCGTATTGACGTATCGGTTGCCCACTATGGGGACGTATCGAAAAACCATTTTTTTCGATTGTGTAACACTCCGTTCTACCTAAATAAATAATTGTAGAAAAAAACCAATTGGACTACCGAATGGAGTAAAATTTATTTTCGAATGACTCGATACTTTTTTGATGAGGTGATACTTGTTTTTAGCATTTTTAACCTTGTGGGTATATCAGTGTGGCTTAGTTTGCTGATTTTTTGTGTGATTTTTTTCATATTATCCAATTCTGCATCAGACATTCTTCAACAACGCCAGTACTGCTGTTAGTGGAGCAAATCTGATTGTACCTATAAAAAAAGAATTAAATTTCCTTTGAAAATAGTTTACTTAAACTCCACATTGAATAAAGGAAAAAAATTTTTTTTTTATTGTTTGACATAAAAAATTAGGTGATTTTCGCTCGAAGTAGATAAACATCTGGTTTCTTTACTTTGAAAATTTTAATGAAAATTTTTACAATGAGCTTGAATTTACCTTATTTTTGTTTTGAACAATTTTAAGAATAGTACAAAAGGAGTTTGAAATAGTATCGGAGAAGAATGAATTCTGGAAAAATCAAAATTTCTGATTAACCTAGGAATGATAAGATTCAATATATACATATATATGGTGCGAAAACATCAGATGCAAAGCGAGATGTTGGGAAGAGTTTGACAGAGGTTAAAAGTTGTATTAGTGAGTGTTTTGAACCATGAGTGGTTTCTAGATTGAAAAGTTTACGCAAAAAAGTAACGCTAATATTAAGAATTCAAAAGTCAAGTTGAGACGCCTGGTTTCTCACAGTGCCTGTTTCATATATATTACGTACGTCTATTTATATTGAGAAAACTACGTATAAGGCATCAAGCTAAAATTTTCACAGAAGACAGTCCTCATATGGGAGCAGGTATGATGAGAGTTTTTTATCTATTGGTTCAGTTGCTTATCAGAAAAATGGAAAACAAAATATCTATGGAAAAGTGATTTTTCCAGAATTTTGAGAAAATGACAAAAGGGATCGGGCTAAAATATTCACGAAAGAGAAAATTCTGAGTCAACTTTTAAAGTTGAGCTGTATAGGTCAACATTTTGAGCTTTTGGTTGAAATGAGATGTTTGATATGTCGATATATAAGTTGTAGGAAGCGAAAATGTCAAATTTGATATCGAAAATTAAAGTCGTTAGGACGTTAAGACATGGGGGTAAGTGGATAAATAGATAATGGAATAGGGGGTGGTGGGATTTGGGTGTGATATATCGATATATAAGTTTTTAAATATAGTGATTTCAAATTTTTAGTTTAAATTCGAATAGGAGTGAAAACAAGTTTTTTTTTTTTCTTCAAATAAAAAGTAGTAGAATATAATTCGTAAATATTCCCTGATAGGGTAGGTATAACTAATATGACGTATATTGAAAAACACATTAAGAACAGAAATACATCCTTTTAGAAGGAAGAAATGTCAAACTCATTCACTTATCCTTCTTACAGCTGATTTTCTTAAGATAACTTACAGATTTCTCTTTTCCTTTTATTGTACCATTAAGATAAAATGAATGAAAAACTATACACAGTTCGATTTTTGCAATTCAAGAATTTTGTTTTAGTTTATACTTATCATGCTGAAAAACAGAATTTTTATCTAATGCATCTACACAGAGATACTACATGGTAAGTATCAATAATTTTTTTTCTTGTGAATATATTTGTAGTTCTGAAAGTGAAATGTTATCTAGTGCATTATTGGTATAGAAAACAATTGTTTTCCACTTCAATGAGAAATTTGTGTATCAAACGTCTACAGATTTACAACATTTTCACCACACAACGAATTATTTAAAAAAAGTAAACGATACTAATTTTTTATCTTAGTAAATTAATATCTATGCAAAAGAAGAAAATGTTCCTATAGATTTATAATGATATCACACCCCTGAAACCTAGAGATTGCTAAAATGTGAAGTTCTAAAATTGATTCCTTTTGTGTCATTAGTGAGTTTAAAAAAGTTATCTTTACTCTCGTATACTAGCCTATGTGCAAAACTCAAACATATTGTAGTGGGAAATATTATCTTCATTTCTTTAAACCATTTATTACGTATTTTCCCCTCATTAAGTAACTGTTGAATTTTCAACAGTTTGAAGAAATTTAATTTACTTATTTTTTCTGTAATAGATGTTTGAGTAGGTTGGTAAGAAATTAAAAGACAACTCATTAAGAAAAAGTGTTCATCTGTGGACGATGTCTTGAATATTATTCTACAGAAGAAAAACTTGCTGTTCATGAGGGCTTTTGTAAACAACATAAACCTCTCAGATCTGTTATGCCAATGGAAAATTGTGCCACCCAAAAATTTAACAAATATCAGTTCCAGCACCGTATTCCGTATAGTGTTCACACAAATTTTGAATGTGCCCTCACTATTTTTTCTGCAGCTGGTGAAATCAGCTGTTGATATTCCACTAAAAACAACAAAAAGTGAGAGTTAAAGGTTGTACAAAATGAAATAGAAAATGAGGTCACGATGATTACTTATGTAATGTTGAATTAAATTCCCCTAAATTGAGTGACTCTTCGGTTTAAGGGTTATGGATATCTCACCTCTGAAATTCGGAACCTTGGGGTGGATACCGGGTACTCCCAGAGAGTTTCCTCATCTACCTCATAGTCGTCATTATGGGGTTCCACATATGGGGAAGATGGTGCAGCATCCTGGAAAGCTGGAAAGCCTCCAGGAAGCTGGTTGACTGCGTTTTCATCGTGTCCAGCAGGTGGTACGTAATTAATATTAGCCTCCACGTCTCTAGGAAGCTGTTGATATTGATTACTTTTTTTTTAAATAATTCATCGTGTGATGAAAATTTTGTCTATCTAAAAATGTTTGGTACGCAAATTTCTCACTGAAGTGGAAAAAATTGCTAAATGAAAAATTAAAAATGCCCTTGATAACAAAATTTTTACTTTCAGAACTACATATATATTTATAAGAAAAAATGAATAACATAGAAAAAAATTAGTGATACTTCCTACGTAATATCCCTGTGTAGATGCACTGGATAAAAATTCTGTTTTTCAACACGATAGGTATAAACTAAAACCAATTTCTTGAATTGCAAAAAGAGAACTGTGCATGGCTTTTCATTTATTTCCTTGAAATATTGATAAAAGAAGAAAGTCTACAAATTGTCTTCAAATAACCAGCTATAAGAGGGATAAGTGAATAAGTTTAAAATTTCTTCCGTTTAATAGGATGTATCCATGTTGTTAATGGGTTTTGCAATATGCGCCATGTTAATTACGCCAACCTCATTTGCGAATATTTTCGAATTATATTATTTTACTTTTTGATTAAAAAATAAAGAAAATTTGAATTTCCTGTCTCCGAAAACTTCCCCATTCCATTATTCACCATTCCCTTACCCACTATGTCTAACGCCCTTACATACGATCGAACTTGATTTTCGATATCAAATTTGAAGTTCTCACGTCAAAAAACGTAGCAACTGCTATATCACACACCTCATTTTATCCAAAAACTCAAAAACCTCAAATCGTTGACCTCTAAAGCTCAATTTTGAAAGCTGTGCTAGAATCGCTGTGTTTCTGTCTACTCTTACACATTGGCGTTAACCTTTGACTATATACAACTATATGGTAGTGGAGTGAAGGCAAGATAAATGATTTTTATTACGAAAAGTTCGGCAACTTTATTATTAATTAAGTCCTCCAATGATACTTATTTACAAGAGATATCTTGTCTTCACGTTCTTATCACTATGCTCAGTCCATATAGTTATATACAGTCAAAGGTGTTGACTTATATATTAATTTCAGTGTTGACTATTACATTGATCGACGTAACAAAATATCTAGTCACATATTTTGAGAAGACTTTTAATTGAAAAAGTCTGAAATCTCGTTGATTTTTTCTTTGAATGAAATTAATCTTCGTCTGTCTTTCAAGTCTCAATTCTGTGGATGAATACGTTCGTCGTGTTCATCCGCGGAGCTACGTGAAATCAGTTACGGCTTCTCTCCTTTTGCAAACCCATTGCTGCGCCCACACAAAGCGACTCCACATTATCATATATGGTATTGCTTCTCGAAAGTTCACCCTTCGAAAGAGCCGAATTCGTTATAATGAGACTTTTCCCACATTTTCAGTGTAATCGTTTCGAGCACCTCACGAATGCGGCGAAAGACTCGTAAATTTTCTCGATATTTTCATTTCGGCAGCTAAATTGAAAGCCAATATAAGGCGGCTCGGGTATTTGTGTGCTCGTTTCGGTGCACCTCGTCAGGGTTTGGTGGAAAATCGTTTGGATGTTGAGAATTCTTCGCCGAAATTACCTCTCAAAATGGAAATTAGAGAAACGTCGAAACGCTATATTCGAACGTTTTTTCACCTTTTATTAGAAATTTACGCGAGAATACATTATTTTTAATTTCCATCTCGGCCTGAGAACCGTTATGATGATGTGTCGAAATGAAATTTCGACCTTCTTCCCACAGTTTTGTGCGTTGATTTTATTTGCTCTTATTTTAAGGCAGTCTCATTCGCTTTTTTGGACGCTTTTCATGCTAAATATATTAAATTTCTCGATTTTTTCTCCTCAGACTGAAACGATTATTTTCTCTTTTTTACGATTCGGTGTTGTGAGACCTATATCGGTCTCTGTGTCAATATTAATAAATCGCGCCTCTGAGTGAAAGCACTCGAGTCAGCGCCTTCTCTACCTTGTAATGTCGTTTTTTTAAGTAAGTAATAATGATATACTAAAAGCTTTCTCATATATGTACCTATTTACAGATTACATTTGCAATTTTGCGCCAAGCAAAATGTGGTTACCGAATACGTCGGTGAGTTTTGTTGTTTGTAGATCTATACGTTTGTTTGTATGCGAGTAGTTTTATTTCATTACCTATGTGGGGACATTACTCGTATGAGGTTTTAGGGGCTCGCACCCCTCGACGACAGTCGCTGCCCAAAGGCTGGCAATAATCGTCTCTATGACGTTAAACTAATACACACGAATGCGTTTGTATGTTCGTACCTGTACGTACGTACAGGTAAGATACATCGTACGAGTCGAGATCAATTACCTGATAACGATCTCGGTAATGTCACGACTCGGTACCAAACGCACTGCGTCGTTTCTTATCATCTCAACGGAGACAGGAAACGACGCAACGTATGACATAATTACGTATACATACGTATGCATGTGTGTCCGTGTGCGTGTGCCAAATTCGGTATATAAACTCTCAGAACCGGCTCAAAAATCGCCAGTGTTCGCCGAGGATTTGGCTCTCCCATACTTAATCGTATGAAGTGGCAGAACACGCAAAATACTGTTGAAGACCTTCTAGTGTGAATATCTCTCACGACAAGGTATTCCACAACCTATAATTATGCATTTATTGAATTGAAAATGATTTATTAATTTTTCATCGAAGTGGGACTTGCGTCAGTGCGGGGTGGGCGATTTGTCAGTTTCTCATCTGGTGTTATGAATACTCGTGTGGTATAAGTCTAAAACTCTCAATCAAATTCATCGTGTGGTGTAAATCGAGTCTATTTAAATATGTACTTGGGGCAGATTTATTCGGGTCAGCAGCCCCTCCTCCGTGAGGAGATTGCCAAAAATACTACATTATGTACACGGTGATCATTTTGGACTGCGAGAGGTTGCACGGGTTATTGTGGATGTGTCCAACTCCTTCTCCCTTGCAAACCACGAAAAAAATGAAAAATCGGAATTGCACATATTGCCGATACAATTCACTGTAGCATATATGTAATTATTATTCTGGTCGAAACTACTGAAATACGATTTTCTCATATTTTTGTTTCGCAAAATATCATTATTATATGATCCGTTGCGTTCTGTGTGTTGCCTACTTGTGAAGTCATTTTGTTAATATTTTAGAAATTATATTTTGCTTCCCCTAAAAGCGTTAAGAATGTGTTAGTTTCTGGGATAACAAACGATGACTAAATATGAAAAACAGTTTATGAATCTCCTATCAAAATCAAAAAACGTACGAATCCCAAAAATTTCACATGCTTTTTTTTGCATTTGTGTTCTTCTTCCCTTCAACTTTTCTTTGTTCATTGGGCATTTTATAGACAAAATAAAATCGAAAATTTTGTTACTGGATGTATCGTACGATCGATCCGCACCAAAATTTATAGAAAGTATAATTCATACTGAATAGCTATTTCGAATTTCGTAGCTATCAGTCAAAAATTGAAAATTTTGTACTCGAAACAAAAATTAAAATAGCCATACCAGAAGGGAAGTACCGTACGGTTGATCCGCAAAAAAATCAATAGGTCAGGTCCTTGGCTTAGTACTAATGTTCGTTCCAAATGTTGTGACTATTGGATAAAAATTGTTACCTGTACTATGGTAACAAGAAATTGATTTATATACATGAGTTTGAGTATTCCTGCCAGAATTTTCCTCGAGTTATGAAATGAAAAACGTACCCATCCCTTTGACTATGTAGTACTGAACCAGTAAAGATTCATAAGAACAATGCACTTTTTAACGTCAAGCATGCTAATAAAAAAGTAGGCAACCCTAGAATACCTTCTGCGTTTTATCAACGTTTTTCTGGGTTCACCAATTTAGAATACATCTGATGAAGACATTCCTTAAATTTACAAGGATAGTGTTCATAAACACAAAGCAAAGTACTTATATTAAAAAGTACACTCTGGTTGCCTATTTAGCACCGGGCATATCTAATCAGGAGGCAGTTTACAGCAGTCTGTAAGATTTATAGCTTTGTCTATAAAGCAACTATGAGAGCTATATACTTCTTTCTTATCATTACTTTATCAATCTGTATGGCCATGTCCGGAAGTATCTATATGAATCAATAAGAGCTATAAACAGTTGAAAATGGTGGTGCTTGTGATTTTTACTTTAAATTTTTATATTTATAATAAAAAAATTGCTTCTTATCGACAAATGGTTCACTTCTGCGCATCTGTTTGGGTTTCATTTACATGAACAATTCATAAAAACTTCTTTATAATCATGATTTCTTTATGGTGGTTATAGATAGTTTGTTAATGGCACCCTGAAATTATCCTTCTTTACTGGTCCAGTACTATAGAGTTAAAGACACATCCCCACCCCCAGATTGTGACATGATATAAAGATTAATGAGTAGATTTTCAATAGAAAACCGACTTAAAAATGAAATGTGTACGTTTATTTAACAAAATGAAAGTTAAATTCAAACATCATTTCCAATGTATCCTAGACTATGCAGGAAATCCAAGTGCTGTAAATTTTATAAATTTTTAAGTAGGTAAGTTTTCTATTGAAAATCTATCTATTAATCATGGTGTCATAGAACAACCTGTGGATGGGGGTAGGTACTTTTTTGTTTCATAACTCAAAGAAAATTTTGGTACTAATAACTCAAATTCATATTATATATATATAAAAGCCAGTTTCTTGTTACCACAGTATATGTCAATATTTTTATCTGATAGGGATAAAATTTGGAACAATTGTTAGTATTATGCCAAGGACCTGCTTTATTGATTTTTTTGCGGATCAGTCGTACAGTACTTTCAGTATGGCTATTTTTATTTTTGTTTTGGCTATGAAATTATCAATTTTTGATTTGAAGCTACAAAATTTGTTACATTAATATTACAATTTGCTAAGAACTTCGGTGTAGTTTGGTTGCATGGTACTTCCGGTAACACTTCATTTTTATTTCGTCTACAGAATGCCTTATTCTGGACCAACAGGAACGTAGTTAGGAGTAAATATTTATTACGATCTACCAATAACTTTTTAGTTATTACCTAATTTTACATTTTTCAAAAACCTACTTTTTCTAACAAAGCTCCTGCTGCGTTAAGAGTTTTTAAAATTAATTTTTATTGTTTTCTTAGTTTTTGATAGTTTCTCACCCTCCCCTTGAAGCATGCTTTCCTCCATTTTGGGAACCATTGATTTTAATCAATTCTATAAATTTTCTCTATCTATTTACATCTTATTCGATAAAAAGTAAACCCGTTGATTCAGCTTACAACAGTTTTTATTGCAAATAAATTTTCTCAAACTTCACTTCAATTTTTTCCTCATTGAGTTGATACACAACTCTATCAGTATTTTTTTCATAATTTCGTTATATATTACATGAAAATTTAATTTGCTTTCCCCCGTAACGTCTTTGCACTCAAACGCAGCTGAGATAGACGATGTTAGGTAGGTAACTGTAATGATATTTTTGTATTGTACATAATACTTTCATAAATTCGTACATTTATTATCATCATCATCATCATCATCATTACTTTCAATCTATTTTCCAGTCTTATTCCGTTCATCAACACTCACGTCATTCAAACAAGTCTTGACTTGGCTGTTGATGACATCATATTTTCACATAAACAGTTACATTGTTTACACAATTTCTTGTTTACAATATTTTTGCATTGTTGCTTATATCTTAAATTCTATTAAATTATTTGTGAATACCCACTTTATGTCATATTCTCATAAGACCATTGATCATATTTCATATACATACATTTCTATTAACCAATAAGATTGAAATCCTTCTTCAACATTTTGTAAAATCACTAGAGCCTTCTCATTAGGCTTATAATCCAACTAGTATATAATCTCAAGTTTTGTACTTCTAAATTCATTTTGATTCTTATCTTTTTTGATGTTTTGTTACTGCTTACGTTCTTTTATGTCTTATATAATTTACTATTTATTAACACTCTTTTATTAAATATTGTGTTTTTAACTATTCTGTTACGATAAATAACCGTCGCAGAGACCTAATTAATTCTCTCGTATCATTTTAATTAAATTATATCAATCGAAATAATCATTGGGCGTAAATCGAGTCAGTTTAGATGCCGTGCTAATTATCCTGGTCAGTATTCGTCTCACGTGAGAATGATGTTGGTGTTGTCGCAGTTGTGTGGTGTGTGGACGTGTCACCGGTCTACACCCCTCCCCGTCTTGCATGCTAATTGCTAACACTCGTAATTCGTGTCCCGATCCTTCCGGCAGTTCATATTAGCGTTTCTCCGATTTCCTTACTTTCGATTGGCCGACGATAGTACATTATCCAAAATTGGGTGAAATATTAGGTATACCCTCGAATTTTATTTATATATCGCTGGTAAAAAATTAAGACACGCCGGTGTTTTTCGACCGATGAAACAATGGTACGAACTTTTTAATGACGAATTTCATCATTCCGAAAACTATATCATATCCATCAAAAATGCTACACCCCAAAATTCAATAAATACGCGTAGACTTTCGTGTTGCGGTAAAAGTTTTTAATTCACGTCGCATCTGTCGAAAATCATTAAATGGATTTTCATTAAAACTTGGAAACTCTCTTACTAGCTTATCAATAAGCGTCGTACAAATTTTTCGAAAAGTGCAGTAGTTTTTTTTTTTCTTTTATTTTTTCTTTTTCGGCTTCTTTGCTGTGCTGTTCACCTTCCGAAACTTTAGCGTTTTGAAATACGTAATAGTTTCAACAACAAAACTGGGGCTGAATCAGTTATAAAGAAAATGTTCTTAAGTCCAATTTGGTTGGAAAAAATTTTTCGATTACCCGTAACGATGTTGAAAATCGACGGTTCGTCCCCGACCCCCTCCGCCGCCCCTCGCACATCGGTTACTCGGCCAAAATTTATATATAATAAGTTTGATTGATGACGCCTATTAAAAACAGTGGGTGTGTGTAATTGTGTATATATGTGTGTGCGCGCACGTAACCTGACCCTAATATATTTTGCTTAAAAAGGACTGTAATTTGACGTTTATTTAAGTTCGAGGATAATATTCTGAAAGTGGGGGGTGAGAGAGAGAGAGAAAGAGGCACTTCGTAATAAAAGCTCTCGTAGTCGCCGCTTTATACAAACGTTTATTTCTAGTGATAAAATAATAGTGCGCGCAGGTGGGTACTCTGGCGCGGTGCGGGAAGAGGGGGGCAGACGTATAACTGATGTTGTGCTCCACGATGGTATATCTCACCAACAATAGGCGATTATTTGGGTATTTGGCTTCTTAATTCGCATTTAGGAAGGATTTTACCGTCTTTTTTTCTTCTTTTTTAAATATTCCAACAATAATCTGTCGATTGTCGAACGATTACCGCTGCAGACGATAAGCTCAGGTTTTTACGCCCATTATAGACCGCGTACCCCAAGCCTTATAAACAGAAATTCAAAGTCCTTTTTCCAAAATAAAAACTTGACGATGGATAGGTCGCGGTGGTGCTGGTAGCGTGCTCCTTCGAAAACCAATTTTCAGTATTATACGTTGTTTTTGATTTACGGTCATTTCGTTTTGTGGCATTTGCAAATACTCCTAACTCCGTTATTATGACATTTAATCGACGATTTTTTACAAAATTCTGACCTAAGGTATTTCAGCAGGGCCGGCCGCAGGATTTCCTCGAGCGGTGGGTTTTTTATTTTTTGTTACCTAAGTGTAAATTCAAATTTTTATTATATTTTATGAGCTCCCTGAAAGTCACACCTTGGGATTTTTTTAAAAGATTTCCTTCTCAGATGTGGACCGCTCCCCTTCTCGTAAGACAAATGTTTTATATACATTTTTTGAAATAGTAAACGACGAGGTTTTTGTGAAAATAAATGCAGTGATGGTTGAATTGCAGTGGCAGACCTGGTGTGGTTGCATTATTCTTAATTAAAAATAATACGTGAGATTACTCTCTTTTTTTTTTTGTTTGTTTTGGTTTTTTTTTGTTTTTTTTTTTTTTTTTGTTTTTGGTTACGGTAGGTTGAGTTAAACCCACGACTGTTTCAGTCATGGGCGCCGACTTCTGTTTTTTTTTTCAGTGTTGCCAAATTTTGCAATTGTAATTTGTAAATGAGTGGAAACTGTTAACTAGAATGGAAAAAATAATCTTGAGATTGGGAAAATTAATTTTCAGTGTTGCAGTTGTACCTCATGTGTCCGTAAGTCGGCGCATATGGTTTCAATCATTTCTGTTCTGTTACCATCATTGTAAAAATTAATTCTGTTTTCAATTAATTCACCAAATAAAATTCGCCTTGCAATTCACGAATTTGTTATTTTACTACATACAACATTTTTATTTTCATCTTTTCCTTTTTCATTTATGGTCTTTTCGAGTAAAAAAAGGTCATTGTTCGTTCTTTTGGACATTCTTTTGGCTCAGTCTTTTTTCAAATTGGAAACAACCTTTACTTATCATTCTTGATCTTGTGTGGAGTAAGTAGTGTACGATGTACGTTTAATTTATAATTTTTTGCTGTAGGTACCTACTCACTTGTCAGTAATCAATTTTCGCCTTATTTCGAAATTTTCTGAACTTGAGGGTTTAATTCAAGATACCTATGAAAATAATTTCTTCGCAAAATGAGACCGGGTATCGATAATATCGCTGGGTAAAATTTCCTGGGAATTACTTCATTCTGCGAAGCAAAGTGAAAAATAAATTGAACTATAGCGATCTTATTAGGACGCGTGTATTTTCTTTTAGTTGATATAAAAATGAAAAATGCTGGAAGGTGAACGCACAGTGTTTCTGGAACTGTCTTCGTGTTAGCATCACTTGTTTTTGAGTTGGTAAGTTTTTGAATTTTCGTTTCGTTTTTTCATTCTAATGAAGCCGTAGTTATAATTCTAACCTTCGTTTTTGTAATGTAAATTTTCTCTCGTCTTACGTAATTCTGTTTTTTTTTTCCCGTAGACCAAACGTAGAAAATGATTAAAAATCTAATGTTTACTTTCATTTGTACATTACTGATCACTGAAATGATCATTTCATCCGCACTGGCCGCAGCTCCGCTTCCCAAATCGATTCTCAATGCCAGTATGTACGGGAAACGAAATTCTGGTATTTATATGTTTGTTTAATAACTTATTTTGTGTGGCAATATTAAATGAAATTTCAAAAGTGAATAATTTATGTTAGAGGCAGATTTGGCTGTGACTAAAGCGTTGCATACAATGTGCTTCATATCGCTGGAGGCCTGTTCTGATTGGTTTCCTAACGAAGCGAAATGAAATTGGTTGGATGATGCGTAGGTATGAATTTCGTGCATGAGTGATTTTCAAATTGGTTAGTAATCATTTCGAATCAGATTTTCATTTTATTGGTGAATTTATGAAAGTAAATTTATTTATTTTCCTATGTTACAAAGAAATATCAAAATTTTTTCCGGTAAAATGTTGACAGCTTATTAGATTTTATTTGATTTTTCGTTTTTACCCCATTATTTCAAAAGTTGAAGCTGCAGTCATGAACCATATCACTTTTCATGCCTTAAAAATTTAATTCGTCTTAATTAATTATTCTTGAAAACAAAGAATGGTTAGGTATATTTTTTACCGACTGCGTACGGAGGAGGTTATATGTTTGGTATGCTTAGGCTATTCATATTTAAAAATTAAATTAGAAGGGTGTAATTGAAAAAAATGAAAATTTAAAGATTGAAAAAATTGTTATAATAAATTTGGGCATATCTACTAAAAAGAGCTACTCATTCATATTAACGCAGTCGGTTTTTTTTTTTTTTAGTTTTTTTTAAATAAAATTTATTTTTATTAAATTTTGAACATCTTACAGAATTTTTTTGGAATTAATCGTTGTAAGTTTATTATTTTTGAGCGTAATATAGTAAAAACTTGGTAATTTAAAAAAGTGAGCTAAAATTTTTTTAAATTTCCTTTCCCCTTCAACTTTGTTTCTATTTTGCCATTTCCATTTACTTGAAACAACAACTGTTTTCACCCGGCAAGTATCTTCGTAGTTAATCTACTCGCTTACAAAAAAAAATTGTATTTATATGATATTTAGTTTTTTATTTATGAAAAATCTGATTTCACATAATGTTCAAATTTTCGTGAAGTCTGCATTAATCTTCCTTCTTTTGCAATTAATTAAAATTAGTTTCGTCATTTTCTTTTTACCCTCATAATGATCTGCAGTCCATATCTAGTGGTTAATGTAAATGAAAGTCTGCCGTACTATATTTCATATCTGGGTGTACAATTTTTGTATTTTGTAGATTACATTTACGATAATTTTTAATGCATTTCAATGAAGTTTTGCTCTCTTTTTTAAAAAGTGCTGCGTAATTCTGTTGTAGGTGAGATTTGAAAGCTGTTGATGGATGTCAGTATTTTGGTTTATTTACAAAAACCTGAGGAATGGTATATCGCTCGAGTTTTTTCTCCTTTTATGCTAATATGTCTGTTCGAAAATTGTAGTTTATTCTTAGCGTAGTTCTTTGTAGAAATTTTCAAATAAAATTCCAAAATGCAAAATCTTTCTTTTGTTTTATTCCTACTTATAGCTACATATGCCATTCTTTACTTAGTGCTTCCAATTTTACTGTTGAAATAATTTTCCTGTTCAACCATTGTACCTTATTTCTGACTGCACCATTAGAAATTAATCTAATGAAATACGCAAGTGTTCCCCACATAGTCGCTAGGTTTATTCAGTTTATTCAGTCGTTGCTTCAGTACTCGTCCATGGTACCATTACAGTTTTTGAGTGTTTAGAAAACAATAATAATTTAGTTTTCTAATTCTTGAATAAGGATGTAATGCAGAAGGGTGAAATTTAGAATGCTTGAAGAATTTCAATATCTTGTCTGGATGTTTTGCAAAACACCAGGCATCAAATCAAAATAAAATTTATGAAAAATTTTTTTCTCAAGTTTTCAGTGGAGATGTACTGGCGAACATAGTCATAGCCTACTAGCTGTGTTAGATATGATAGAAAAATTCTATACTTGAGCAGGGATATGGTTTCGAGTTTGGAGGTCCATGCGTTTTTCATTTAAGAAGCCTTAAAACTCACTTTTGAGGCCTTGTTGAGACCATAGACGCAGGATTTATAGTTTTGAAAATGGCAAGGGGAATTGTGTCGTATGCTTGACATTCGCAGCGATCAGCTTTTTGTGTGTTTCTGCAAGTTTCACGTACTATACTTCTTAGCTTAATAGACAACTTTTCGCCCCTTGACTTGAAATTTTAGTTTTTGAAAAGTTCTGTGGAAAATGAGTTCTACTGTCCAACCGTACAGTTTTAGTTCTGTGTCAATTCTATAAAGTGGAAATGCTCGAAACGATTGATACCTACCTAATTTAAGCAATACCTATACAGAAATCTTTAAACCAGAAGGAAATGATTGGACTGTAGTACCTATGATACAATTATGATAAAATCTTTAGAAGATGAATTTTTGTCTAAACTTTCTTACCTGCTTTAGCCAGAAAATTCAGCGTTTTGTGAGAAAAATATAGCTGGTTTTCGAGTTCTAGGTACTTTGAAAAAACAAATTTCAGAATATTCTAAATAAACGTGCTGTTTAAAAGTGCCAAAAGTTCGGCTTTTTTTTTTTTTTTCCGGTATCTAATAGACATACTTATTATCAGATGTTGGAAAACGAAACGAAAAACAAAACAGAAACCGATCAGAAAGTATTTTTGACAAAAAATAAAAAGTGACAAGAGCGGAAGCAAAATTTTAAGAAACGAAAATGAACTGAAATAAATTTTGGGAAAATCAAAATGAAATGAAAACAAAATTGTGAAAAGCCAAAACGAAATATAAATGGAAACAACATTTTTTGTTTTCCACCTGTAAAAGTGAAAACTTTGGATTCAAATCCATTTGCTGGTAGTTTATTTATTTTTAATTAACAAATTACAAGCAGATTGTCTTTTTAAAACATCTTTGGTTAGCAGTTACAGCTACTCGTAACTGAAGAACAGAAACGAAAATGAAAACCAACGGAGGCTGCAGCAAAAAGTTTTAGGATCAAAAACAAACAAACATAAATAAAAATTTTCTAAAACGAAAGCTAACAGAAACAGAAACAGAAACTAACCGAATTAGAAACCAAATTTTTCGTTTTCCAATTTCTGCTACTCGCGAATAAAATTGAAAAGGCGGTGGTATTAATGCAAATATTTGGGTATAATGTTCGTACTCTCACATTGCACTATGGTCCATAAACACACAATATAAGTTTATAAGCAAAGAATTACAGCGATTATGTGAAATATGTAGAAATATTGAGTGCGTTCAAACTAAGATAAATAATTGATTCGGGAATAATAAAAAACGAATTATATTTTAAATTACTCAAGTTTTCGTATCACTTGCAATATTTTCCTTCGTTACCTCGTTGAGATTTTTTCCCTTTTTCCCTGTTTGCACTCCCTCTGTCACTTTTTCCTCGTTTTTAGTGAGTTGAATTTGGATTTTCATCGTATATCGACGCAATAGAGGGTGCGAAAATTGAACTTAAAAGCTGGCATGACATCAAGACGTATATTAATGTTTATCCGTCGTGTTATGTAATCTCAGTTTTTTTTTTTTTTTTTTTTTTTTTTGCCTCATTTTATCGTATGTGTGAATTTGATGTGGGTTTCCTTCCATACTCGTTCGTGTCGAGAAAATTGTTGTAAAGGTAGACTGAAATTGAGTTAGGATTTTGTTAAACACGATGGCCGACATTAATCGATTTGGTTTGAGCCACTAGTAAAGATGGTATAAGGGTTTAATGGAAAAATTGTAACTTCAATCATGGGGTTGGTTTTTTGAAAAATATGTTGTTTATCATTGTTTCATGTTGTTTTGGGATGAAAACGTTAGCATTGTTAGCTGTTATGAGAGTAACGCCAATATTTATTAGGACCAAACTTGAAAAAACTCAAAAACTTCGGATAATTATTCAGTAATTATAATCCAAGAGTAATGCATTGAATTAGAAATAATTAGGTTTATAAATTTAGGTTTCAAATCATCCATTAATCAGTTTCCACACTCTTACTACTGGCATTTTTGCATGTTTTCGACCACTGGTCATTAAATTTGATACCAACTTCGTACTCGACCCAATTATGAATGGTTTTTTTTCCTTTGTTTTTGTTTTAATAATTACAATGGTTCAACTTAACGAGATGGTGTAACTAGTGCGCCTAGGGTACCTATATATAAATCTCGCTGATGTTCGTTTCTAACTAAACGTCATTGTTATGTTATATCGATAAATTTATTTTATCCACACGTTGAATGATACACTTTGAATTATTTTAACTTTTCATTATTCCTCGTGTGTCACAGAAGAATTCGAGCAGCTTAAACAAGAAGGGAATTAAAAGTTATGAGGTATCACAACTTTGTACATATTAGAATCATTTTAAACGGTTTTCCTTCTGATTTTCACGAAAAATCTGCTTTTTAAAGTTGATTTGGTGGTTAGAATTCGAGCTGGGTCCTAAATAGTTTTTCATTGCATGCCTCAAGAAACCTATTTCTATCAAAAAAAAATGTTGCTTACCCGTATTTCATTATCTTGTACAGAATTAAAAACCCAGAATTTCTTGTTATGAATAGTAATGTAGTCTCATTTTTGGCCGATCATTCCATTTTGTTCAACTGCAATATAAATTATTCTCAATACTCGAGAAGTCAGGGAGGGGAGCTTATAAAATTTTTTTTTTCAATTCTTGAACAATTTTCCTGTTTACCTAATAATTTTTTAAGGGCCTGTTTTTCAATCCCAAGTTAAGAAATTTAACTGTTAGATAACGCTAAAATCCTATTTAACTCTTAGCACTATCTGTCAGTTAAACTAACTGAAATCTTTACTAAGGATTTAAAAAGTGGGCCTAAATGATTTTAGTTTACTGTTTTACTAAAATTTTTATGATTTTTAAAAACCTATTTTCCTAGTAGAGCCTACTACTGTGCTACAGTTTTCAATCTCTATACCATAGGGCATAGCTTATCTAATGTGTCAGTGTGATGTTTCAGATGTTCGAAATTTAAAATATGAGCATTACAACGGTCTTGTTTTCAGACTCACCTTAATTTATAAATTTTAACCATCCTAATTATCAGCCACGATTACTTTCCCGCTTTTAGACATGTACATAAGCCAAAGCTGCAAATCAATGCATTTTAAATGCAAAAGAACCTCGTAGTTGTTTTGATATTAATCAAAAAAAAAAAACAAAACGTGAAAAATTTGGAAATATCTCCATTTTATCCAGCCTGAAATTCTACATCACTACCGTTTGATGAACTATATTCTTTATTTCATTAAATTTAGAGTACAGAATTTTTTATTAAAATTTATTAAGTGTCCAAATACTGTAGTAATAAAAAAATGAAATAAAATTTAAAGAATAATTTGGAAATTAGTTGAAGAGAATTGAAGTTACTATACCTTATTCTCTTTAAGAAAGACAGGACCTTATTTTGAGGCAGTTACACATATCAACGCAGTTGAGAGTAAATCAACCTACAATTGAAATGTTGACGATTTATAATTTTCTAGGCCAAATAATTGTGAATTATCAATTTTCTTTTCCGCCGTGCTTACAGTCTGTGTATGAAGTCATGTCTTGCTTAAAGTGAATGAGGATTATATAGACTGAAAAACGACTGTGACATTTGCAGTGTTCGAGGTTAAAATGAGGCCAAACAAACAAGATCAAAGCAAGGGAAATATACAACTCACTTGAAATTTTTCTTTGTAATTCTCTTTAAAGAACAGTTGGCTTTTCGTTAACCATACAAAATTATATAGGAGACCCCAAGGAATAAAATGAAACCAAGAACAACAAATTTAAGTCTACAAAAGCTGAGATACTGGAGGAAAAAGAAGAAATCGCCTCCATTTCATTGTTTTTGAGCCTTTTCAGTGGTTGGGTGCTTTGTTTTCATAGTTGAACTCTTTTTCCAAGCACCACTGTGCTATGCTGTCAAAACCTAAGGGTCTGTTTTATCACCCTTGGTTCGAAACCAAAAAATGCGTGGTATTTTCGGTCTTGAACCAAGTTCAGAATTTAACCGCATTTAAAACAAGTTAGTAAAATGGACACTGAATCCCCAGTAGGGTATAGCAATTATTTTTTTAACCACAAAAAGTTTAAATACTTCCGTGAATCGGTAATTATTCTTTGTAAAAATAAGTTTGTAACTTTCTAGCATTTTTTGTTAACTTGCTCTTGTATTGAAAAAAATGTGGAACTGGTTCTTTGACAAGTTTATTTTTATGAAAATCCGGCAATGCGAGCTTGTATGGAGTAGTGCAGAGTGGAAGAAAAGACGATATGAGATCAATTCAAGTCGAAGAAGAGTAATAAACATTATTTAAAAATACAAACAAGTACCGGGTATGTTCTATGACCAATTTTAATGACGATTGATGATTTCTATAATAACCAATACCGAATATTATATCTAACAAAGATTTATTACAATTATGATAGACAATTATTTTTTCGATGCTGTTGTTTCATGTTTGACAGATTTTGATGTGGACTTTGACTCGATTACTGCTTTGAGAAAACATTTTTCAAGAAGCCATATACCAGGATGACCAACCAAATTTCTATAATAGGATTTCGAATCGAGTGATTTGTCTTTGAAAAGTTTGCAGTACCAAATTTATTATGACTTCGACAAATCGACCCTCACAAACGGGATGATCACCGATGAATTTACAGCCCTGTGGGACATCATGGATGTTGATTGGCAGTTTCAGTGGCAGAGATGACTATTTTTACCACAAAAATTTCAATGATTTTATACCCAATTATTTTGTGTTATGGTGCGAATAATCTCGATAGTAGTACATTTGAACTGTGTTACTCAACTTTTAAAACACAAAATCAAAGTACTTCACACTTTCAATTTCGAAGCACAAATTAACTTGTGCCTGATGAAAATACAAAAATTATATAAAATTCCACAGTGTTTTTATTGGTTCAAATGATTTAAAATTGAAATAGTGATGAACATGTACATAATTTGTTTTATTGGGAGATTTAAGTTTCTAAAAAAAAATCACTGCTGAGCGAATGCTACTGTAGTGTAAATGTCTGGCATGTGCAGAAAAGTGCCGAACAAAAAGTTGACAAGATTGATTCTAGTTAAAGAAGTGTAATGAACATCAATCAGAAATGCAAACCAGTTAACCTATAGAGTATGAGATCATGTAGGAGGTGACGTCAAGCCTGGAGCAATGTAACGAGAGTTGACCAACCAGATACAGTGTAACCATGGATGAAGATATTTAATACAGTATGCGTGAAAGTGAAAGTAAATCATTGGTGAAGTGTTTGTAGTTGCGAGGTGAGGTTGATTAAGGCCCGGTATTACATTCATTGGTAATACCCACCGTAACCAAATGGGCCGTTCAATCACTTACGGACCGTTAATTCACAAATTTGTATTACAATCTTCCGTACATATTTTGTTACATTACCAACTGATAACAGTTTATTTTGTATAATGTTTTGTATCTGTGTGCAAAAAGCCAAAAAAGTGTCATTTGTTTTCTCACCTAAATTCTCTTTAAAGAATATTTATATAGTTTTTAATTTTTCTGACAAATTTTAATGATTAATTTACGCATACAAAGTTTCCGATGGCAAATAATAATAATAATAAAAAAAGTAAAAGTCCGAATTTTTCTTCGGTAGAAGAGGAAGAATTGGTGACGTTGGCGATCAAGTATTGGACAGTTATACAATGTAAAGTCACTGATCATTCAAATAATCTGTACGTATTTTTACTTGAATCCCAATGTATATGATTTATTATTTTACATTATTATATTTAACAAAAAAAAATTGATTTCTTACTTCCTGTTTAATATATAGAAAAAAGAAAGAATATTGGAAACGAATAGAGTCTGAATTTAATAATCAAATGAGCAGCAGTACCGAATGCTTCAGACCTGCAAGTGTTTTAAAATGCAAGTTTGAGAATATGATGCGTAGGGCACAAAAGAATCTGACTGCCAATAAAGCTGCCATAACAGATACAGGTGGTGGTCCTTCAATAACTGTTGTCTTGAATTCGATAGATGAAAGACTCCTTGCACAACTAGGGAGAAGGAGTTCGGGATTTGTACAAAAGCAAAGCTGGTGTTCCGATGCAGGTAAATTATTAATATTCCTCTTTGTTTTCATTTTCAAATTTCAATGTATTAATAGACTTTTTTTAGTGGAAAATGATGAAGAAATAGTCGATATTGTTCCTATTGGTCATGAAGACTTGGATGAGTCCGATACATTCCAAGAAAATTGTATGGAATATTTTTTTTTCATTATTATAATGTTGTAAAATAATGTTATTAATAACATTTTCAATTATAGATGAACTTAATTCAGCTAGTGTTGAGAATGTTGTGCATGAAGATGTAAAGGAGGAGGAGAGGAGGGATTTGTTAATGGGTATTTCTACTAATAACATATTGAAAAAAAATGATAAAAAGAATGTTCCTTCAGCAACAGGTAAGTAGTATGAAAATGTCTTTTATCGTATGTCAGGTTCAGGGCCACGCCCTAAAAAACGCCCATTTTCCATATATCACTGGTCAATTTTGAGGAAATGCCTATATTTGACCATATTAGGCCTACTTGGACCATATGTCAGGTCTGAACCTGACATACACTCTTAGAATACCATTGTCGTATTTTTCTATTGTCAACCACTACTTCTTTGTTATATTGCTATTGTTCTAGACCCAACATACACTCTAGGAAGGCCAGTGTTTGAGTTGGCTATTGTTTTTTGTGTCCTTCGCCATTGTTTTTTTCGTCTATTGTATTATGCTCGAATATTGACCAAGTTATATTGTATACGAGCACAAAATTTCTCTCTCTCTCTCTCTCTCTCTCTCTCTCTGGATATATTTTGAAATTTTTCTAAGTCCAGAATTATATATTCATCCCCCCCTCTTTATCTCTCCATGTGATGTTTTATTTTGAAATTTTTACAAGTCCAGATATCTGTGTCGTTAGAAATACTTTTGAAAATTTTACAAGTCCAGAAATATATATCCCCCGCTCCCCTTTTTGTTGGATGTTGGTTACCTATATATTAGCGCTATCTATCGGATACCGATTAAAGTTTTTATTACATTTTCTGCTGCTGCTGGGATTCGAACCAGCGACATCCAGGTAGCCAAAACCGCGACGTAGACAACTGAGCTATGAGAGAGATTATAATGAGTAGCAAATGAGAAGTGGTTATAAAGTGAAAGTGGTTAATGTAGTATAATTGTATCTCTTTGATTTTGATGAGTATGATGAAGTATAGTATGATCGCTGGAGTAAGTAATTAATTGTTATGGAGGATACATTGTCAGAAGTGCGGAAGAGGAAGGGAGATGAAGTTGTAGTATAAAAGACATGGAAAAAGTGTAATAAAATGTACGTATAAATAATGTGTTGTTGAAGTAAGTTTATTGTTATTTTTAGTTTAAATGAAAATGACCGAGTTGGTTACATATTTAGAAGACCTTCGAAGGTCGTGTGAAAATGTTGCACATAAAATTCGCAAAAATGAGTATATTTTTTTAGCCCCAAATTCGTCTATGTTATTAATGAAGATAGAAACATTACAATACGGACAATTAGCCTGTATGGAATTGTTACACAAATTTGTTGAACTTGAATTATTTTTAAAACGGAATGAAGTAGCCACCAGTAAACACGAAGAAATAGAAAAAACTAATGAAGAAGAAGAAGAAGAAGAAAAAGCATTGGAGGAAGGATACGATATTGTTGATAAATGTTAGCGAAGTGTAAGAGTAGGAAGAAAGTGATGTAAAAAAGGTTGTAATATAATGGAATAAAAGAAATGGTTTCAAAAAATAAAGTTTATTATTATTGTTTATGTATATAGTTTATATCAAGCCATCGAAGAGTAAGTGAAATTAAAAGATTCGTAATACTTCTTCACTTAGCGGTTTATATGTGAACAATTTTTCATAAACAAATAATGCATATGCAGTTGTGTTTTTTGGGATACTCTTATTCATTTTAGCCATAATTTTTAAATCGGAAACTCCAGCTTTTAGCAAAGTGTCGCGATACTGTAGGTTTATAACAAAGAAAGGCCAAATAGATTTATAATCATCTTTCAAATAATGTGGATTTGGAAAAAATACGAAAAAAAAAGAAAAAGAAAAAAGCAAAAGCAAAAAATGGTCAACCTTGCAAGTACTTTGGAAATTGCTGTTATATAACGGGGTGTATCCGTTTATACGTGTAATTATACTCAATAATGACCTCTAATATCTGGTTAAATCAAAGAAGAAAGTGCATTCGATTGCAATCTTTATAAAAAAGATTCATAGTTTTAAGTAGTAATCAACGAAAAAAAAACATGCAGCTACAACATGAATGTCGTTTATGAAATGGAAATTTTTATTTTATATTAATAAAAAATAGGGTAATTAACATAATGATTATATATCCAGTATATACTTCTCAAATACAATTACTCGTCCTTCAAATTGAAATGTTACTAAAATTTCTTATTAAAATTTCATTTAAAAAGAGCTGTAATTAACACTATTGTATCAATTGTTATATTTGCAGTAGACGTTGAGCGTAAAATTAAAGTTACAACGTATTATCGAAAACGTTATTTTTATTATTACAATGGTTGTCAGTCATTGGTGTTTTATTGTTAAGTCGGATGTTGATTTTTCTATTTCTGCTCAAAGTGTTAATGAGTTATTAGAAACGTATCAAAAGTATTCACCGAAAGTAAAATATATCGCGAAAGATTATAAAGAAATTAAATTAGAGTTTAGTGGTTTTGAATTCCAAGATCGTGTAGCTGCATTGCTGGCTACCACACAATATGCGGACTATCTCATTGTTAAAGGGGTATATATGGAGAAGTTGAATACTCCGCAAAAACATGCTGTATCTCCTCCTGCTCCATTATATGAACAAGATTCGCAAATGTGGAGCGATAATGATCAACATACAGAAACATTACTGTCGATTGCAGAAGAAATAGATCCTAGTTTCAAATCTCCGCAAACATCATCGAATTATCCAGTGCAAAAATATATAATAACTTCCGATCCTCGTTTTACGATTGAGCAGTATGTGGAAATTGCATTCTTACCACAAACACGTAATAATGAAAGTGAGTTTATATTAGTAAGTGAAAAAAATTGTTTATTACCCGGGGTTTGCGCTATATTTGCACAATCGTATAAAATTTACGCAAAACTGGGGTACGCGTTATTTTTTTCTTCCGTTGATAACCGCAAAATATTTATAAATGATTTTTTTATTTTAAATGCGATGACTTTCCCACTAAAACTGATTGTACATAATAATTCTTCAGAAACATATAATATTAAACGCGGTGAACTTATTGCTCGTATGTCCGTCAAAAAATTGTCAGAGTTATTCTCAGCTAAACATCGAGTAGATGAGAAAGATTTCGAAGCTCGTAATGTTAAACAGTTACGTTTAAATTGATAATTTGCGTCATTGATTAATATTGTACGTATTATTCATTATTAAAAATTGTGTAATATTTTTAATAAAATCTCATATGATTTATATATTTTATTGTGTGCGAGTCGTTTTTTTAGTTGATGTGAAAACTTTATTCAACCCAGGAAACAGCAATGATAAATATAAATTTTTTATAAAACTAAAAAAAAGTTACGCGATAGAAAAAACTTGTATACAAATTAGTAATATAAAAAAGAACAAGCAATTTCACACTATTTTACATTCAATTTAGAAGAAATGAACATCTAATAAAACCAATATATAAATAATTTATGAGGTCGACTTGGTAGCTATCATATCGTCATAAAAAAGTTGTTTTCCTCAAACAGCATACTATATTTCTTGGAACCCATCAAAAGCAAAATGTAAAATAGAATAAATAAAGAAAAAAAAACGTTCGAGTTATAAGCTCATCTCCTTTCACTTCCATTATAATCTCTCTTATAGCTCAGTCATCTACGTCGCAGTTTTCATCACTTGGATGTCGCCGGTTCGAATCCCAGCAAAGGTAAAAAATTTATTAAATAGAAATTATCGATACCGAATAAAGATGGCGCTACTATATAGGTAACCAACATCCAACAGAAAGGGGAGAGGGGATATATAATTCTGGACTTGTAAAAATTTCAAAAATATTTCCAACGTCACAGATATCTGGACTTGTAAAAATTTCAAAATAGCGAAGGACACGTGTGTTGTTGTTGTGTTGTAGTAGAAAAATGTCTCTTTATCGTATGTCAGGTTCAGTGCGTGACCCTGAACCTGACATATGATAAAAGACATTTTTATACTACTCAGGTATGCTCCAATAATACAGATAATTTAATTATTTTGATAATTATAAATGTAATACAAAAGTACTTTATTTTATTTACATTTTAGAATCTTGGGCAAAGTATACACCCAGTATGCTGAAACAACCAAAATCGAATGTTTTGTGTACAGAAACTGTACAAACTGATGGTATTAAGATATTAGATATGGCCGAACCTTTATAATATATAAATATTTAAACAACACAGTCGTTCCTAGTGCATTTGTGTATATTTACAGGTCAATCAAAAAGAAGGAAAGCTCTGCAAGACAAATTAACATTATGGGCTAAAGAGAAGTCAGCTGTAGCTAACCAGCAGAGCGTGTTTGAGAGCGAACAACTGAAATTAAATCAAGATTTATGGAAGAAGAGATTGGAAAGAGAAGATCTTTTAAATGAAGAGATTCGAGAGCGAATTAAGTATTAAAAGGAAGAACATGTAGCAAAAAAGGCAAAAATGATTTAGAAATGGAGCTAATCAAGGTACAAAGAAATATTTTGTTAAAAGATGCTCTTATCTTACCTCTTTGTAAGTAGCTTTAATTTGCAAATGTGTTAAACTTGTGTTGAAGTACGTTCATAATTTCCACTATTATTTTTATTTTACTGCCATGGATTTGTTGGCAACTATGGCTGTTTTTGTTTTTTTAAATTTGAATATAATAAATATTGTTACATCAAATTTTTCTTCAATTCTTTAGCAATGGAATGATTTACTACAGATACTGTCTACTTGTGAAATACACCTGTCAAACCACAAAATTAGATCAAAAATGAAATTTTTTATATCATTTATTTCATTTTTATTAAAATGCCTACTTGGGCAGTTACAAAAGGAAGGCAAAAAATTAAAATAAATATGTCATACCGGGACAAATAAATATACGTCATATTCACGGAAGGTTGAAAACTAAAATAAATACGTCATACTGGGACAAATAAATATACGTCAGAGTTATAGGAAGTTGTTGAAATCTTATGTAAAAGGAACGAAAATCATGATGCTTAGCTTATATCATAGTTGAAAAATAATTTAAAAACCGTTTTTGATGAACTGATCTGTTTCCCCCTTGATTTGCAACAATATTTTGTGGTGGTTCAACAGTCAGAGATCAATCAAATGTTCTAATTCATTTGCGACTTTAGGTTCAGAATCTCCAAATTGTCTGGCAATATTATGAAGGACTGCTGTTGCCACGATAATCGCCTGGACTGAATGTAAATCTTTAACGTTTATTCCTAAACTTAATATTGGAAATCTACGCTTCCAAACACCATAAGATCTTTCAATAGGATTTCTTGTACGTATTTGTGACTCATTGAAAAGTGTTTCAACTGCAGTCAGCGGATTTAATAGAGGTGTAATGATATAACGTTGAACTGCATAACCACTATCACCAACTAAAACATAACCCTTAAATTCCCCTTGATCAAAACGTTGTTTAATAGTTGAATTACGAAAAATATTTGCATCATGGGTGCTCCCAGGTCATCTGGCAACAATATCTTGTATATGTAACTTAGCATCACATATCGTTTGAACATTAATAGAGAAATATTGTTTTCTATTACGGAATATTTCAGCATCCTCCCCACCAGGAGATCTAATTTTAATATGTGTACAATCCAATGCTCCAACACAGGATGGAAATTTCGCAGTGTTGAAAAAATCTTGCGAATTTTTTAAAATTCAGATTCATTTGAAGGGAAATAAACGAACTCTGAACGAAGACTGGCTAATGCCTCTGATACTTGTTTAATAATTTTTCCTGCAGTTGTTTTGTGTACTCCCGAAAAGTCACCGCTAACAGCTATAAAGGATCCAGTGGCATAGTAACGTAATGTCATCAGTAATTTCTGGTCTGGTGTAACTGCAGAATTCCTGCAAGGCAAGTTCATTTAGTTTTAATGATATTAAACTAACAATCTAGTGCATAATATGCATTTGCGTTCCAACATGCAAATAAAAAGAAAACTGATATTTGGAGACACAACTGGTAAACTCAATAACTTATTCCGTGTATCACAAAAATAATTCAACAAACCTAGTAGTGGGTGATGCGATCCGTGTTTCTATGATATCAAGTATGAACTTTACTGTATTTTTTGTCAAACAAAAATGTTGTAGAAATTCATGATCTCTCCACACTTGAAAATGGTCAGGGCGTTCACGTATAACTTTTGCACGTATTGGGAAAGCTATCAGTACCGCAAGTTCAAAAAAATCATCTTCTAATTCTCTTTCTTGATCACTATTATTTTTGATAATTCCATTATCTGCAGTATTATTCATGTACTCCAAAATATCCATAATCTAAACGTATTTAGAGAAAAACATTTCTTTATACTCGTATATTGCGCTGATATTAATTAAAAGAATGAAGAATATAAAAAATTAAGTTACTTACTTCGTATAGTAGTTTTTTAATGATTGTATGAGGTCTCAACAGTATTTTTCTCTAGTCAGTGGAGAGAATTTATATATAGAAATTTGTAATAAATAGTAAATTCAGAAAAATATCTTCAGTTGATCATTTTTTATTAATCATTTGCCGATAAAATTCATTACAAAACACAATAACCGCTTTAACAGACATAAAACCAGCTCGTAATTCACCAATATCAATCAGTAAGATAACCAAAACAAAACCAACCGATTTTACCCTTACGGACAATTGTAATTCGAGTCGAAATCTTTAACGGGCGTTAAATGGTAATCAAGACATCACGGACGAATGTAATACTGGCCCTAAGAGTAGTACCCAACAATTATAAAACTGCAGAGTTCAATTAGGTTTTCACGATTGACAGCTAAAACTTAGTTATGTGCTGTTTTGCAGAAAAGAACTGTGAGCTGTTGAGCGTATATTCAAAATTGATTCGTTTTATTTGTCTGATTATTTTTTAGATTACAGTCGAA
This sequence comes from Ericerus pela, assembly GCA_011428145.1. NCBI lineage: Eukaryota > Metazoa > Arthropoda > Insecta > Hemiptera > Coccidae > Ericerus > Ericerus pela. The sequence continues at coordinate 147,133 of WOFM01002212.1, forward strand.
TAAGATGAAATTAAGTATGGTGAGGTCTCAAATTCACGTTTGAACTTGATCGTTATTTGTCGTCTAATTGTGTATTTTATTTCATGTTAGGATCAGTCATGTTGAGATATTTAGCTTTTGTTGGTTATAAATTGGGGGAAATAGGATAACTATATTTCTTAGAAGGCCCAGAAAAGTCATTTAGAAGTTCACGCACCAATTTTCCATTTTAAAAATTTTTAATGGGACAAGCTCTCAATATTTTTACTGCCGTTCATTAGTTTGGGTATGCACAAAGGTGACGCGAGGTTTTGCAAGGCTCTGTGTAAAAGAAGTCTTTTGAGCCCCCTGCTCCTGAAGATGTCTTGATGGAATTGATGATTATTTTCTTCTTTTTTTTGTGATTTTTAACAAGTTTTAGTACCTGCTATTTAATGTTGTATGAGTCGGCAAAGTTGAGGTTGGGACTATAATAGTTTTTCATTTCATTAAAAATCAGAAATTTGTATTTAGTTCAAACATATGTGTGTAATACATGTATGTATGTAAGTACGTATGTATGTATGAGGAAGATTTTTTCGTAAATACGATAGAAGTGGCTACAGGGCTAATATTTGGCATGTGGATAGTCTTAAGCATTATTGTCTCTTGTGAGATTGTGTTTGGTGCAAGTAAGTTCAAGGGACTACCCATTGGGGTTCAAAGTGAGTTCTTATTGGCTCAGTAATTTCCGAGAAAACTGGAAATCAAAAAATTCTTGGAAAAGTGGTTTTTCCAAGATTTTGAAGACACCACAAAAGGGATTGGACTGAAATTTTCACAATAGATTTTCCTTCCGTTAGTGAAAGTCTGATAAAAATGTGGTGCTTATTTGTTCAGTAGTTTCGGATAAAATTTAGAAAAGTAAAAGGTGCTGGAAAAAATATTTGGTTCACAGTTTTTTGAAAGGTACCATTGGAATAGGACTGAAACTTCCGCGAAAAATAATCCTTATATAGGTTAGACCATCTCTGAAAGGAATGTAGTGCCTATTAGTACAGTTCTGAGAAAATTGGAAAACAAAAAATTTCTGGAAAATTGGTTTTTCAAAGATTTTGAGGGAACTACGAAAGGAATTGGACTGAAATTTTCACGATAGATTGTTATTATGTGAGTGCAAGTTTGGTAGAAGTTAAGTGCTTATTAGTTCGTAGATTGCGTGAAAGAATTAAAACAAAAATGAAAAATTGTAGGAGAAAAGCAAGTTGAATATGTTGCTTGAAATATCTATTTCTGATATACGACACAAGGGGTTACAAGTGTCTTTTTAGCGTTGCCTTAATTTAGGTTTCATTTATTTTTTTGTTTTTTCAGTTTTTTGTTTTAATATTGTTAATGAAAATTGGCAAACTGGGTTTTCTAGCGAAGTATCACTGCGCTAGAGTTTTTTACTTAATCATTCCTTCAGAGAAGAAAGTAAAAACCAGCTACTTCCTACCCCAAGCTGGGTGCGAGGTTCCTTCAAAGGGCTCGGCAATGTGGGTTGTCGTTTGCTGCACACTCCTCACCACACCACTGGATATGCATGAAAAAATTTAACGTTTTTAACGTGCACCACAAGTAATTATGTGCACGCATCTCGCCTCAACTATTCTCCTGTACTCATCGAGAAAATATCTCGACAAGGTTTTGCTTGTAAAAAGTTGCCAGCTACATTATCCTTAGTGTTGTCAAATATCGATATTTTTTTGTATCGATACGATATCGATATTTTATAAAATTTGATAAAAAATTTTTGCAGATGGCTCATCTGAATTATTGTCATTTAAAACTATGAAAATAAAATGTAAATTTGAATTTTATAAGTTTGAGGAAAAGAATAATGGAAGTAAAGTAAGTCAGGGTATTTACTTGACATTGTTGATGTAGTTGTAGATATAGATATATGTGAACTATGTTTGAGAAATCTCCTCATTTTGGACTGGAGTCAAGATCAAGTTATTCTTAATTCATAATTTCATAATTCATAAATATCATAAATATCATCTGTCATCAGTTTCAGTTATCACTCATTCACTTGTAATTTTGTCAATACCACAACCAAAACCAGAGAAAAAATAATTAAAAATTGGCATTTGAAGTATCGATATTATAAAATATCGATACGCAAATATCGATATTCCTGGAAAAATATCGATACATATCGATATTTTTGACAACACTAATTATCCTTATTATTTTCATCTACTGGTCTACTGGAGTTTACTTTACTTCAGTTAGCCTTCGTTGTTGTTGCTGCGTTGTTGTCCTTGAGTGCTGAATGTGACTCGCGTTGAATATTGTTTGCCGGACATGTACGTAATTTTTTTTTCGTCGTGTTCATAATTCTGGTTTATATGTACCTATATTATTAATGTTTTTTTTTTCGAGTGAATTTTCTATTTTGAGTAACTAACAGAATAATTTGTGTTGTTTCAGCATAAAAGAATTTGTTTTTACTAAAGCTTTGGTGATCGTTTCGGTTCAATGTTTTTATTTTATTTGTATTCATTGCCTCAGTAAATCAGTTTGAAATAAGGTAACTTCGATTAAAAATTGTGTGTTGTGTTTGTGAATTTTTTGAAAATAATGAAAATTGTCTGAAGCATGGTATTTACGTATCGTCGTAGTTACAATTGTGATTGTTGGTAATGTAAGTTGAAGTAATTCTCTTTTTCTTTTTCGAACTTGAATTTCCATGAACCAAAAATAATATGTAGGTACGACTTTATTGGCTGAGTGGGATATGAGTAGAACATTGGCGACTCTTTTTCATCTGTTTAATTAGGCTATTTTGTAGCTCTAGCTGGTGAAAGACACACGTGTAGCTTAATTGTTCCAAGTGTGTTTCGTTTGACAGTGAGATGTGGACCAAAAACGGTTGGCATCACTACACTCTTTCACGGACTTATTCTTAAATTGCTCTCATAAAATGTCTATTAAAATTGCTTTCAAACGCATTTTCTTCACTAATATGATATAAATTCTGCTGTATTTAGCTTGCAATCTTACTTCTAATTAATTTAAATTTTTCATTCGTCTCCGTTGAATATTTTTATTTTTATTTCAAACTTAACTGATGGAAAATATTTGCATATTTTTTTCATTTTTTGTTTCTTTATTGCTTCTGTTAAATTAGTGTTTTGTTTTACTGATGCCTTTCCTCATCTAGGATCTCAAATAATGCGAAGAAATATCCAAAAATCACCTGTGACCACAGATAAGTGAAAGAACTCGAGATGCAAAAAAATTATTATTTTCTCTCTTGAAATTTCACATAAAAAAAGACCTGCTTTTTTACATGCTGTGTTCCATCTAATTTTTTCAGAAGATTCAGTTTATCTACAAAAACGTGCCGAACAAATATAGACAACTATTATTCCTAATTCTCGGAATAATAACTGTCTATATGATACCTAGCTTCTCACGGACAAACACCACCAAATATGCTGACAATGAGGAGTCGCGGATGTTCCATGTCACGCCACCTATTTTAGGTCGCCCATTTTGGAATACAACAATGAAATTACAGGCGATGTATTATCTTCCTTTTGAAAACAAATTCATTCCTGTGTTAAAAGCCAAACTATGAAGTTAAGGTCCATACTAGATGTTATGGATAGCCAGGTTTTAATTATGTTAAGTAAAGTAATTAGTAATAGTTTAAAAATGTAATGTAATATTTTGAAGTGAAAATTAATAAAAGATAATAGTAAGAAATTATCTTATTTGTGAAGAGTTCTAATCATAGAATTACTTTGCAACATGCTGCATCTCGAAAATATTTTATTCATTATTTAGAAAACAATTTTTTATTTTTCCAATTTTCTTCAATTTATTAGTTTTTGTGCGCTTTGTATGTCCACTTTACAGGTCAAGTGTACCTGAACCTATCGGTGCTAAAATATTATATTGAATAACAAGTGTGTAATTGTGCTATTTTTTTACCAAGTGTTAAAAATTTGCAGACAACCATAAGCACTTATCCCAAACCATACTTTTTACAACTAATGTACAAAAAAAAGTATAGCAACAACTCAGATTCCCAATAAAAAGTGCTCATAAAGAAAATAAATTTAGGAAATTATAGCTGAAGAAACACAAAAACCGCAAGTTTTCATTATTTTGCATTTTTTTTTCAATTTTTTTTCAAACAGATAAGAACAATTAACAAATTATAGAGAAAGTAGTTTCAAGTAAATTTTTTCCCTTTATAGTAGTACTAATCCTAGATTTCTAGCTTAAACTGGGGCTGAGCAATCATTGAGTGGAAGAAGAGAGGTTTCTGAATTTCAAAAAAAATTTTTTTATCAATTTGCGTTTTTTTGCATTTGTTTATTTTCAAATTATTGAAGATAACTAAAAAATTATACGAAAACTAAATTTAGGTAAATTTTCTTTTCTTTTCAAAGATATCATTTTCAGCTTTCTAGCTTAAATAGTGACTGAGAAATCATTGAGGAAAAGAGGATAAGTTTATGGGTTCCAAAGGATGGGAGATCTCCGTTAATTTGCCTTTTTTTCGTTTATTTGTTGTCAAATAGTTAAAGATAATTAGAAATTATAAGAAAATATTTTAAATTTTATCCACTTTCGATCATTACAAACTCCAGCTCTCTAACTTGATTAGAGGCTGAAGAATCATTGTTTCTTTTGAAAATTTAAATGTTGTGTTTCATTGGATTGGCAACTTAAATAGTTTTTCACGAAATAACTAAATAATAATGTCAAAATGATTATATGTTCGAATATTTTACACCTTGTCGCGCAGGATTGAAATGTGCAACAGTGTGTAAAGTACTTTACGCACTCTTGCGCAGGATTTGGATCTGTGGGTGATTGTAAAATTATCGTCTACTTCACTGGCTAAAAATTCGTGTGTTTACATTCGCTGTGTAAGAATGTAAAACTCGTTCTTTTGTGCATATGTCGCAAAAATACGTTTTTCCAGGCTCTGTTGGATTGATTTTGATCAAACCCTGCTGGGGAGAACCTATTTCCATCTTATTCGTAAAAAGATATGTTTTGTACAAAATTGGTCCATCTTCGTAGATAAATTTCGTCGTTATTGGAAGGACAAAAAAAAAAATCAATATGAACTAAAATACTTGAAGGTTGGAAAAGTTATTATAGTATTTTATATGTATCGGGTTATAAAATTAAATTGACCCTGCTATGGAGCGTGTTTTTCACATCTTATTTAATTTTCGAATCATGTCCGCGCCGAAAATGGCCTGCAGTGGCAGAGTACGGTGAGATAAGGAAATTCGAAAAGAGGCCGTAAATTTATCTGGTTACCATTTAAAAAATTCATTTCACGAGTCCATTAATTCTCAAGAAACATGAATGTCAAATTTTACACGCTTCGGTCGGATACAAATTTTTTGAACGTGTTGCATGTTTAAAACGATTTTCAGATTACCATAGAATTAAAGTAGCCTTCTGATGGGCGATTTCGCGTGGCTGTTGATGGGTCGGTAGCGTGTAAATACGATGAAGTCATGATATTATGATCCAAAATAGGACCAACACGATTCCAGAAAATGTTGGTTCGTATTTCGTAAACGAACTTTTTATTTTGATAATGTTTATTTATAATGATTCGAACGTTTCTTCTGTACATATTTACGGGTCGTTCCTTTCTCAGTTTTAAGACCCATTCGTTTACAAACTGAGACGAGTACGTATTGGACGATTTTGAGAATTCAACATTATTTGGTTGCTGAAAAGGTATATGCAGTAATTATGCTGTAAGACAGTTCGCCAGTTTGCTCGAGTTATTTAGCGATCGATACATTAGGCAGAATATTTCTTGTTTTCAAACTAAAATACGACCGCACGTTAGTTTTAAATTTTCGTTTCAAACTGAGAGAAGTCCGTTAATGTGTAACTCTCGAGTATTAACCTTATTATTTATTGCACTCGTCCGAAAACATGAATATGAAAAGTACTCGGGAAAGGGCAGAACTTCATAACAGACCTGATAAGAACGTCGTATGTTCTATACTCCAGGATTTTCCATAGTTTGTTATTTTCATCAAATTGAAAAACGTTTTTTCAGTTGAAAACTGAATTCAAGAGTGGCTAAAGTCTAAAATTGACTTTTTCGTATTAATGATGAAGAAATCGTCTCCCGTGTCAGGTATCCAAAATTCTGTTGCACGGATATTATCACAGTGAGTGTTTCATGGCGTTGTTGAGGCGTTAACTGAACTGCAAACTTTTAATAAAGTGTGAGACAATTTGGGCAACCTGGTAGAAGTAGTGAGCACATTGAGGAATTTCAGATATTTTTTTCAATAATTTTTATGCCAGGGCATTCGGTGAACGCCTTTTGTCTTTGAGGTTAAAAATAAAATTGAACCAAATGAAGAAAATAAGAAAATAGGAAATCATTTGTCGTATAAAATCAAACGTCGAATTTAATCCGCTCGTCGCGTAGGTACCATTACTGTAGGTAACACCATTTCACGTCTAATTGTCCCGAGTGCACCTATTGCTATCCGGGAGTTCAACCCGTAAAATTTATAAGTCAGTGAAAAAGCAACCCGATTTGTGGACATGAAAATTTTCTTAAATTTAGGCCTACAAGGCCATTATCATCCTTTTATACATAACAGCCTTCCCAAATACCTACGTATGTATAAGTGTTTAAATCTTGCCACAACCAGCCTTTTATCTGAACATAAAAAAAGTTAATGTGAAAGATTTGCTTGAGCTCATCTATTTTGATGAAAAAACTAAATATTTTTATGAGAATTGTTCTTTTCAATTAAAATTCGTATTTCATTTGTTGGCTTGATTAAAGTAACGAAAACTAGTGTTAAATCTTACTGTTCTATTTACAAAACCGCGCGAAATTGATGTCTTACGGTTTATTGCTGAATAATAAAGCCATATTTTCATTTTATAGATATATAGTCTAGTACTCGTAGAACGAATACTTGACTTGCTTTAGTAATGGACAGCATGCTGCTGCATCCTAAGGTCGTCGAATACTACTTTTTTCTCATTTTCGTGGGGTGTGTATTTTTCCACTTAAGCTATACATTGGAGTCCAGCTCTTCAATTTCATGGAATGAGAAAGAGAATAAGATGTAAAATCTCTCTGTTCACTTAGCATCCTTAACTACGTAACGTGTTGTAGGATGCGAGTGCACTACTTATTTCATGTTTTTGCCGATATTTTTGGATCGATGAATTTTGTCTATTCCCAGCTGATCAATCTGAGCCTAATCTTGATTTCTTGCATTTTAGAACGGAGATATTTGCTTCCTACGGCCTGGTTGTACCAACTTCTAACTGTGAGATAACCAAGGTTTAACTGATAAGATGCATGGTAAAATAGAGTTAAACCTTTCTCACCGACGGTTTAACTGTTTCATTCAACCAGCCCTTTATGATGATGTGTTCCTCCACGTATTTGAAATGGTAATTTTACGAATGAATTAGTTTCTCTGTTTGATACCCCTACTCGTTAATCTCATTATTGTGCTGTGTCAATGAGGGTTTCTACAGGGCCTCCGAGAGAGAAATTTGTGGTCCAGGCGAAATACATCCAGGGGCTTTCTTAGTGTCGTATGCTTAAATAGGATTTATTTTTGTGGGAGGGTTATAGAACGAGGAAACAATTTTATAGGTGTTTTTTGTGTTCTAGAATGTTGTATTTTTAAATTTTTTTTTTGCCTTGAGCAGTTTGACAATCAAATATCTCCCTATCGATGTAATCCTAACGCTCTCTTTAAAAATTTACTTGAAAATTGATATTTATTTCAAAATTTGGGCCCTTCCGGACTCTCTGATAAACCCGGGCCGGTATGGTTAGTACCCTTTACCCCCTCTCTCTGAGGCCCGATTTCTAATTTTGCCGTAACGAAGCCAACTTTTACCATTTTTCAATGTCATATTTAAAAATAATTTGAAATTGGAAAAGTTGTGTAATTTTGGGAAACCGAGGTAGGAACTGTTGAAATATGAAATGCAACGTTCTTATATGACGAGCTGAAGTATTATTAATTAATTGCAATGCATAATATCTCCACTTGGAATCAATATAATTTCGTTTAATCGTCGAGGAAGAAAAATGAACACAAGGAAGGATCATTGCGAAAAATTCTCAACTAGATGTTTTTCTCTTGAATTTTCTTTCTTTTTTTTATAATTTTTTTCAGCCGTGAAAAGGTTACATGTCTCACGTAGAACTATCCCACTACTTTCTTGTCAACGAAAAGTTGATTGTTTGAATAGGTATGTTGCAAACAATCAGAGACGAGGAAAAAGAAGTTCTGTATCTCATTGAAATCGCGGTTTTTAATTTATTTATACTTCGCCAAATAAGTGCGTCGTGTGCCATTAATCGGAAATTTTCGAATAAGTATCGAGATAAGCTCTGTCCCCAACCAGTAATCAATCAGAGTCGTTTCTTTTCTTCCTTTTTTTTTTTTCTTCCTCTCACCTAACCATTCTCGTTCGAATTACTGGCATTTTATAGACCGTCCTTTCTTTTTCACGCCAAGAGATCGAATAAATTTTCGTTATTCGTTTAGCGTCTCATCCGGAGAGGGTAAGTTACGGTAGGGTGAAGATTAAGCCGTGTGTGTGTGTGTGTGTGCGAGTTTATTTTTTGTCGATGGTGGCGAATAAAGTCATTCATTTAACAGCGTCGCCTATACCGTCGGATATATTGTCGTGAAATCACCTGAACGCGATGATGTTGAGAAAATCTCGTTGACAAATTAATTTTCCATCTCATAGAGTCGTTGGTTTTGCTTTTTCAGACGCTGGAGGACCGTGTTTTTGGTCGCCCATCATGCTAAACCTTCGAATTTTCTCCGGTACGATAGCGATCGTCGCATTCATGTGTGCAAGTCGAAGTGATGCTCAGGGTAAGTATTTTTGAAAATTATCTTTCGGCATAGTACAAAAACTATACTATCTGAATTTTGGTGTGAAGAAACCCGGGGAATAAGGATCGACATCCTCTGCAGCTGGTTCAGAACATAAAGTTTTACACAAGACTTTCTGTACGAATACCAAAAAGTTGAAAGACTATCGTTCTGAAATCGTGTCGAAACTTTTGCTGAACTGTATATACCTAGTTATAAGATTTTTTTGTTTTTCACTTGAGTAAAAATTGCAAGTTAAATTTAGAAGGTAAATCTTGAAGCTGGTTTGTTGATTCTCTCATTGACTGCAAAAGATAAGCTTTTATTTTTTATTTTTTGGCTTTAGGTTCATGCGAAATAAATATTATTTCGTTGCGGAAGGTTGGCTGCAGTATTGGTATATTTTAAAATTGCAGTAGTGGGTAGAATAAAAGTTTATAATAAGTTTACTTAAAAACGCGTTTTTAAAAAATAAGCTTTTATTATTTTTTTTTTTGGCTTTGGGGTCATGCGTTGCGGAAGGTTGGCTGCAGTAGTGGTATATTTTAAAATCGCAATAATGAGTAGAATAAGTTAGATTAAAAACGAGTTTTTAAAAAATACGCTTTTATAGTTTGAAGAAGAAAATAACGGCGAAAGAGAAAATAAAATTTCTCTTTTTTTTTTTCTGATACAGAAACAAACAAAAATTGAAAAAAACAACTGATAAAAACGGATATGTGTATATGTGTGCGTGTGTCGCAACACGTGAAAGCAGCGCTGACGTTGGTCATCCGGTGTACTTCAACAAATTGAGTGAGTAGAATAAAAGCGTATAATAAAAGTTTATAAAAAGGGACTAGTTGAAAAAAAATCTGGAGAAATATTTGTGAAAAAGAGAAGATCTGTACTACTAACGCACCATTGTGTTTTAAAAAAGAACTAGATTTTTGGTGGAAAACTGTTTCCTTTAGGTTTATTAGTTTTATATATATTCAGTGAATGGATTCTTTGGGAAAAAAATTTTTTTGGAAAAATTTAACTGGAAGAAAGTTTTAGAATGAAGACGTATGTTTTACTGTTCGTCAGTGTAGTCCTACTCGAAGATCTACTTTCATTTTTGAAATTTGCCGTTTCAAAGTATGCTGTTAATTTCATGCTAAGTGTAGAGGGATTTGATAAATTCACTTGTAGAACTTCGCTGGTGGTGTGTATTTTATCTACGATTTTGTTCTTTCTCCATGCACTTGAAACGATGCAATATCTTTGCAAGAAGTAATAAATGCGGCTTAGAAATTATAATTATGTATGATGTTATGTATATTCTGATTGCGCAAAGTTTACCGTTGTTTGAATAACAGGATTGAATTTTTTTTTTGTTCACTTTGAAACAGTCAATGTAGAACACATTAATCGAATACGTCCGTTTCACTCTTCCAGTTAAATATTTTTGTGATGAAATTTTTGTTGAAATTTTCAAAAATCAAACTTTAGAGACCGTAAAATATTTAAGGGGGATGCGAAAGGCTCCCCAAAATGTATTTTAGAGTTGAAAAAATTGACTAGTTTCACGTATAGTTGGAAAATTGTAGAATGTGATGACCTTTTCTTTAAGAAATTTCAAAATTTTGCAACAGTTGGAAATTTTGGAGTAAGAAAAATTGGCAATTGTATAGACTACTATATTAGTTGAAAAATTACGCGTTTTGACCTTTTTATAAGCTTTTATTCTACTAACTGCTGCGATTTTAAAATATACCGATACTGCAGCCAACCTTTCGCAACGAAATAATGTTTATTTCGCATGAAGCTAAAGTCAAAAAATAAATAAATAAAAGATTATCTTTTAAAAATTTGTTTTTTAATATAAACTCATTTCTCCTCCTTCTCCTGAAAAGGCTTTCACTGCACGACTGTTAGAGACCCTCTATTACGTTCACGTCAACCTGTGGCATTACAGATTGGTAATCAATAGACCTTATTCGACGTCCTAGACAAAGTATATGCATTACAATGTATAGCTGTGTCCATCTGTACGATTTAATCAAACCAGCCACCGGATGCACTTGGCGCAGATTTACGCAACATTTGTATGAGGTTTCCAACCAATTTTCGCTCGCCGAACCTACGGAGTTCCAAACGCTTCAACGTTAAAACTAACTCTGGTGTCTGTTGGTATTTTATCAGTTTACCTATACGAGTATGCACGTTCAAAGTTTGTTGGGTGTAATTCCAATTCAAGCATCTTCAATAAATGATAAGAATGTTACTAGGTTTAGAACTCTGTTCTTTTCATATTTATGGAAGTTTTTTAACCATGATTCGTGAACCTTTTGTAGTTTTCACTTCTTCTTTGTAACATCATGGCAGACGATGTAACGTTGTGTTAAATGAATGAAAGTACGTTGAATTAAATGTGTTTAGTTTAATTCATTTTCTAACAGAGTTTGTTGAATATTTCGCCATAATTCTATTATCGTGGTTCGTGCCGCTGGTAAGTAGGCCCTCAGGTACCTATTGAAAATGATATTTTCATTAGCTCTCTGTTCTTTTTCGACTGTTTGCTGTGAAAAGTTGGGCGAATTCCATTGTTCTGGGGCAAAAAGAACGTCGAACTTTCGCCGCTGTTGTGAAGTTGTCGCAACTTTTCACAGCAAGTGGTCGAAAAAGAACGCGACTATTATTTACTTGCAATTTCCCTCATCCGCTGATCAACGTGCAGCAAAAACGAAACGAATTTTGAACGTTGTGCGAGATTCGCCGTAAATCATTCGGTAAATTCCGAGTTTCGACGCGGGTATTTCATCGAAAAACCGGCTGAAAAATGGCGGGTAATAACGAAATCAGAAAAAAGAGAAAAAAAAAAAGAAAGAAAGAAAACAGAGAAATTTTAAGCTGGAGTTACGGACAAAGGTGTATTATTAGGTGGTACGGTACGCGTTGTCTGTTGCTCCAAAAGCACTTTTTCATCGTCTGTCTCAGCTTTGGACGTTGTAAATTTTCGCCGCCGTTTTCAATTTGGACGAAAATTTGTTTTTTCGTCCCTCGCCGGTGGAAGTGTATCGTTGTCGGGGAGGGGCAGGGAGACGTACTATTCGTGTTTTTTCTTCCGCATTACACGCGCGCCGAATAAGCAATGAGATTGTAAATTTTTTTACGTCTGTGTTCTCCTCAGCAAGTGGTGTGTCGCAAGCTATGAAACGTGACCTTGAGAGTTAACTCATTTTTCGAACATGATGTACTTGTTGGGTAGCTTTTTTTTTTTTTTTTTTTTGGTGAGTAATGGTGTGTTGGGCCCTAAATGAGGCTCGGTTGAGAGAACATCGATTTTTCCATTTGGGTGAGAAAAAAAACGGCGACGACGATGTACGTACGTACTTCAGAAAACGTTCGGCGCGTACTTAGCAAACTATCTACAGAATACTTTGCGTAACTTTGGGCGAGTCCACAAAATTGTACATATATATATATATATATATATATATATATATATATACACACATATTCTATAGTTTCACCCTCGAAGTGTTCGTAACTGTCTGAAACTTACTGGCCAAAATATTTTGCGCGTAAATTGTGCAAGTGAGGTTGTCAGAGCTGTCTTTAGCGCAAGGTTTTTTCCACTGAAGAGATCGTCCCACGTCATTCCGTCGCTCTTTACCACGTATGCGGTTCGAACTGGCCTATTTTTGCTTGTATGATCAATGATCGTAAGGGGGACCTTGTCTTTGTTGAAAAATGAGAACCGGCACTCTTGGTAATTGAATTTTAGATTTGTTTCTCTTCATTCACTGCTCAAGTGAGTTAGCCTCGTGCCCGAATATTATACATAAATCAGTGTTAGTTCGCTTTGATCGTCTGCACTTCTGTTGTCCTAATTTCTTCGTTCGCTTATACTTACTTTGAACGGTGTATTAATGGAACGAATCTGACTGGCGGTTGTCGGTAAAGGGACGACGACGTAATAAATTATTATATCTGTTCGATTTTGAAAACAGTGTCGCGACTTCTGGCACTTTTTGTAAGTGTAAGCTGTTCGTTTTGGAAAAATACGCAACCAGTTCCAGCGTCGTCTTTGCCGAATGAGAAGGCAAACTGGACAATTGCCTAAGGGGCGCGTCGAATCGAAGTGCGCGAAATGATTGGCGAAAAATAATTACATACGTTTTCCAAAGTTTTCCTTCCGAAAGGGCGCGATATTTTAACCTGACCCTTCAGGTTTTAGCGATGGGTCCCCAGCCAAAAAACGACAGGAAAGAGCGACCCAAAAGTAGCGCGTATATAAGACATAAACTATAATATTATAAATAAAAACAATATAAAAAATAAAAATATATTAAATTTTATTTTAATTAATATAATATCAATTTTTATAATAGTTTAAAATTAAATTTAAAATTTATTTTAATATTAAATAAGGATTTTTTAAATCACTTCTTTAAGAAGTGGTATCTTATAATATTACAGTGAGAGTGAGAAAGAGGAAGAGAGAGAGGGGGCTAAAACCTGAAGGGTCAGGTATTTTACATTTTAGCCGTCAGGCTCAAAGTAATAACATCCCGGGGGGTGGAGGGGGCGGAGCCCCCTCCCGAGGCGCGAAGCGCCGAGTTTTTTTTTGTTTACCAATTGGATAATATTGCGTAAAGACGGTTCTGATTAGTTCTCTGAAGCGGCTGTTCAATTTGCTTGTATAGAATTATGGAAAAAAAAAAAAAAAAAAAACACATTTTCACATACAGTGCTGAATTTCCTGATTCGATTCTTCTGATGAGAAATTCTCATCTAAAGATTGGATCTTATTTGAGTTATATGTCCTCGAATGTGTACTCATTTCCTTCGTATAAAAAAGTTATCTACGGTGAATTGCTCCGTTCAAGTTATCAAGTTTTTGACTTTTTTCGCTTCAGAGGACTAAAACGTATACTAGAACTGAAAACTAACTTCTTGCAGAACTGGTTTAAAACTAGACTTACCTGGCAGGTAACACTTTTTTTTTTTTCCCAGTCAAACTCAGCTATTACAAAGTAATTCAGGCGAATAAGGGATCACACCAGTTTGATTGAAAGAGATATAATTTTTGTCGGATTAGGAATACCAATTTGTGAATCTTATAATTTGATGTCTCTATTCCGTTGACTTTGTTTGATATGTACCTGTAAGCGTTATGTAGATATAGACTCGCCTATGTTTTAGCCTACAAATAAAATGGATTCTGGTTTACCAGTATATAGGTGAAACTAAAAGATTTTCTTGGGGTCTGAGGAGGCTGAATTTCATTAAAAAATCATGAAGTCTTTTTGCATGTTAATCGCCCGGGTTTCAGAAAATTTAAAATGGTCGAGAAACTTTTCGGGCGACTAAGCTCCCCAGCCTCTCTTTCTCAGTTTTATCCATGTGTACCTATCCGTCCATCTTCTTAGTGAGAGATTAATTTTATTAACAGACTTCAAATAAAGGATGAGGTTATCAATTCGTTCCGTATGTGCGTACGTTTATTTTGTTGTTGTTTTTTTTACGTTTGTTCCAGCATAACTTGTCAACCTGGGCGCCGATTTTGATAACCTTTTTTAAATGATAGAGGGTGAACTCATTGTGGTCACTTTAAATTTATTTTTAAATGTGACAGTTTTTGAGTTATCTTTAAATATAAAACTTAGTTTTAAACTAATATTGCCACTAACGCTATAGAAACGAATTATTAAAAAAAATTTTTCAGTTAATAGATCTAAACAAATTCAAAAAAGCCAAAAAAAAAACGAAAAAACCCCCCAAAAAAAAGAATAAAAATGCTCCAAAAAGCGAAAAATAATTCTTTGCAAATTTCTCTAGCAAGATCGAAGTGTAGGGACTGGAATTATTTAAGTCGGCGCTAATTAAAAAGTTCTGTTATAAAATTTGATGGAATTGACGTATGAAGCCTATACACGGTGGTGGAAAAAAGCGCCGACTTCAATAATTCCAGTCCTTAGACCTAGATATTGCTGGTGAAATTTTAAAAGTATTATTTTTCTATTTCTATACGCTTTTATTCTACTCACTCTGTTTGCTGAAGTACACCGACTGACCAACTTTAGCGCTGTTTTCACGTATCCGTTTTTATCAATTGTTTTTTCAATTTTTGTTTGTGTTTCTGTGTCGGAAAAAAAGTGAGAAATTTTATTTTCTCTTTCGCCGTTATTTTCTTCTTCAAATATTATAAAAGCGTATTTCTTAAAAACTGCTTTTTAACCAAACTTATTAGCACTTTTTTTCTCTCAAATGTGTTCTATTTTTTGAGAAAATTATGATTGCTATACCCTTACAATGTCTTCTTTCTCTGATTAAAGCTTAAGGTATGCATTTAATATGATACACATCTGCTGTATGGTCATTCAGGCGTAAGTTTGATCGAAGAACGTTTGGCAGCCTGACTGTATGGTTCTTTGTTTTTTTATTTCATCATTTTATGATACATTGGTTCTTTAATGTCTCGATGAGGAATTCACATTAGATCCACAGTTAAAAATTTTAACCGGCTTCGAAATAAAATTAGTTCTCAATTGGGACACAGATTTTGATGAACTTATTTAAATGATGAAGGGAATCCCACGTTGGTCCCATTTTATTTTTTCTAAAATTAATGAGATCGTTTATGAGGTAAAATTGTTCGTTCCGAATAAAAAATTATGATAATGTATGTAAATGAAACCATAAATTATTGAACCAACATTTTTTCTCCAAATATCGAACGAACTTCAGAAATGTAGAATAAAAATTCCCTCGAAAGAGAGATGTAAGCCTTCTCCAGCGCGAAATTAAAAGTTTTGTTCAAAAATTAGACGGAATAAACTTCTATGTTCGTGCGTATATGATCAAGGAATGGAGCACTAACTTCAATAATTATTCCAGTAGATGATACTGAAGATATTTTAAATGGGTTAGTTTTCTATTTTTGGGGGATTTTTATTATTTTTTTCATAAATTGGTTCTTTTACCATTGAAAATGCTTCTCTCGTCAGTTTGTGAAAAAGTGTCTGCTACCCAACTTTTTTATCAATGTTATATGGAGTGAATTGTAAGAGAAGGGGTAAATAACGACTGTAAAAAAAGTGGGAAGAGAAAATGGTAATGAAAAATAAAGTGGTGGTTGTAACGTTGTTACGTTGTTTATGGAATGAATACAAAAATGAAAGAAAACAAAAAAAGAACAGCTTTTTATTTTTTTTAATTTTTATTCATTTTCAATGCCCTCTTCTCATTCTTATAAAGTGTGAAACCTGTGAGTTTTTTTGAATGAAAATTTTCTTATTTTGTGTTGAATTAGAAATAATTGTAAATCTACAGCGTTTTTTTGCTAAACTGAGATGCTTTTTTGTCTTTATGAAAAAAAAAAATTTAATACGTTCAATAAAAAATTATTCAATTGCTAAACCTCAGATTAAATTCATAAAGAAATAAATTTTTTGAATGAAAAAAATCCCGAATGCGTGTTATGTATCACCCCTTTTGAACATCGAAAAGATGAAGTTGAAAAAATATTTGTATAATGCATGATCAGAAAGTCAATGTTTTTACAGGTATTTTTCAATTGAAAAGTATCTCATATCATTGATGAATATAATCCGAATATAAAGTGAACGCATCTTCGTATAAAAATGTGAAGCATCTTTTTACATGGAAGCATGTTCAATTAACATTGAGGTACAGAAGTTACATTTTCTAATTGACGTTAAATCTGCCACAATAAGGAGCTTGATATTTTATTCCATTTTTTATAATTTTTAAGAAAAACTCATCATTATGAAATAATTTTCTGATCATTAATAGTTATATAAAATATCTTACTCAACAAGATTCAAAAGTGAGCGATTATATGTGAGGAATTTTGCAAAACGAGCGCAGCGAGTGAGCAATTCGCGATTCATGTAATCGCTCATTTTTGAACCTTAGTGTTTAATATACTATTTTGCATCATGTGTACAAATTGTTGTACCTATTTTCGATGCATGTATGGCGCCATAAAAGTGACCAATCTCAGAACTTTTACGTTTCTCTTTCCTTAATTTCGTTTTCTCTCCACTTAATTTTTTTTCTATTGGTTCCTTGGGTTCCTCCACACCTTTAAACGTTTTATTTTATTTTATTTAAATTAATGTTTTTTTGTCCCTTGAAAATTGTCTCCGTCATAACGAGGATTCGACTCGGCAATCTTCAAGTTTTATTACTCCAAGCTCAAACCCAGCATTCCATAAATTGGTTTGTATTCAACTTGGTCAAAGTGAACAGTTTCTTCCCTAATTGCGTAATAAACTATTTAGTGTAATGAAGTCCCTTACTTCTTGCCTGTCACCAAATATGAATTATTGAATGAAGTAGACCAACTTCGATTTAAAAACCAATTTATTAAACATATTGTTTGCCATTTTTTTCCCCTTTCTTTTTACTATTCGTGAAGTTTGAATCTCCAAGTTATCGTAATTTGTTAGAAAATTCGAATTACTTTTTGACTGTACTGAATTGTCCATATACTCTCAGTGGATGCACTCGATACCCAACGCTTAATAAAATTAGTTGCTATATTTAGTTCCGCAATGCAAACGCTAGCCATTTTTTTGAGGGAAAGTTTGTACTGCCGCTGGAATTTCGATTTTTTTTTGGTTGTTTGTTTTTTGTTCGTTTGTTTGTTTGTTTGGTGGTTAAGAATATTGAGAGGATTTTAAATTGAAATAAAATTACAAGTTTCTCGTTTCGGTGTTCCTTTTCCATCTATGTTCTTTTGTTCTTATTTCGAATTATTATTACGCACTGCTTATTAGGTACCTACGTGTAATTTTGCACCAGCACGCACGTTCAGATCTCCTCAAATCCGTGTAAATCTTCAAAAACGATAAATTCTGTTCCCATGTAGAAACCCTGTACATCATGTGGAGAAAAACGTAATTCTATCCACCCCCTTCCGCGATGTGTTTCGTTTTTCGCTGAAACTTTTCAACACCACACCTCATAGAATTCGAGTTATCTGGAACGTTTCATCTGTCTGTGAAAAAGTTGCTCCGTGTCGACTGGTGTAAAAGACGTAGTCACATCCTACGTTTACGATGCCATAAAAAGCTGAACGTGTTTTCCTCGTCGTGGGTCGTTTTTCACATTTTCTGGCTCCGATTTCGATTATCCCCAACTACACACGATCGGTTCAAGAAAATTAATGGACTTAACGTTTTTGATATTTTTCTCGTACGCTAGCTTTTCGTGATATTGTTTTCGCATTTACGAATTTTACGTAACGGATAATTTAAGATCTTTTTGCACCCTCCCTACCGGTTGTATGTGTTCTGCCCTTAATTTGAGTATCATTCGTGTGAGTATTGACTGCTATTGAGTAACGTGTGCGCCTCACTCTGGCGTTTTAGAAGAAGTTGCTGTTAAATTTTTATGGTTCACTTTGCGATGGCGATGATTTTATTTGTTAATGCTCTTCAGTGGTTATCTTGACCACATCGACAGTCGTGTGTATTACTGTGTCGTAAACAAGACCTGCGGTCACTGCACTTCATGATCTCTGTTCAATAGCAGTACCTAGTCCGAAAAATACTGACGAAGAAACAGACCAACATAGAATGCTTTTACTACCTAACATAGGTATGTTGTAAAAATTGAGTGGATGCTGTACAGGCTCTTTATGTGTGACGTTTAATGCGACACCCTCCTTAAGAAAGAAGACCTGTATAGAGCACAACTTCAAATTTTACACAGGTGAAGCAAGCTATTGAAAAAACCAGATTTTCAATTTTGATTTTTTGATTCTGAAATAAAACTAATAATATTGAACAAGAATCGGGGAAAGATTTTAAGCAATTAAATGAATGAATTTGTTCTTTAAGTTTTTTGGTGGCAAATTTCAGCCACATGTAAAAAGGAGTGTAAGTGCCAGTTTCTCCAAAAATTTTTTATTGGCAAAATTGGTAGAACTCAGTGCCACTTGCACTTAGCGCTTGAAATTTCCCTCAATGATGTAAAATTAGTAGTTCAAAAATTGTCCGCTTGACATAATTTTTGTAACTGAGATTTTTATATCCCAAGAAAATAGAAGGTATTTTAGGATGTATGATGTTTTGGTTATTATTTTAATTTCAAATGTATTTTCATTACGACTGGTGTAGAGGTAGGCAGGGAACTTGGAAAAGTTGAAGAATGCGTATTACAATCCATCGTAAGGATAAAACTTCCGATAATCCAAACTGTAAAGTATTACAGTCATTCATATTACGATTACATTACTAAGCATATCAAATGGTTGTCTTCAGTGGTTAGAAGGGAAAATTCCAAATTTACAAGCTCATTAACAAAAGTATGGGTAAGATGACAGAAATGCTGTCACACTTCATGTAAAGAAGTTTCCTAGAGAAAAGTCTTATTATAGTTGCCACAAACGTTAAAGAAAATACCTAAGTTCTAACCTTAATATCAATCTTTAAAACCACGAGTTCAAAGAAGAGAATCTTGAATCTGATATCAGTGGAAAGTATTTGTTTCATGTTGAAAAAATATTTCTTAAACTTAACCTGCAAAAGGCCCTACACTGATGCTTGCATGATTTGTGATAATTTGATCACAAAGATGATAGAGCACCGGAATGACCTGAATATAATAAAACAAATAGAGTTATACCTATGTGATGCTGAAAAAGCTAAAGAAATTATGTATTGCGGCACCAAAGAAGCCTGCATGCCAGACATTACAATGTTGTTCGCTGCCATGGACCTACAGAAAGTTTTGTTCATTCCCACACTCACCCTCAGTCAGATATATTATTCTTATCAGCTTTCTGTGTATAAATTTGTGTATACATGTGGATGATACTAGTTAAAGTACAATGTATCTGTGCCATGAAGGGATTACCAGTTGTAACTCAGAAGTAGTATTGTGCTTAAAGATGCTAACATTGATGTTAACATACAAAGATCGTGTTTGAGTGTGGTATGACTACTGCTCAGGGCAAAATAAACATAAAATGATTGTCGCAGCCATGTGTTATTGTGGGGACTCACTTGTATGAAGTTTAGGGGCTTGGACTCTGATGACAGTTGCCGCCGCAAGGCAGGTAATATTTGTCTATATGACTTTAAACTAATTGCACTATTTACATTCAATGGTAATTACTTGCACATACATGCAAGTAATGTATGAATACCAAACCGTGAATAATCTCAATAATACAATGATGTCACAATTCTCTACACTAACTAGCCCATCATTTCTTATCACTATAAAAAATGATGCAACTGGGCCATTCAAACAAACATACGTAATTACTATGTATGTGTGTTGGTGTGCGTGGAATTAAGCCCTTATATAAACCATCCAAACAGGCTCTAAAATTGCCAGTGTTTGCTCAAATTTTGGTTTAACCATATATTTAATATGAAGTGGCTGAACATGCAAAATCTGTAGATTACCTTTTGGTGAGAATATCTTTTCACAACAAGGTATTTCACAGTTACCTTGTGCAAACAATTTATACAATGAGATTAAATTAGTGATGTTAAAATTTCAAGTATCGATACATTGCTCGATACTCATAATACGTATCGATATATTTTATACATTCAAAATAAAAAACATAAATAAATAAAAATACAAAAAAGTGTGCCAGGCATCAACAGACAGAACTGATTATGAAAGTATATTCTTCTTAATATTTAATAATTATAGAGGTTGATGGCTTGATACGCAAAACGGCGAAACAGAGAAGAGAGATATTTCAATTTTATCAAGAAAAAAAATTATAGATTTTAGATAACATACTGTATTGATACAGGTGGTCAAAATATCAATACGTATTGATACTGAAATATGCTTCGATATAACATCACTAGATTGAATTCTGCCTTTTGATATCTGGACATAGTTTCATGCCTTTTGATCAAAATTTCACCATTATTAAAAAACACAAATGTGTAACTACAGCAATAATGCCAGAAGAAATAAAAAATTGATACACATATTCAGATTTGAAAGACATTTTGAGGTAGTGAATATGATGCATCCTGACTTTTACAATATTTCAACATTATGGTATAAAATCTTTAAAATACAATTAAATTGGGAATCAGCAGTGTTTCAGTGTTGAAAGTCACCCAATAGTACATTCTAAAAGGATGCATTTGGAAAAAATTAACCTTTGGTGAAATCAAAAATTTCAGGAGAAATATGCCTAAGAAACTGCCAAAATTAAACACCAAATGCTCTATAGATGCTGCAAAAAAAAAGAGATTTGTTACATATGATGGACTTCACTGATGAGAAATACTGGAATTTCTCCACAAATGTAGTAAATAATAATTTTTTCAGTTTGAATTTTTTATAGTACTTACACTCTTTTCTTAGAAGTTCTATTTAAGAAGCTACTGACTGTATTTTTGGCTGAATTTTGGTACCAGTATTTCACGCTTATTTCTACAAACACTTTAAGCCTATTAAACTACTCATACAGTCATTCCATCAGAAGTTATTCGTCTCTTGTAAAATTCTAAAATTGGAACACTCCTTTTTTTGGAAATTATTATTTGTGAAGATAAGACTTTCTGACGTAGAGTTAGACGATGTTATTTTGTGGATTTGAAGGAGAAGAAATAAACAACTTAGAACAAAGATTGTGAGCTAAAGAGAAGTAAGAAAGCAATTTGGGATACTGCCTGTAAAAAAAATAGTGTTGGTAATTTTGTCTTTTTTTGACAAACATCAATAAAGTGAATATTGTTGTTGTGATACAAATATGTAAAGTAGTGATCATGTATTTGGCACGAATATCGCCCACTATTTTTTACAACACCTGTGAAAACAAAGTTTTACCAAGAAAATTTTTTTTTGTAAATGTGCCTAAACAATACAAAACAGCGAAGTTTCAGTTAATTTGAATTTTTTCACTTGTTTATTTTCAGGTAGCAAACAGTGAATAAACAGCTCGATAGAATAAAAATTTAGAAAAATTGTCTCTTCTTTGTAGCAGTACCGATCCCAGCTTTCCAGCTTGAATAGTGGATGAGGAATTATTGATTGAAAGAGAGGAGATTTTTAGGTTTTAAAAAAATGGAAAATTTTGTATTCATTTGAATTTTTTTCATTCATTTATTTTTATACAGCTAAAAATGGTGAAAAAATTACATGAAAATCATTCGAGAAAATTTTCTTCTCTTTCAATCAATGCCAACCCCCAGCTCTCCAGCTTTAATGACTGAGGAGCAGCTGATTAAAAGAAGAGATGTTTCTGGATTCTAAAATCTACGTTTATTTACGTTTTTTTCGTTTCTTGTCAAACAGCCACAAATAATTGAAAAATTATATGTAAATTTTGTAAATTTTATCCTATTTCCAGCAACACAAACCCGAGCTTTCTAGCTTAAATGGAGGCTGGGGAATCATTGAGTGAAATAAGATAGTTTTGTTCAAAAATTAATTTATCGTTTTCAACTTATTGAGATGGCAATTTGACCTTGAGTTTTTCATGATTTTAGGAAGTGCTGATATTTCATAATGTTGGATAGGGCAGAGTTCCCATGCGCAGCCAAGGCAGTGATTTAATAATGCAACCAAGTCTCAAGCTGCGCACGCGCGAAATTGCTAGTATAGATTTTAGGATTTATGAATTCGCCCGTTTTCAGAGTGGAACGAAAAAGGAAAAAATATTTCTTGAATTTTACTGAAGTGGGGGTCGAAACAGTCGCCACTTGGGTTAAAAATGGGGTGCGTAAAATTTCACTAAAATATATTTTTTGAAACATAGTGTGAAAATTGTACGGCATATGGTAATAATTGTTATCGAAGAAAATTGTGAAAGCTTTATATCATGAGAGAATTGTATGGATAATGGGAGCTTGAGAGGCGGAAAGATGTTGAACGTACTACTGAAATATAGAAGCTGAAATCGAATACAATAATTCTCAGGCTACTTCATTTGACGTGAATTCCCTTACCATTATACCATTCTCAGGTTTTCATTTGGCGTGGTTTCCCTTGCCCAGATGCCATTATAAGGAATCCTTTGCGTAATACCATCGTAAGGTCGAATGCAGTGAAATTTTGTATAGGTTCGCCATATGTGTATATATATATATATATATATATATATATATACACACACTTTTCACGTTTTGGTTATTGTAATCTAAGTCTTTGGTAACCGATGGTGTGGCGTTGTGCCGAAATTTTGTGCCTATCAAAATTTAAAAGAATGAATCGCCGCCGCCGCCGCCGCCGCCGCCGCCACCGCCACTGCTGCTGTCTCTCTGTGAACGTAATGACACGTTTAATTTCCAGTATTCGCCCATTTAACCGGGTAATCTTCGAAATTACGCCGCAAATTTTATCATTTTTCAGGATTAAATGTAACTTTATAGAAGGCGCTGCAATTTCTTTTGAAAGCTTTGCCCTTTTTTCATGCTATTTTTTCTTCAGACAGTCGAGGGGCGAGGAGGAAAGAATTTCTCATTTAAACATTTTCGTTTAATCGCGTCGTTTTATTATCGCATTTCGCGAAGATTTCTACGAGAATTGCGCGTAGAAAGAATAATTATCATAGCCGGTTTATTTTTTGTTTTCTTGTTCTTTTTTTCTGCTGTTCTTTTCCCTGCTGTTTTTGTGTACTGCAGCAGACCATTAAAATGTAGTACAAGCTCGAAGGAGCAGCGAGGGGTGACCGTTTGAGAAAATGGAGGTAGTCCTTATGTACTTCCGTGTGTGTGTGTGTATATATATATATATATATATATACACTGTATACGTATACAACGATGCACTGGCTTAGTGTTGTTCCTTTCTGTGAAAACTCCAATTTTTATTTTTTATATTCGCGAGTGAAATTACCCCGCAATCATCGCCTTGTTCCGGAGCCATTAGGCAAGTATCCGGACTTGGGAACTCGGCGGCCATTACGGTTCGGGTAATTATACAAAATTGTGACATAAGTTATTTCTCTCTCTCTTTTTGTCTTTCACTGTCGACGCCATCTCGTATACTCGTTGGAGAATAGGGTAAAGTAGAATTTAACGGTTTCCTTGGCGTGAAGCTGATGTTTTCCTAATAGTCGACTGGAAAAACACTGGAAGTTGTTTTAACGGTCGGAAATAGCGTGCGATGTTTTTGTGGTCTACAGGAAAGGACCCGGCAGAGTGGAGGAAGAAGAAGTAAATTGCCGAAGAAGTGGACTCGGAATGGTTTACCATAAACGACCTCGGCGGCTTAGGCCGTAATGAAGCCGTGGATTTGTAGTCGTTACATCAGTGAACAGGGGCGACGAGGGAAATTTTTGTACGTACTTGCGTAAGTCTTGCCAGGTTGTTGAGAATTTTTCTCTTCAAGTTGACAAACTATTCGCTGATAATGATGGCGATGGGCCGCGCTGTGTTCGTGTGCGAAAATTCCGTGTAAGAATTTTTAGTCTCGAAAGTGTGCAATCTCTTAAAAACGCTGTCGAAACACACGATGAAATTTTTCTTTTTTTCGTTCAGCGAAACGCAGTCGTTATTAAGATCATTAATCTGTAACTTTGGTGACGTGGAGTATTGTTGGATGTGAAGTTCTTAATGTTGACCAAATGGCGTTCATTCTCTCTTGGGTCGTGTTTCGCCGCTCTCGCGACTGACAAACTTTCGTGTACTTTTGCGGGCTGTTCAGGCCTGATGATGAAGAATATTCTTTGGGCTTACGCATTTTTCCGTGGGGGGAAGAGGACGATCTCTTCGTACGAAGCTGATTTTCTTCCCTTATGAAATGTTCCAATTTTAAAGTGTGCTTACTTCGTCAAAACAACGTGCCTCTCGATAATGTCGCAATTTAGGCGAGATCGTTTCGATCTGTAAATTAGAAATGTTGAGACCACCAATCCTTCTCCCCTCTCACTCCTACGAACACACGAACATATATCGAATACATTTATTTATATCTATTCGCGGCTACACTGATATACCACTTCCGCCGCTCACTCATTCATTTCCGTTACCGTTCGTTCATTACTCTAAAAATGTACTTTGCTTAAATTATGTATCTTATGAAATAAACATTCGCTTCTTGGATGTAACTTCACTCAAATCTTTCATTTCTGTTACAACTCCGGTCCTCAACCTCTATATGGTAGCATCGCTCGGTAACAGTCTTCGTACCTGTAACAGATTTTAAAAAAAAAAATACTAATTTAAAATTTTTATACTTTTGTGAATTTTCTTTGTGTTTTTAAGTCAAATTTAAAAAAAAAAAAAAATCTTTCGTGAATAATTGTGTTTTTAATATTTTCGTAATTTTATTTTGAGTTGGGTAACTTAGTTCCAACCTAATTATTTTTTTTCTCGAGTCATAAAATTTTGTTCTCGAAAAATTGAATTCCACCTTGAATGCTGTAAACGTTCAATGAGTTTCGTCGTTTGCTGAAAAGGATTTGCCCCGTTTGTGTATAATCCAGCCAAGTGTATCGAAAATTCCAGGACTCGTCGATTGCTAAGTTGTTCAGGAACCCTGCTTGTGTTGCCTGAAAACTAGTAAATTCATTAGTGTCTGCCCTGCTTGTGTATGAACTAATTCGTCGAAGTCATCAATTGGAAGTAAATCGCCTTGAGCAGTCACAATTGATCTGAAACCAACGTAAAAGCTTCAATTCAACTACATCAAATTGGTATTCATCGTTACAATTCAACTTCATTTTTGGTATCATCTTTAAAACTCAAAAACTTAACTCACATCTTCATCGAAGTACGTTCAAAACAACCGAAGCGCAATTCAAACAGCAGTTCCAAAGTACCACCTTCATCAATTCCAGAAAACGAACCTGAAAACAAAAAATCGACGGTTAAAAAGGGTATAACTTAAAAATTTTCTGCTGAAAAAAGGTAATAAAAAACATATTTTTCATAATTTTTCGTATTTTTTCGTATATTTTTCGTGTTCAATTTCGTGTTTTTCGTGAAACTTAACTCTTTCGATTCAAAATTTAACCTATATATTTGAAAATACCGTTAATTTCAAATAATTTTGGCCTTTCAAAATTTTTCTAAGTACAAATTTTGGCAAGTCGTGTGCAAATTTTTGCAGCCACTTTTGTCTTGGAGTGTACAACTCGTGACGTATGCACGGCTCGTTTCGTTCATTCGTTCGAACTTGTACATTAACCTTTTGTTAAGTGCAACGAACCTACGAACGCTTATCTTCGCCCATTCATTAAATACGTTGGCGCGGTTTTTCAATTTCAAACCACCATTTTGTTGCAACTTGAAAATTTTTGCCGTTGCACAATTTTGTCGAAAATATTTAACGATTTTTTTTGATTTTTTTTCTTTTCTTCTTATACGAACACTTAAATAAAATTAAATTTTTTTTGCTTTTTTTTTCTCTCGAGAAACTTTATTTAATTATTCGAAAATATTATACATATTTCAAATTTTTTTTTTCTTCTACTGTGAATATTTTTTTTATTATTCTTACGAGTTACCAGTAGAATTAATTTGCGAAATACTTGGTGAATTTTTTCCCTTTTAAATCACCTGCATTTTTTTTTATTTTTTAATCTTTCTACAACTTTATTTCGAATTATTTTGTAGATATATAATTTCAAACAAAATTTCCCCTGTTTTCAATAATTTTATTCCCTTCTAATTCCCTCGATCTGAAAGTAGCTAATTTCATATTCACCCTCACACTTTCATTTTTTTGATTTTAATTAATCATCTTATCGAATTTTGAATTCTAATACGAATTATTTTGGGTTAAAAAGTCTTGTTATTTTATTTTTTATTTTTTTTATTGGGAAGCGTCCAATCTCATCTTTAACGTGTGTGATCTCTTGCCCGCAGTGGACCTACTCGAGACACACACAAGGACAACTTAAATACTATTGTTAAATCTTCAAATTGTTTGGTTAACACAGGTACGGCAATCCTAGTCTTGCGGCATTTGCTGGGGATTGACATCCGTTTGTTTTATTTTTTTTATTTATTTTTTTAATTTTTTTTAAATTCAGTCAATTTATTAATTATGAATACTGAAAACAATGATAGGATCTCAAATGTTTTCCGTGGAAATGGCTATGAGGGATGGCGTGCAACTGTCATCAGCACCCTTATAGGTAAAGGCTGCCATTCCACAATTTTTCCTACTGCTCGCGAAACTAGTTACATTTATACATCATCTGAGGAACGCCTAACATCCAAATGGCTTAAATTTTTCCAAACTCAGGAACGGGCCAAAGCCCACATATTCGAAAGACTTGACAAAAGAATCCTTCATCATGTCAAAACTTGCGATGTAGTTTCTCAAATTTTCGAAATCTTAGATGCTCGATACAGGAACCAAACTGCTACTAACATCATGGTATTAAAGGCAAAATTTCAGTCCCTTCGCTTCGATCCAAGGAGAGGTACCATCCGTAGATTCTTGGAATATTTTTCATCCATTGTGGAAGAACTACGTGATGCTAATTACCCCCTATCGGAAGCCGATGAAATTGATCAATTAATGATGTCATTGCCCGAAAAATTTGATACTGTTTTCTCAGAATTTCGCCAATTAGAAGTAGAAAAACGAACTACTGTCAGACTCACAAAAATGATATTAGAAAAATGTGATCGAATTGAATATTCTAATAAAACTTTTCCAGGGTTTGATCAGCCCAAATCATCCTATCAACCGATGAATAATAATAATAGAAGAAACTTTAGAAATTTTCGTAATAATAATAATAACTCAAATTTCTCCAAACCAAATTATAACACAACGAGTTATTTAAACGATCACAAAAACAATCAAATAAACAGAATAATTATTCTTCTAAAGATAATGTGTCCCAAATGGATATTACATGCTTTAGATGTAATAAAAAAGGACACATGTCAAGGACATGCCCTAATGAGACATCTACTGCCAGTAATACTCCACAAACCCAGAATCAGAACAGTAGCTCGAAACCCCAAATTTCAAATAACACGAACTCCCAGAAAAAGTCTGATGATAAATCCAATTTTCGTGTTAAATATTCTATGATGTTACATTCAAATCTTAATCACTTAAGTTTTGATGACATCGAAGATGAATTCCAATGGCCAAAACCCCCTACAGTATCAAAGTCCGCCCCCCCCAAAAAACCAACTCCATACGATGTTACTAGATAATGGAGCAGATGACCATATGGTCAATGATATTTCAAAATTAAGAAACGTACGCAAAGTTGACAATTCTCGTAGAGCACTTTGCGCAAAAAAAAGGCGTATTCGTAAATCCCACACATGTAGGATCAATGTATGTTAACGTCTGCAATTCCAACGCAGAGTTTTCAACTATTCACCTAAAAGAGGTATATTATGATCCTGATTTAAGCCTTGATATTTGGTCAGGTGCTAAAATCATGGAGTCCGGCATTTTTAAAATCATAACGGACACGGATCACGCAGACATCATAAATAAAAATACTGGTGAAATTACTATAACCGCTCCAAAGAGAGGTTCTATGTATTACATTGATTACGAAATAGTTGATGAAGAAGAGGAAAATAATGTCTATCTGGAGCTTGTGTGTATGCCTGTACCTAGTACGTCAGCAGAACAGGAAGATCATTTAGATGATCCTCAACAAAATTTTGAAGAACTAAATGAGGCCGAAACAAGCAATCCACAAAGAGAGCAGGAAAACATTGACCATCCCCAAAATTTTCAAGATACCGAAGTGGATACGGTCACTCAGGAGATTTATTCCGAATCTGAGGACGAATCAAATGGAGAGAGTGTCGGAATAAATAGAAAGCACAAGAAAAATATAAACAAAACTAAAACTCTTTGGCATAGAAGATTAGGTCATCTAAGTGGCAAAAGCCTAAAAGCACTATCAAAAGTAGTTGTAGGTATGCCCCAAAATTTGGTATTTAAGGACGATGACTTTGCCACTTGCGAAATATGTATAAAAGCAAAATCCACCCGACTTGGGTCACCATGGCGTGAGGACTCGACCAACGAGAAGAATGGAAGTAATCTCATCAGACATCATGGGACCCTTTCAAGAGGCATATAACGGAGAAAAATTCATAATAACTTTTATTGATCATTACTCGAAATATACTCTCGCCTTTCCAATATTAAGAAAATCCCAGGCATTTGATAAATTTAAAGAGTATTATTTATCTTTTAACACAAAATTCCCCAATGATCCTATCTCAGTATTAAGAACTGATCAAGCTAAAGAATACTCCGACTCCAAAATGACACAATTTTGCTCCGAAAAAGGAATCACATTAGATGATGGCGTGGCGTACACCCCCGAATTAAACGCAATAGCCGAAAGGCAAAATAGAACCCTGCTCGAAAGAGTTAGAGCCATATTATACGACGCAAAAATTGACTTTAAATTATGGTCAACAATCGTATTAGCCGCCGCCCATATAATTAATAGAAGTCCGACCCGCGTTAATCTAGGAAACATGACACCCTATGAAAAATTATACGGGAGTAAACCCGATATTTCCCATCTTCGAGTCTTTGGTGCTATTGCATATAAACACGTTCCTATTGAACAAAGACAGCAATCAGCAGTCAAAGCCAAGAAGAACGAAGAGGAGCATCTCGACCCAAAATTCTTGCCCAGAGCCCTTAAAACTATTCTGATCGGCTTTTCGAATGTAGGTTATCAGATACTAGATCCAATTAAAATGAAATCCTACAAATCCTGCGATGTTAAATTTGATGAGACGAAAACATTAGTCGACTTCACAAATAAACCAGAGGAACTCCAAGTTAAACCCTTAGAAGAGGAAATTGAGGCAATCTATAGGGTCAATGTGCTAAAACAAGCCTCATCCGAAGACTTATTATTTATAGAAGATTGCATGCCAGTAAGTTTCAGTGATATTTTCCAAAATCCCTTTAAGAAAGAGTGGCTTAAGGCAATCAATGATGAACTGCAATCCATGTCAGACCTTAACGTGTGGAAAATTGTAGACCGTCCACACAATATTAAACCTATTGACACACGATGGATATTCACGGCCAAAGCCAATGAAAGAGGAGTAATGTGCCCAAAAGCTAGACTTGTTGCTAAAGGCTTTATGGACAGATCCGAATACACTATGACAGAGACTTATGCACCAGTTGTGCAACTCTGGCTAATCAGGTGGATCTTATCCGTAACTAACCTATTAAATTTACAACTTGTTCAATATGATGTCAAAACAGCCTATCTGAATTCTAAAATCAAAAATGACATCTTTCTTAATATTCCCCAAGGTTGCAATGTCGAAAAATCAAAATTACTTAAACTCGAAAAATCTATCTACGGCCTTAAAACATCTAGTAAAAATTGGATTGAGTTACTGGATTCTCATCTTCAAACTTCCAATTTTACAAAGTCAAAATCGACAGATGCGTATATACACGTAAAGATGACTCAGATGGTATTGCCTTCATGATAATTTACGTAGACGACATCCTTCTTGCAACTAATCGTCCAGAATGGGTTAATGAAATAACCACTCACTTTGAAACTCGTTTCACTATGAAAGTTGTAAACAACCCAACCCATTTTGTAGGTTTCGAAATAGAAAGAAATCGTGAATCACAAACAATTAAACTTACCCAAAACAGCAGATCCAAAAGATTCTCCAGAAATTCAAAATGTGTGATTCAAATACTTCCAAAACGCCTATGGAGACAGGCCTCAAGTTAAGCAAATCTGAAGGCACAGACAATAAAGAATATAGGTCTATGATTGGTGCACTATTATATGTATCTAGAGGCACAAGGCCAGACATATCTTTCTCAGTCAATTACCTGTCAAGATTTCAAAATTGTTCCGATGACACAAAAAAGAATTATGTACGGCGCATTATCCGGTACTTGAAATCCACGATCGATCTTGCCATTGTCTACAGATCCAACTCCGAAGGCAT
Source organism: Ericerus pela (assembly GCA_011428145.1). Classification (NCBI taxonomy): domain Eukaryota; kingdom Metazoa; phylum Arthropoda; class Insecta; order Hemiptera; family Coccidae; genus Ericerus; species Ericerus pela. The sequence continues at coordinate 177,887 of WOFM01002212.1, forward strand.
ATCAGCTTATGTCGATGCATCTTATGCCCCCGACATTGATGATCAACCTATAAACATGTCGGAACTAGAAAAAGGAAAATCTATAACTGGATACCTCATTACCATGTATGGTGACCTGATAAATTGGGGCGTTCATCGCCAAAATATTCATGCTTCTTCATCAACAGCAGCTAAATTAATTGCTCTTCACGATTCTTTTGAGGACATAGAACTTGCTTGGCTACTCAATCGTGAATTTTTCTCAATTGACACTCCAGTAATTGTCTACGAAGACAATATCTCTGTTATTCATGTCATCTCAGGAGGAGGACAAAAACGTCTTCGAGCTCTCATGATCAAATGTTATGGACTTGCTCAGGCCTATAATGACAAAATTTTCACATTCAAACAAATAGCTACTGAAGACCAAATAGCTGACTTACTCACAAAAACCTTATCCAGTAAGCAACATATCTCACTTACCCATAAAATCCTAGAATCCCCAAATTGTGATCCCTAAAAAGTCAACTCCATTACCAAAATTTTGTCTGAAACATCACAAAAACATAATTTATTATATTTTATCTCTATTTGCATGTCATTTATCTTGTTACCTAATATAAATTACTTTTGCATGTTACCATATTTATTGTATTTTATTCATATTTATTAATCAACATACTTACCATAAGCGTCCAATCAGTTACCATTTTATATATACATTTTTTCAATTTTTAAAATTTATATTTTTGTATTTTTGTAACTAAATGTAATGAACTTTTTAAAACACTTTTGTAATATCCGCAGTCGTGATCGGTTCAAAAGATTGTAGGGGGGTGTTGAGACCACCAATCCTTCTCCCCTCTCACTCCTACGAACACACGAACATATATCGAATACATTTATTTATATCTATTCGCGGCTACACTGATATACCACTTCCGCCGCTCACTCGTTCATTTCCGTTACCGTTCGTTCATTACTCTAAAAATGTACTTTGCTTAAATTATGTATCTTATGAAATAAACATTCGCTTCTTGGACGTAACTTCACTCAAATCTTTCATTTCTGTTACAACTCCGGTCCTCAACCTCTATAAGAAATGGTAGATATCGAAAGATTTCGATATCGATGTTCAGAAACTATCGATACTGTTGACAGTTTCGGTTGTGTTCCGTTTTCATTACGTTGGCTTAAACATACCATGGGCTAGTTAGGATTTGTTTTTCACCAGGGCAAAGGAATTTCATTGGCGCCCCATCCCGCAATAACTTTTGAAAATTCGAATTTGTGTACGAACGTCTAGATTTCATGTCGTCATCATGGGTTTATAAAAAATTTTTCAGAAGCAACGCCGTTCGAAAAATTAGGTTTTCAAAAAGTAGAAAATTAGTGACAAAAAGTTGATAATAGATCGTAATTGACAATTATATTAAATTTTATTACTGCTGAAGTAAAACTACACAGTTTAAAATCATTACCTCTTTTAAAATCGAAACAAAAATGGACTTCATGGAAGTGTCGCACCGTCGATCCACACCATAATTGGTAGTATGTTACCATGAGTTATACTGAATATTTGTTCCCCATCCAGTGGTCAGTTTCTTAGCTATTTGTTCCAAATTAGGCATTTTATAGCCAAAATAAAAACAAATGTAGCTATACCGGAAGTATCTTCCAGACGATCTACACCAAAGTTGATAGCATATGTTACAGTAAGTTGTATTGAATATGTTTTAAAAATTTCGTAGCTATTGGTTTGAAATTAAGCATTTTATACCACAAATGAAAACAAAAATAGCAGTATCGGAAGTATCATCCGGCCAATTCGCATAAAAATCAATTGGTCAATTTCTTGGCTTCATACTAATGTTTGTATCAAATTTCGTGTCTATCGGACAAAAATTTCGACCTGTGCCGTGGTATCAGGAAAATTTCTTAGGTATATAATTATGTAGGTACTATAAATTTCAGTTTTTAGTGTCTCCATTTTCCTTGGGTTATGAAACAAATAGCATTCCTACCCTCACCCCCAGATAGTTTCATGAGATCGATATTAATAAGTAGATTTTCATAGAAAACCTAATTAAAATTAATAACGTCTTACATCTTAATGAGAAAATAATTTATTGGCATGTCACCCACACTTGATTTTATTTTTCTGTGGTTCCCACGTTTTGCCTCTTCTCGCTCCTTTTTCCTAATTTTTTTTTGGTGGGGTAAGAGCTCCGTTCACCCCACCGTCGCTGCGCCCATGAAGACGTACAAAAAATAATTTTAAAGTATTTTTCGACAGTCATGTAATTTTTATCTCCTATACATCATTAACATGCTAGTACAAAGTTATAAACCAGAACCCAGGTAAATATTAAAATGAGTCTTAATTGAGCGGAAAGGAAAGCAGTTAGATTAATCAAAGAATTCGGAATTCAGAGCAGTGTTTTGTCGTACAGAATTTCATTGGAAAAATCGGTTTTCATGAGCGGCGGGGGGGTCGTATATTGTGCGTTTGGCGAATATTATCTTTTCTTTGAATTCTTTTACTGGCCGAATAGTCGTGTATTTTTTAAGAACTATTTACGTTTCTTTCAGCTTGTTTTATACTGAATAATATAACGACTGAACCGGCATAATATTTCTCACAATTCGATGTAGATTGTGGTCTTTCCGTGTTGTCAGAATTTAGCATGTTTCTGTAATAAGTACAGTATTACATTAGAATTCTTATTTATGTAATTTTATCCCGATATTGACTCGTAAAGAAAATCTCTTGATTCTTGAAAACCACTCTATAAATTAACATATTTCAAGAAATTAATGGTTTAGCTCGATGGCTCAGTGAATTGATATTTGTATTATCATGAGTATGATGCTACGTTTGATTCTGCTGGTTGGAGGAAATTTGAATCTGTTAGTCGACGAAGGAGATATGAACTTCTGTCTTGAATAGCGCACTGCCTTTAGTCGCGTTTGAAATTGTGGGTGAAAAAATCATTTATCAGGGCTTCTTGATGATGAGTTTTGTAGAAAAAAATATCAAGTTATATAGTTGAGAATTGAAGCTGGATATAATGTAATGAAGTCATCAAGTTCTTTTGATACCTTAAATTTACAACCGTTAAGCACAATTTCAACTGTTGGTGTTTTTTTCCCAGGTATTAAAACCTAATCTGTTATAAGTGTGCCCTCTCAGTGATCAGAGTTCACCATAACCGAAGATGAAATGAATTGGTTGAGGTATTGATTGTTCCAGCGGATATAAAAACGTTGATGCCGAAGTTTGTATAGAAAAAAAAAATTCAAATACCATTTTACGCTGCTTAAATGAAAATAAACATAAATAAAATTGATTTATAAACCGAAATTTGTATTCCCCTGAACACCCAAATGGCACTTAATGTTGTTATTTTTTCACTCCTTCGTTCCCGGTTTCATACAGTAAATCTCGAGAAGTAGCATTAAATTTTTACATAAATGGGTTGTGAACGTACTTTTTTAAGACTTTCTGTTGCCAAGGGTAACGATATTGTAAGCATTTCCGAACAGGAATTTAGTGTGGACGTCGCGGACGATCTTAATGGTTACCTTAGAGCCGATTCTAAGAACAATACTCATGTAATTCTTAAATTTTTTCCACTATCAATTGTATATGTACTTACATAAACATATACATATAAATATAATTTTGTTAAAACAAGTAGTAAGTATTAAGTCCCTGTTGATACTAAAGTATCGGTCTTGCATTTGGCCCTTATTGTTAGCTTCAGCCTGCCTTTCCTGCCTCAAAATTCTTATTGTGTTGGTTTAATTTTTATTGTAAAAATTTTATTTCGTTCACGAGTTCGCCTTAACTAAATGCATTTTCTTGGAACTTCATATTTACTAAATTCGGGCCGTGCTGAATTAAGATGAGCAACATTCAAATAAAAGAAAAAAATAGGATTTTTTGATTTCGTTTTAATAATTTTCGAGTCGGAATGAAGTCCCAGTGAGAATAGTTTCGCGAGTTATATTTTTGTAAGAAATTTGAAAACCGAGAAAAAAATGGATCGAGTTCGTTGTCGTAAAAATTCTAGTTATCTGTAGCAGGTTCTTTAATCAAAAATGAATGTTTTTTGTTGTGTTTTTTTTTTTTTCGTCTCTCTTCAAGAAAAAAAGCAGACTGAACTTCATTTTTTCTAACTAAATCACGTACTGTATAAAGTTTTATTTCACCAACTTTTTTAGTGACTTTATAATAGAAGAAAAAAAAACTGAGTCCCAAAGAAGCTTTTACTTTGTTAATACTTCTTGCTTTGCATTTTATAAATCGAACTTTGATGTTATTTAGTCATAATTTTATCATGAAATTGTCGGTTGAAAGTTTTCCTAAATGTTAGTAAATTTCTAGTGCCATAAATTTTGAAATTGGTTAAATAATAATTCGGCAAACTATGTAGTGCGTCTATCGATTTTATTTTATGCAACCGTTGGTGGCGAAAGCAACTTTTATTTAGGTAGGTGTGCTAATGATGAGTTCATGTAAAATGAGGAGCATGTAAGCTATTTAGATTTCTATGTAAGCTGATAGGTACCTAGCATATTTATTTTTTCGAAAATGTTCGTTTGTTGTTTAGTAATGAAGAAAATGATAGGAATGTCCGAAGACCTCTGATTATTTTTAGTGTGTGGGAATTATGTCTGATGTGCATAATTTGTAGAATTATTATTTAGATTGTTTTTGGCTTCTCATTGATAGCACTTAGTAATGTACCGAGTGATAGTAGATGTGTTCGGTACGGAAAAAAGTGCGTAACTTTTAGAACTTTTTAATTACAGTATTTTCCAGTGGTGGTTACAGGGGATATAGCCCCGTTGGGGTTCCAACATACATCAGATGAGATGAATTATTTCTGGAGATTGTAGAGCTGTCGATAATGATTGGCGGGAAAATTTTGGATTTAGCCTACCCGCTTCAGGTAATCCTGGATCCGCCTCTAAGCTGCTTGATTTAGAATGGTGCGAAATTGGTTCTCTAAGGGAATTGTTGGATTTTCCAGGGTAGAACTCAAAATAAACTTTTTGTCAAAACGTGTCGAATTTCTCAACCCAACTCAGTTAACAAAAGTTTTGATGAAAAGTTTTGAAGATATCATCTTATTTGTATCACTCCTATCACGGGCTCTTCTAATCAAAAAAGTTCTTTTAGTTTTTTTTTTTAATTTACTAATTTTTTGAGTTTTTTTATTTCACAGAAGTCTGAACAGACAAAGCTAAAACAATCGGGTTGAATTGAAAGCTATAACTTTTGACAGAATTGGTCCTAAAGTAAAATTTCATGTGCATCACCTCTGTGTGGGAACGAATACAAATATTGTAAACAACTATTTTTTGTATGGGAAGGAGGTCATCTTGAGAACATCCCCTGTTCCACACAAAAAAAGAATGAATTCATGCAACTCAACAATTGCAAATGTATGATTCGTTTTCAGTGGATTGTATGACCTATTTTGCATTCAGTAGCAAGCTTGAAATGTTACGAGGATGTTACAGAACTCATATACTTAATTCCCTACGAGATTTGGTATGCTCAGTTGCTCTGTTGGCTATTTTATAAGAAAATAGGTATTACTTATGGAGTGTCTTTCGTATCAGTGATAACATAAAGACCGCATCAACGTTTCAGCTCTCAACATCTTTGGTAGATCATCCACGAAATAAGTTGTCTGGTCGTTTACTCTACCAGTTAACGTTAATTGAACATGGAGAAATTGATATTCTCTGTACATGCCAGATCAATTTCCTTTACTGAAGATTGAGATACGCGAAATCGTTGAAACTATGGTCTTTCTAATTTTGAGAACCTTTCATGTTGACCTGTTTTCCAGTTTAAACTACCATGTAAAATCAAAATGCTTGAATGCTTGTCCTGCAAATTTTGTTCAGACAAAATCCGATTGGAGTGCAGTGGAGAAGAGAATATCTGTGAGTTTCGCCATTTTAGTGACTGTTCATCGTGTAATTTGAGACGAATTAGACTGTCATCTGGAGATATAAATCTCAAGAACTCTTAAGAGCGAAAAGTTTCAGTTGAAATTTTTGAAGTAAAAAAAAAAAAATTTCTAAAGTTTAGATTATGAGCAGTCATCTCTGGCGAATAATTAAGTATTTTGGGTATTATATCCTCTGTTCAATTTTGGTAGCCGAATTTGTGTACAGTAGGTCGTATTAACGGGAAAATATATTTTGAATAGCTCACACAGCGAAAATTTTTATTCAAAAACCTCCTAAATATATCGACTTTGAATAATTTTGAATTTTCGTACTCATTTAATGTAACCTGCTCGTCTCCTCTAATACGCATTACTCGATAAATCAATATGATTGAGCTATTTTCTCATCCTTTTCTTATTCCAGTTTTCAACTCTTACCAGCTTTATAGGATTCTGAAAGTGTTGCTTTCAAGCATGAAATATAATATTTCTTGAATTTGTTTCGATTTGATCGGGCGTTATGACAATATTAAGTTTGTCACTAATTCGTATTTGTTGCAATATATTCGTTGTATGTCTTTCCCTCGATTTGAATTTCGTGAATTAAAAACGAATTTAATTTTTTAATGGAAGTCATCTGTTCGATCTAAGCTGAAATTTTCTCTGGCTGAATGATCACTTTTCAGGTTATTACGAAATTGATGAAGACTTCGCTGCGGTGGTGACTCGCTAATTCATCGAAATGTTTTCTTTTTCCATTCGCCCCTGCAAAGTAGATTCTCCTTTCTTCTGCATCTTCGTAATTGTTGTTCGACGTCTCTTTTAATTCCAAGAAAACAACAAAAAATACATTTTTTTTTTTTTTTTCGAAACTAAAGAAAAAATAAACAAACGAAAAACTTTTCATGTTTTATATCTTGACTATATTTTCTTTTATTTTTTTTTCCCCTTGACGTTTTCTTTTCCCTGCGTTGCTCATTTCGGTCTATTTCCCTCATTTTTTTTCTGGCTTCATAACATCTGCTTTTTTCCATCTCATTTTCTTCGTGATCTCACCGTGTGCCCAGCGTTTGTTGCAAACGCTTTCCCTATACTTTTCCGAAATAGGTTTATCGGCTAATTTGGTTTTTTGTTTGTTTTCGTTATCTTCTGCAACCAATCGCAAACATTTCATTTAGAAATGTGCTGTGGGGTTGGTAAGACCGTTTTTTATACTTACGTACGTTATTTGCGAGCACATACCCTAATCGCAAAAATTTCGAATCGTCACGATGTATTTTCTGTTTTCTTTTGAAGAGGGTACCATGCCAAAAATTCCTGCGGTCTTTTTGCCGCGAAAATTTACTTATTAATCTTGGTGTCATGAAATGACTTGGGGGTGGGGATTGGTACGCTTTTCGTTTCATAACTCAAGGAAAATTTTGGCATCAAAACTCAAATCCTTGTGTATATAAAAGCCAGTTTCTCGTTAGTACGGTGTACAGGTCGCAATTTTTGTCCGATAGTCACGAAATTTGGGACGAACATTGGTACCAAGCTAAAGAGCAGATCGGCCAGGCGGTACCTCCGTTAACTCCATTTTTGTTTTCATTTTGGCTGCAAAATGCTTGATTTTGAACCAATAACTTAGAAATTAAAAAAAAATATTGACTATAATTTATTGCTACTTGTTAGCAATTTTGTTGCTGATCGGCCGGAAGGTACTTACAAAAAAATCAGTTTTTGTTTCGATTTTGAAAGAGGTAATTACGTCTACAGTCGAAAAATGTAATGCAGTCGTCGCGATTACGATCTGTTGATAACTTTTTAGTAACTGATTTTCTACTTTTCGAAAACCCACCTTTTTTAACGGGGCTGCTGTTGCGTTAGAGTTTTCTTTTATTTTAACGCCTCACTTCCTCGGCTACAAAATTGTAATTTCCCGGATTACGCGATCGAAAAAGTTGTCGTTGTTCGAACGAATTTCGACGACATGCGACAACTTTTCGAAGCACCCTGTGTGTTTATTTTCTCCTTGGTTTCATAAATTATACTTATTTTTTTCCTCTTACCTAATCCCGCGTTTACTTTAGGTACTTTCCGCCGGCAACCAAGGGAGAAGAAGTCGAAGTGTAGAAGCTGAAGATTTTCCTCGACTGTTGCGGCCCGCCCTCTTCCCTTATATACTGTTTTGTTTCGTTTCACCCTTGTGATTTCCATCCATTTAGACCCATTTTGACCCCCCTTCTCTGTTCGTCATTTCACGACTTCACTTATCCGGTTAATATTATTTTAGGATTCCGAGTAGATTATGAATCTTCCTTTCGTCGAGATTATTTCGCGTCAGTTTTCGCGTTGGAGAAAAAAACCAAAAAATAAAAAATAAATAAATAACCTAGTATACTCAGTTTGAACGCTACTTTTATTATTTTTTATTTTTGTGGGAAGCAAAAGGGCTTCGAAGTTGAAACAATAAATAATGAAGAGGAGAAAAGTAGATGATAAGTATGCTCTGTTAGTAGTCAACTTTGCAACTCGTGTGTTTTACAATTTTAATCAACCTTTTTTTTTTTTTTGCATTTTGCATTTTGCACATTTTTCATTCCATTGATACCATTTGGAGATAAAAAGGTCGAATGACTGTTTTATATCTGTATTAAAATATACACCCATCGACCAAGCCGAAAGATCTTATCAGTATACTTAATGCAATATATTGGTGACATCGAATCGGCCAGCCAACTCCGTAGTATTGGCCTACTGATATTACGGTTTTAACTGGCCAATAAATCACTGAAAACAAAAAGAAGAAATGAAAACAAAATTTTTGAAATTTTTAATACATAAAACTACGATCACTCAGATGAAAGGTTGTCCGGCTTTCATTTGAAGAAACGTCTTTCTCTTCATTCTAGCGAAAAAAGGATTCATGAAAACAAACTTCTTAAATTCATTTCCCTCTTTTCCCTCCTTCTCTCCTGTTCCGTTCATCTTCCTTCCTCATTTTTATTTTCCTATTTTTCAAAAAATAGCCCATTCATTCATCCCCTAGCTTGACAAGTTTGTGTGTTCTTGCTTAATTCTTTTGAAATAAGTTCCATTTATTATATTTTTAATCGTGCTTTAATTGTATTCCCATGACAGTTTTCATACTGAGTTGTTTTTATTTCCATGATCTTAGATTTTCAAAATTACCTAACAAGTTGCTTATGTTTTTTGCTGATCTGGTGTTTAATATTGAAAATAATTGGTGTAAATATTAAATAAAGTCATTATTCTAAGAGAAAGAAACGGTGCATTGAAATATCGATTCTTTCGAAGGGGGTTGACGTTGTCTGTTGACTAAAACAAGATTGATTGGTATTAATTTTTTAGACCTACAACCGGAAGTAAAGATAGGATTAAATTTCTGGGAGGGGTGCTTATGATTTTTTCAGGTTTTCTCATATTTTCCTCAATAGAAAATAAAAAGAATAATTTTTTTGTTTTTCGTACCAGTAAGTAGATATTTTCGACTCTGAGAAAACTTCACCATTTTTTTTTCTGGGGGGTTGACTCGGCCACCCATTTCCCCTGAAATCCACTTATATGAAGAGCTCACCGCGAAGACTGACGAAAAAAGTGAAACGGCTTTTACGATTTTATGAATATTGCGTGAAAATCATGTACGTGAACCCGAAGTCGAACTCGGAAATGAAACGTTTGCTTCAAATCGAAACTTTTTTTCGTCAGAATTTCACCAAGCAGCTTCCATTGAAATAGAAAAATTTAATAATGAAAATGATAAAAACATGAAAAAGTCCTCATTAAGCGAAACCCTTGAAACTGACTTCTTGAAAGTGTTAGGGCTGGGTATGTTGAAAATTATCCGTTTCATAAGTAAAGAAAACAATTGGTACCATTTTTTCATTTTGACCTAATTTTTTTAAATGTGTGTGTGTGTCGCCCAAAATTTTGTGTTCACAGTTTTGAGAAAACCACTGGGTGGGTAGGGCTGATATTTTTACTTGAGATAGTTGTCATATTAGAGCAGGTCTGAAAGAAGTTTTTTGCCTATCGGTTAATTAGTTTCTAAGAAAACTGGAAAACAAACATTTTCTGGAAAAGTTGTTTTTCCGGGATTCTGAGAAAATGTCTAAAGGGATGGGGCTGAAATTTTCACGATAGACTTTTCTTATGTTGGTGCAAGTTTCTTAGAAGTTTCGTGCCTATTACTTCAGTAGTTTCTGAAAAAACTGGAGAAGAAAAATTGCAGGAAAACATTTTGTATTCATGGTTTTGAGAAAACTGCTGAACAGATAGGGCTGAAATTTTTACAAAATATAGCTATTGTATGGGAGCAGATCTGAAAGAAGTTTGGTGCTCAATGTTTTAGTAGTTCTCGTGAAAAGTTGAAAACAAAAAATCTCTGGAAAAGCGATTTTTAGCGATAAAACATCAATAAATTGTTATTTTTGTTAAAGATATGTACAGAGGTTGTGGAATGGTGCAGAAGAGTAATTGTGTAATTGAAATAAAGATTTACGTGAAATAACCTCTCAAAAGTGTGTGTAACTGCAGCAAAGATGTAAATCATGTACATAGTACGTAGAGTAGGAGATAAACGAGTATGAGGGAAGATAAATGAATGAGTGATGGAACGAGGTAACAGTGTAGCAGCGAGAAAAAGTGATTAAGTATTTAGAGAAAAATAGTGAGTGTTTGCAGGAGTGTGAGAGGAAGAGGATTGGTGGTCCAAACAATATGGATATTTTTCAATAGTTTTTTGTAATTTCTTAACCTGGAACCAACAATGGAATATGGATTTATCGATAGCTATTGATATAAATATCTGTCACTATTGATATAAATATCTGTCACTATTGATATAAATATTGATTAATATCCACATAAATACAGATTACTATTGATATTATTTTGCAATTTTTTCAAGTACTCACTCTCCATCTACATCTTCGTCTCATCTCCATCTCTATCTCTATCTGCAAACTGGATGTTCTAGTGAAGCATTGCTGTGCTAAAATTTTGTTTATATAATGTATCACCCAAAATTTTGTGTTCACAATTGTGAGGAAACCACAAGATAGATACAGCTGAAATTTTCACATGAGATAGTTCTTATATCGGAGCAGGTCTGAAAGAAGTTAAAAAATTTGGTGCCTATTGGTTCATTAGTTTCTGAAAAAACTGGAAAAAAAAATTCCTGGAAAAACTGTTTTTTCAAGATTCTGAGGAAACAACAAAAGTGATAGAATTGAAACTCTCATGATAGATCATTCACATGTAGATGCAAATTGGAAAGAAGTGTGATGCCTATTAATTTGGTAGTTTATGATGAAAGTGGAGAAGAAAAATTGTTGGAAAAATTTTGTGTTTATAGTTTTAAAAAACAACGAAAAAGATATGGCTAAAATTCATGAAAGACATTCCTTATATGAGACCAGATATGATAAAGTCATTTGTTCATCTCTGTACATACTCGTACCTAAACACTTTCAAATTCTCTGTACTTTTCTTATTTTCAGTGCTGCAATAGGGTACCGGACATGACTCTCAGAATTACTTGAAATTAATGGGAGAGGATAGTCGAAGGCCTGTGAATGAAGGTTCTGAAATTTTTTTTGAAAAATATTAAATAGAAAGGAAGATATAAGATGTCAAAGTTGTGCTGCACCAAAAACAGTACCTTGATGCACACCCTGTTGTTGTAATGTCATAGAATTGACGTTTTTGTATTTTTCATTATCTGAGGTTGCTGGTTTCAATACATCTCATTAATACTTCATTTTTAAGTAGGTTTTTGGTGAAAATTTACTGAACAAAATTGACTTTAAAAAATGACTTTGAAGCAAGGGTGGGCACACATTTCATTTCAGGACACAAGAAAACTTTTGGCACAGAAAGCTCAAAGTCTAAATTATCACCTAAGTAAATAAGATTCAATAAGTTTGGGTTTCTATCTGTGTTTATTTTTTGTACTTGCCATTGAGGTAGAAGGTTGAAAATTGGTACGAGGGTGCTTGAGTATCATATCTAATATTTTTTTTTTTGAAATCCTAAAAATAAGAAAGGGGCAGCAGATATGGGCCAAAAATTCATTTTCTTGGAACTTTCAACATATATACACTGAAATTATCCAACTTAACACAAAGGTGGTATAATATTGTTTGTTTATGCTTTAAAAAAAATTTTTTTTGAAGTACTGAGTTCAAATTGGACCTTAAGTTTTTTAATTTGATCAATATTTTGACCCAAAGGGACTCAAAAAACGGTCCAATTTTGTTTTTTTACATTTTAGTATGTAATACATCATTTGTAATGTTTCTTGAGGTGCTGTGTTTGAATTTGTCTATAATTTTTTAATTTGATCAATTTTTTGACCCCAAGGGACTCATAAAAGGGCCCAATTTTGTTTTTTTTCATACTATTATGTAATACATATTTGTAATGTTTCTTGAGGTACCAAGTACAAATTTGACATTATTTTATTCATTTGACTCATTTTTGACCTCCTAGGCTCAAAATGAGGGGAAATTTTGACTTTTCATATTTTGTAGTGTAATTCATCATTGGTAATAGTTTTTTAGCTTCTAATTTTGAATTCGACGTAATTCCTTAATTTTACCCATTATATGATCCCACAGGGGCTCTGAAAGGGGATAATTTTGAATTTCCCTATTGTATTGTGTGATACATTGTTGGTAATTTTTTTAGACTTGAAGTTTTATTTTGACATGTATTTCTTCATTCAACTCCTTATAATGTGATCCAAAGTGGTTCAGATATAACTAACTAATTTTAACTTTTCACATTTTATTCTGTGATATATTGTTTATAATGTTTTACAAGTTTCTGAGTATAAATACAAAAAGCTTATTTTTCTTACAAGTAAGCTGGGCAAGTGGTTTTATTGAATTTTGTTGTTTTTTGTTGGTCTCAAAAAAAATGGGCATCCAATACATAATAAATCACTCAATGATAAGTAAAGATATAATTGCAATCCCTTTTTTGGGGCCACAGGAAGAAAAAAAGTGGTTCAATTTAAAAATTGATTGTAAATATAATCTCAGTGCCTCAAAAAAAATTATTTATGGTGTATTACTCAATAATATCTAAGAATTTTATTTGAACCCCCTGTTTAGGGTGTTGGGGGGTCAGTGAGGTGTTTGATTTAAAAATAGATTTCAAATCTAAACTCAGCACCTCAAAAAATATTATTAATGACGTATTACTCAATAATATCTAAGCATAGTATCTCAACCACCTGTTAGGGGTCACAGGGGACTCAATAAGGGGTTTGATAAAAAATAAATTGCAAATCTAAACTCAGCACCTCAAGAAATATTATTAATAATATATAAAATTAGCAATGAATTGTTGATATTGTAACAGCCAAAAAAGGTGGTAATGTACCTAATTAGAACCACTTTCAGTGTTACACCATACACGAAATATCACGTACTTTAAAAGCAGTAATACTTCTAGAATAGATTCAAGTTTATCATCCACAGACTATCGTGGACCTTAACATATGTTACAGACTCAATAATATTTTTAAAACACACGAATGATTTCACACATTTAATAAAATAATAATTTGTTCATCATAGTACATACACTTACGTTAATATTAATACATATACAATCACAATTCAACAAGCAAGACTATCTGTTCACTAGAAACTTCTACTAGAGAGGTTCCAGGTACTTAGAAGTAGCTGTTGAGGAACTGTGTCTTATTCCACTGAATCGAGGGATTATATACTCGTTCAGGGTATGAAAACGTACGTGTCGGATAGGTAAAGTGAGGTAGGGTGTTGTTATTATAGGGTTGTGCTGACTCGTCGAGTACTCGAGGGACAGGCACAACTAGGTCATGAATATACAGAAGGTATATCTATATTCATAAAATTGAATACGGGTAATTTGGTGGTTGTTTATAAAGAATTGTAGGATGATTATTGTTGATAAATATCTACGTTTTTGGTGTTTGAAATGTGTGGACAAATATGTTCGTCATTTCTAAAAATAGACGAAAATATACGTTACCCAATTCTCCGGGGGAACAAAAAAAAATCAGGAAAAAAAAATTTTCCAAAGTCTATCCAACAAGTACAAATTTCTTATTAACTATGCATGATTAAAATTATGTTATATAATGCGAGTATATATACTTAGAATAAAATATTTTACAAACATTGATTATGAGTAACAAATTTTTTCTTAGATGTATATAGGAAATTAATATATCGCATTATTTTGCGTAATTTTTACAATGCTGTGCTTTTTGTTAAATTAGCACAGTTTCGATGGGAGGTTAACTTTAAATATATAATAATAAACATTAACATAAACGAGATTGTAATTAACCACAATAAGAATATCCCATTGACAAAAGTTAGATAATCATTAAAGTTTTGGTCAGGTATTTGTAGTTCAATGGATTTAATTTTGTTCTTCAAGTCGTTAATGGGAACAGTGTGGAGAACAAAATTTTTCCATTTGGGGTAATAGACCTTTGTCATTGCCAGGTCTATGGCAAGGTCAGAAGGTTCTGTAGAATCGGAAAAATATGTCCACAGTAGTGGTAAGTGATTTTTGATTTTAATAGTCTCTTCCAATGATTCAGAGAGACAGGGGATTTCTATTGGGATAATTACTGTATTTTTATTGTTTTTGTCAATATTTTCAATTTTGATATGACAAGGTACATCCAGAATAAAGGTTCCGGGGGAATCATTATTTATTTTTAATTTTTCGGATTTTTTTGTAATGGAATTAGTTGCTACGAGGGAATTAAAGTTTACGATAGCAAATTTGGTGTGTCCAATAGGATGCACTAATGTTTGGTTGTTATTAGGATTACATTTAAACGAGCAGGATTGTAGTAAATTTTGATTTAAGTCTTGAAAGAAAAGATTCTTTGCGCAAGAAGACAATTTATCACTTCCTCTATTAGACGGAAGGAAGCATAATGGTTTATCCGAGTTACAGTAGTGGAGATAAGTTCCACTAATATAACATACGGAGTTTGTTCTGATTTCATGTATAATCAGGGATGGTTCTTGATCCCAGCTGCACAGTTCATTAGAATGACTTTTGAATGTGAGCGGAATAAAGTCGTAAATTTTGTATTTAGAATCTAATTGTTTTAGGTGAATTTTGATTTCTAATTCTAAAGTATTTTTAAAGAAATTGCAGTTTACAAGTTCAGCATGATAGTAGTTTTGAATATCCTAGATGGGGATTGCTAGATCAAGGTCTAGATTTTTTGTAATTTCCAAAAGTTTTAGTATGTCTTTTCCTAATATTTCTTTCGAAATAATTGAAGAGGGGATCATATGAGATTTACAAGACGTTAGGATATTTGATAATCTTAACGTGTTTATAAGGTAGTTATCATAGAATCCTTGTATATAATTTAGAGAGATTAGAAGTTCATGTTCTTCTAGTGAATTTTCCATAAAAGAATTTGTATGCAAAATGAATTTTGTCATAAAATTATTTGTATGGTCGATAAAGCTATGCAGATTAGTAGACGTATTTACCAACGCTGCATGCTTGGTCAACAGTTGATTTTTTATAATATCATATTCTTCTTTCAACGAGATATTGTTAGCCAGAAAATTTCGTCCATCTCTAAAATATAACACTCGACAGCAAAAGCGTAGCGCATCTCCGAAGAAAGATCTGATCGGAGTGAATACGCTTCATTTGCTTCGAATGGAAAATGGCGTTGAATAGAAGTCTTGGATCATAGCGGTATTTTGTTCTTTAAGGTTTTTTATTGCATTTTTTAGACGTTTTGCCATTTCTGCATATTTGCAATTTTTCCAGGTGGTTTCATTACACAACCAGTGTTTAAAATTTGTTCCTAATAGCTTGTCTGCTGATTCATGCAGGTCTAGCTTAATAGAATAAATTATTGGGGCAGATTTAGAGTATACAAAAATATTGCTTATTTCTTGAAAATGAGCGCCAGTGGACGCCGTCATAATCCTATATGGGTCAGACGATGTTCTTTGCGCAATAGTAATTGAAGAAATATTTATTGCGAAATAGAAAAGTAGATTCGTATACATTTTCTGAAACAGAAAAAATGCAACGTCCGAATTATTTATGAGTAATTAGATTATGAATTATTTTAGAATTTGTTATGGAATGAGAATGCTAGGGCAAGGGGAGAGATAAATTTTTGCAGACGTTCGACCTACTAATTTTGGTAGAATAATTAGTATAAAGTTTATTATGTTTGATCGGTCAGTTTGAGTTTTACCATTGTCTGAGTTCGGTTCTTCAATAGCTTTCCGTTTCCTTTGCTTTTATTCGTGTAATTTCTAAATTTCTTCCGGAGTGTTTTTTGTGAAGTGGAATTTTTTTAGTGTTTTTTTTTTCTTCGTTAAAATTTTCTATTACCATTTTTAAAATCATGCCTGTAAAATACATGAATGATCGAGTTTTTACTTCTGTTGGATCGGTGGAGGTGAACGAGACTTGGTTCCTCGGGGACCAGGTTCTTACCAAAATGCACCATTTTCAGCGTTGTCCCTGTGAGGCCAAACTCTATTTTGCTCTTCACCGCGTTTTTTCTTTATTTTATCGTGTTTCCACGGTTAGTAACTGTAGTGCATTTCTCAATGAGTTTGAGCCTCATCGCATCCCTGGTGAGGTGATAGAGGAGGATCTTGGGTTCTGGAGCCATAGTGTTCGGTTTCTATGCTGTACAGGCTCCAAAGTTTATGTGAAGGAGCTGTTATTTGAGCTGCGGATTTTTTATCCTCGATCGCTTGTCGTTGAGTTTGGGAACACCGGTATAAAACTAATATTTCGAGGAAATCTGGACACAAAAGGTTTGGTTGGGTTGGGCATACTTGCTGGACTACAGGTAGGGTTGGTTTGTATCTCGCAACAAACCAATCATACCGTTACAGTTGAGTATGTCCACCTGGACAGGTACTACTTAGTAGACCTGTTGACAGGGGTGGACTGCTCCAAGTTTGTCCGCTTTCTGAACCACCATAACAAACCTCGTCTTGATGTGTCGACCTCGATGGTTGGTTTCATCTCTCCAGACACTATGACGCCACTGAGCATAGACGTGCTATGTCCCTGAGAGGAGGGTGGTTATTGTCAGAGCCAATAGTCCACTCCTTTCTATGGGATACTCCGTCCATAGAAGATAGTATCTCCTCTGCGGAAGGCAGTTTGCCAGAGAGCCGGGTCACAGAAGATGGAGCCTCACCAGCATCCACCGGAAGTAGCAGTTTGTCGGGTGGAGACAATTTAACTGAATTTCTTTCCGGGTATGCCGAGACATGGGCTGACGGTGAGTTGAACATATTATTATTATTTTTTTCTTTTTTCTGATTTTTTAGTATTTCGAATTTATTACCATATTACTGACTAGAATAGGCTGGAAGGAATAGGGGGGAAAGAGAGGGAAGGGTAAACAATTGTGAATGAAAAAACCATGTAGATGCAGATAATATACTTTACACACAGCTACTTTAGTTTTTTCCAAGGGCGACCCCTTGGTTTAGATACAATTTCGGTTTGGATGGGGTTTTCGAGGTTTTCGTCGTTTTCTTCCAACTCTGTTTCGGTATTTGTTTTGTTTGTGTTACGAGATTTATACGGAATTAATTGTCGCACGTGCACCGTTTTGTCGTATGCCGTTTTATCGTCTGTTTTGATGCGAATTATGTAATTTAGATCCACGACCTTCCTAACAATTTTATGTGGTCCGGTGTATTTACTTTTATTTTTCGCAATGTTTTTTGATTGACGCAGCAGAACAAGGTCGTTAGGCTTGAAGTCAATGATCTTGTGATGTGCATTATAATGTTTTGCGTTTTTTTCCAATGCTTTCTTTGCTAAGCTCGGCGTTTTTTCCCTCGTTTGAAGGAGATTTTCAATTTCTTCTTCACGAGTTGTATTATTTTTCGTGTTTTCAGGTATTTCTGGTAAATGTACTTCAGGATTAAATCCGTGAAGTAGGTAAAACGGGGATTTATTATTTAAGTGTTCAATCGGACTTATATTATATGTAAAAATAATTTTATTAATGGTTTCGATCCATTCTTTTTTGTTTGAATGGTCGTATTTTGACAATGATTTTTTAATGACACCGTTGATTTTTTCAACAAGTCCTTGCGATTGGGGGAATAAAAAGAGGAGTAAATAATTTTAATATTATTCTCTTCGCAGAATTTACAAACGGATTCATTGGCAAAATGACCACCGTTATCGCAAGAAATTTTTCCTAGTGTGCCATACTTATAACAAAAAATTTCAAATACTCAATTACACATTGAGCATTTGGGTTTTTTGTTGGACGTATGGTACAAAAATTTGTGCTTTTGTTGACACCGACAAGCACGTACGAGTGTTCATACTCGGTATTAAATTTTCCTATGAATTCGATCTCTAAATGCGAGAATGGTTTAGGGTTTTCGATTTCTATATGTTTGAGATAGCCAGCCTCTTTCGGGGAATTTTGTGCCATTTGACACTCATGACATGACAATACATATTCTGTTATTTTTTGTACCATGTTTTTAAAGAAAAACTGATTTTTTATTTTATTTTTTGTTTTCTTAATTCCAAAATGACCTCCATACAACGGATTGTCATGTAGTTTTTTTAGGACTACCGGAATTAATTTTTCAGGAATTACAGTAACCACTTCATCATACGATGAAGTTGGGTTAGGTAATTTCTTTAACACATTATTTTCGTCGAGAAAGTATAATTGTATTGTACGATTTAATTTTCGTATTTTATTTTTATCTTTTTTTATTTCGTTATAATTTAATAATGAAATAACATTTTTCCAATGCGGGTCATTTTCCTGCATTGTTTTTAAATTTTCAGGTAATTTGATTTTTTGGAGGGGTTCAGAAGTTTGGTCTTCTGTTTGGGGAAGTGATGTAATATTGGGATTTGAAATTTGTGGGGAGTCCTGAGTCACAGGAGGGATTAATTCGATCTGATTATCGAGATTTGATTCTCTTTTAAGAGCAGATCTGGTGACTACATTTGTAGTTTGATTGGGACAATTTTGGGAATGATTAGATTCATTCTGTGGGGTTGTGGTTTGTACCACAAGATAGTATGGGAAAGTTGATGCGGGGGAAGGAGGGTAATAATAATTTTGGGACGTAGTACTTGGGTAGTACCACGTATTTTGGTTTTGATAAAATACAGGATTTAATAGGGCAGGGTTGTGAATTCTACATTGAGTATTCACATTTTTCTCTTCATCTTGGAGAGCATATTTTTTATCTTTTAAAAATTCACCTTTTTCAAACGTAATTTTGTCCGGTTCATCATGAGGATGAGATAACATATCAGCCATACAGTTATTTTTTCCGGCGATATGTTTAATTTGGAAACTATATTCGTTTAATTTTGAAATTAATCTAATTAATCTTGGGCTTGGAGTATTGAATTTCTGATGATAAATCAGAGTCTTATGATCCGTGTATACTACAAAGCGTAATACTAGTAAGTATCCACGGAAATGGGCTAATGAATTTGTAATTGCTAACATTTCTAAGTCGAAGGAACATAATTTTGACTGGGCAGGTTGGACTCTTTCTGAGAAGTATCCAACTGGATGTTTATGCTTCGTAACGGGGTTAGTTTGCAGCAGCACTGCACCTAATGCAATTTTCGAAGCATCAACTTCTACACAGGTTTCCAATTTTGGATCATAAATTGCCAGTACAGGTTTGGAAATCATTATTTCTTTTAGTTTTTCAAAAATTTCAAGATGTTCTTGATTTAATTTAATTTTGGCATTTGATTTGCTATCTGTTCCTCTGAATAAATCAGTAAGAGGGGCAGTAATTTTAGCTAGGTTGGGAATTAGTTTTCTGTGGTAGTTTATCGATCCTAAAAATGATCGTAGTTGTTTTAAAGTATTATGGGGGTTTAAATTTTTTATAGCTTCAATATTTTTGTTTAATGGGCGTAATTCATTATATCGGACAGTATGTCCTAAGATTTCAATTTCATTCATTGCAAATTGACATTTTTTTGTTTTTATTTTTAAATTTACTTCATTTAATCTTTTTAGCACTTCTCTTGTATTTTCGAGACATTCTTCGAATGTTTCTCCAAAAATGCAAATATCGTCCAGATAACATACCATTTTTTTCCAGAATATATCATGGAATATGTCATCCATGATGGTTTGGCAAATGGATGGGGAAATGCTTAGGCCTATTGGGGTAGAATTGAATACGTATCCAATTCCATCCACATTTATTCCAGTGTATTGTTTAGATTCTTCTGTGAGAGGAATCTGTAAATATCCACTGTTTAAATCAATCGTCGTAAACCATTTTTTATTTCTTAAATATGGCCAAATAACATCAATCGTAGGAACACGATTATTATCCATAATAATTCTTTGGTTCATTCTTCGGTAGTCTACTAATACTCTGTAGACTCCGTCTGGTTTCTTTTTTACAAATATGGGAGATTCAAATTTTGATTTTTGTTTTTTTAGGACACCTGCTTTTACTAGATCATCGACCAGTTTATGTAGGGCCTCATGTTCTGAGTGTGAGAATTTAAAATTTCTACACCACAGTGGAGTTTTGTTGTCTACTTGGACAACCTGTTCGGGTACTTTCCAAACAGGGACTTTGTCTGTTTTTCCCGTAAAAATATTATTAAATTCATTAATTGTTTCATACATTTTTATTTTTTGTTCAAACGAAAGTTTTGGGTTAATTGGGATAGGGTTTCCTCGATTATCCTTAAAAATAGTAGTTTCTGTTATTTTTTCTATTTGGCAGGAATTAATTTCTACTGCGCTACTTAATTCAAATTTTCCTAAGTATTCGCCTTTATAGATCACATGGGGTCTGTTATTGTGGTTAACAGCTGCTATCGTGTCTTCTGATACGATTACAAAGAAATTATTTTTTTCTTCCATGGATGTTTCACACAGAAACTCCAGGTGCTCAGGCAAAGTTGCTAAAATTAGCACTGAATTTGCCTCAATTTTAAAAGTTTGGGGGGGGGGCATAATATTTAAAGGGCTTAACATAACCTAATGTGGGGACTCATCGGTATGAGGTGTAGGGGCTCGGACCCCCGACGACAGTCGCCGCCCCATAGGGCAGGCAACTTATCGTCCTTGCGACGTTAAACCAACACACAATATTACGTTCGATCGTGATTATCTACGTATACGTACAAGATAATATACGAGTACGAATCGTGACGTCATCCATCAATCACTGTCACGATTCGTACACGAACCGGCCAGCCGCCACCTACGATAATAGGGGATGATGCGACCTGGCCGTACTTAAACAACGTACGTATTTTATTACGTACGTGTGTTTGTGTGCACCAGCCAAAACGGGTATAAAAACTCACAGAACCGGCTCTAAAATCGCCAGTGTTCGGTTTGGTTTTGGCTTGCCTATACTTATGTATAAAGTGGCTGAACACGCTTAAATTCTGTAGAATTTCCTTCTGGTGAGAATATCTCTCACGACAAGGTATTCCACAGTGGTGACCCCGACGTGATTTCGGCCACGTCGTGAGGAGTCTTAGGCGCTTCGGCGCTAATTCAACTTGGAGCAGTAGCGCTGGCGAGATTCTCGCTTGCTCGGCAAATTAAAAATATTTTTTTTACCAGACTAAGACACCTTTTGGTCGTCGAAGTAAGTGTCTGCTGAAGTGGGAATTTATACCCCTCTCCTTAAAATATACAAACAAGGAGAAACCAGACAGTAGACCTGGAGGAAGAAGGTTGGACTCATCCCCCAACTCCCCCGACTTCGACTCGACACTCTTTGAATTTGGCAAATATAGACGAAGGCCCTCAACACCCAGAACTAGTACGACTGGGAACTGCAATAAACAAAGAAGATCTAGCAGTTAAAACGTTGAGAAGTGGTCGGACTTTAAGCCAAAGTTCCGACCCGAAAACACCTGCCCTACAAACACAGGAGCCAGTGTTTTCGACCAGTAGGGAAGACAGAAGTACTGTGGAATACGCTTGTCAACAGAAAGACACAGCAATGGTTCCACCACCAACAGAAAACCCGCAACCATCACAGGGAGGTAGTAGTCAGCCGCAGCTGACACCCGAAGTCCTGGCCCAGATCCTGCAACTTTTGCAGATGCAACCAGGACAGAACCCAAATCTCTATAGGCGAAGGATAGACATCCCGGAGTTTCTACCGAATGAGGTAGAATTGTGGTTGACTCTTTTGGAAGGCAGGTTCAGAACAGAGAACATAACTCTGAACCAGCGGTACACACATATCTGTGGAGGCATGCCCCCACAGATAATCCGCCACATTCCGGACGTTATGGAATGCCCTTCGACAGAAGAGGATAAGTATGCCTGGTTCGTCAGAAAGATTAAAAAAGTATTCGGAAAAACAAAAAACGAAATAATAGACGATGTGATGGGTGGTATGAAGATGGGGGACGACAAACCCTCAATCTTCATGGCGAAGTTACGACAGAAGGCGGACAATATCGTAGCCCCTTCTGTCATAGGCAATCAATTCTGCAAGCAACTACCACAAAGTGTTGTGCAGTGCCTAGCCGCCGTTGGTTCCACGGTGATCAACACATCCGCGGATCTGGACTTCCTTGCGAAATCCGCAGACAATGCGCTCGAGTACACAAGGTCAAAGCCGGTGGTCAGCGCAGTATCTGCAGAGACTGGGGAACTCGCTCAGCTTAGAGCACAAATAGCTCAGCTGACCGAGGAAGTAAAACGGAACAAAAGCCAAAGCTCGACAAAATCCAATAGCAGCTGGCGACAAAGATCGAAAAGTAGAGGCAACAACAATAACAATAGCAGCAGAGGACGTCAGTCCCGGTCAAGAGACCGCAGATCTAGTTCCGGAAGCAGGGGTCAGAGTTCAACTCCCCCTAGAACATCATCTCCCAAAACCCAGTCTCGAAATTGGGATGATAAGAGTTGCTTTTTCCATAATAGATTTGGCGCTGAGGCCACCAAATGTAACAACAGGTGCAGATGGTGGGGTAAAACCTTCAATAAGGAAGCGTCAAACTAGAACGAGGGGCCATCTGTGCGGCCGAAGACCCCTCGGAAAAATACTCACGCCGCCTGTTCATCAAGGACAGGACAAACAGGAGACGTTACTTAATTGACTCGGGAGCAGACCTGAGCATATTGCCAGTAAATAAAACCCAAAAAGTACTTCCTCCGAAATACTATCTCCGTACTGTGAATGGTCAAAACCTTTCAGCATACGGACTTGAGACAAGCAAAGTAGACATCGGACTCAGCAAAAATATGACGTGGTCCTTCACGGTTGCAGACGTTCCAAACCCGATCCTGGGTGCAGATTTTCTTGCACACTATGGCCTGATCATCGACCTCAAACACGGTAAACTGATCAATAGTGAAAATAAAAGTGTGGAAGGCAAAACGCTAGCATACAGACTGGACACAAACATATCCAGCTGTACTAAAGTCGACGGACAACTCTTACGGATCCTGTCAGACTATCCTGGAGTCACACAACCCTCAATTCGCAGGCATCCTACGTACAAACACGACACGGTTCACTACATAGAAACCAAAGGACAGCCTTGCCATGCTAGAGCACGACGGTTATTACCCGACAAACTCAAAGCGGCACGAGAGTACTTCAATCGCATCGTTGAGGAGGGCGTATGTCGCCCCTCAAAAAGCTCATGGAGCTCTCCTATCCACATGACAAAGAAAGCAAGTGGAGAGTGGCGAATTGTCGGCGACTACAGGGCCTTAAACGCCATAACAGTTCCTGATCGCTACCCAGTCCCCAATATAATGGACTTCAACGCGAATATGAAGGGTAAAACGATGTTCACAAAAATAGACATCAACTGGGCATTCCACCAAATTCCTATGGCCGACCAGGACGTTCCAAAGACAGCGGTTATAACCCCCTTTGGATTATTCGAATACCTTCGAATGCCGTTTGGACTACGCAACTCAGCACAAACTTTCCAACGATTTATCAATGGACTGTTTAGGGAATTGCCGTTTGCATATGCATACCTGGATGATATCTGCATTTGCTCAGAAGGCGGTGAGCATCAGCACGAGGAGAATGTGAGAGCCGTGGTACAGCGTATACACGCAGCCGGACTCACTATCAACGTAGGCAAAAGCTTATATGCACAGACCGAAATTGACTTCCTCAGCTACAAAGTCTCGACCGAAGGCATTTCCCCCTTGAAGACCAAGGTAGAGCCAATATTGAACTTCCCGAAGCCCTCAAATGTCGCAGAACTTAGGCGTTTCTTGGGGATGGTGAATTTCTACAGACGTTGCATGAAGAATGCAGCAGCCGAACAAAGTAAGCTGTTTGCACTAATAAAGACAAGTAAAAAGAAAGATAAAACTCCACTCGAATGGAACGAAGAAGCCGAACAGGCCTTTGAAAATATCAAAGAAACACTGGCAAATGCAACTCTATTGGCCCATCCAGACGAAAGTCTGCCGTTATGCGTAAGTACCGATGCATCAGACTTTGCTATTGGTGCAACATTGTACCAACTGGACACTAACAACATCAAATTACCGCTAGCTTTCTTCTCGAGGAAGCTCTCAAAAACAGAAAAGAATTACAGCACATACGATAGGGAATTGCTCGGAATTTTTGCTGCGTTGAAGCATTTCAGGCACCAGTTAGAGGGTAGATGTTTTTCTGTGTATACTGACCATAAACCCCTAACATATGCCTTCACACAAAAAGCAGAACCGGCATCTCCGAGAAGAGCACGACAGTTGGACTATATTGGCCAACTGACTACAGACATTCAGTATATAAGTGGAGAACTTAACACTCCAGCTGATGCCTTGAGTAGAATCGAAGCTATCTCGGTTCCTGTCCAATTGCCTTATGCTGAAATAGCTAAAGCACAGCTTAAGGATGCAGAATTGCAAGGGCTGTTATCGAACGATGATACTACCCTCAAATTGAGACAGCGACAAATTCCCGGTACCGATGTTTTATTAACATGTGACATCAGTACAGGTAAGAATAGGCCATTTCTACCGGTAAAATATCGCAGGTTGGCTTTCAACAGTGTACATAATCTGTCACATGCTGGGCCAAAATGTAGTGCTAAACTAATCTCAGAAAGATTTGTATGGCCACGAATGAAGTCTGACTGCAACAAATGGGCTCGCAGTTGCCTGAACTGTCAAGAATCCAAAGTAGGAAGACACACTCTCTCGCCCCTCAAATCATTCAAGCAAACACAGCGGTTTAAAACGGTTCATATCGATCTGGTAGGCCCATTGCCACCATCCCAAGGACACAGATACCTGTTGACGATAATAGACAGGGCAACACGATGGCCAGAAGCAATCCCTCTTCACGAGATGTCAGCTCCAACAGTAGCTGCAAGGTTATACGATACCTGGATTGCGAGGTATGGCGTACCAGAAGTCATAGTCACAGACCAAGGTCGCCAATTCGAGAGCTCGCTCTTTAAAGAGCTAGCAAATAAGCTTGGTGTTCAACACAGTCATACCACAGCTTACCATCCTCAAGCCAACGGCAAAATAGAGAGATGGCATAGAGCTCTCAAAGCCTCCATCATGTCACATGATACAAAGAGATGGGTAGAAGTACTCCCTACCATCCTCTTAGGCCTTCGATCCGCCCTACAAACTGATACAGGTCACTCTGCAGCGCAATTAGCGTTCGGCGAAGAGCTACGCCTTCCAGGGGACTTCTTCACAAAATCGAAAGAAGTTAGCCCCGAAATAATGGTACAAAATATAAGAAATGATGCCAACAACTTCCTAAATCAGGCAGCTCGTCATGGCCAGCCCAAGATTTACGTCTCGAAACACTTGGCCAATACGTCACACGTATTTGTTAGAGACGAAAAAATGAGATCTGCGCTGGAGAAACCATACGCCGGTCCTTATAAAGTAGTATCACGAGATGAGAAAAACTTTGTGATACTCATCGCAGGCGAACCAAGAACAATTTCAATCGACAGATTGAAGCCTGCGTACTTGGTAAGTGACGATAAAAGAATTAGAAGGGTACAAAAGGAGAACCCCGAAAATACACAGACAAATTCCGAAACAAAAACGGAAGAATTCGTCGAAAAAAGTGAGAAAAACACCTCACTCAAAGAAAAACTCAAGAAAACAGTTAGATTTTCGGACAATGTGAGCACTAAAACATTTGATCCTGAGGCCCCCTTACAACCACGCAAAAGAGGTAGACCTCCAGGCACGAAAAAACGCAAAAATTCACATCCTTCCCGCACGTCCGAGAGGTTAATGCGACGAAAATAAAAATTTACTCCCGAAAAGTAATATCCGTAGAAAAATCGAAACCCGCTAAAAACATACGGGGAATATCGGAACTCCGTGAGACAAAGAAACTCCGGAGATAAGCAAACGAGGAATGCCAACAAAAAGAAGACAGGAATAAACAAATCCACGTGCAATACGGAAACAAAACATTGCAACGTGCGAGTACCGTTAACCGCAAAGATAATCTCTACGACGTGACGTCACAAACGGAGATTCCTTTGTACTTAGAATTCGAAAAATAATATTCACTGAGTTTATTTCAGGCATAACTCTGCTTAACCCGATCAGATCTTAACCGGAAAACTTGCATACGGCCGAGAATTTTAAGCGCTATCCCCTCTACGTGTAGATAAGAAGATCCGAAAATAAAGAAAAATAACTGTAAAGGTAAATCGAAAAATGAGGTAAAAACAGCAGTTCTCGAACTTCTGAACTACTTAGTCGCTTCTTGAGCTTTATTTTTGGTGCCTTTTCCTAACTACAACCCATTCTGTTCTAATGTCACGTATACCTATCCCGATGTCCGCCAGCTTCCACTTCGCTGGGAAATCTGCTGAGAGGTCAAAACCTCAGCAGATCCCAAAAACGAAAACGGAGCTGGATAGGATAGAGGAGGAGCTGTTGATGGACACAGCTCCTCCGGTTGCCGATGTACTGGCGGAGATGACCACTCCGTTGCCGCCAGTCATCTCTCCACCTCGATCTCCAGAGGAGACGACTCCGACTCCGGAACCCCCGAAGCCGGAGCCGAAACCCGAGGAGAAGAAGGAAGCAATGGGCTTCCTGTTCACGGCCGAGAGGGCCGCGAACGAGCGGGCAAGGATGGCTGCCTGGACATCGGGGAATACAAACTCCCCGATGCTCAGAAAGCCAGAGTTTAAACGTCCGCTGCCCCCTCACTCCCGTCATCACCCTTACGCCCACGCTAAACACGCGAAGTCGAGGCACAGGGGTGAGACTAGCCGGAGCAACTACCTGGCCCGAGCAAACACCCGTAGAGAGTCATACGAGTGCGTTGGAGCCGCGGTGGGAAGTGCTCTGGCCAAATGGGAGGCCAACCAAAAACGGAAGTAGACCCGCACGTCCCCCAGGCCTTGCGCATTTTAGGTCGTTTTTGTGGCGCAAAAACTGGGGGGGAGTAGCTGTGGGGACTCATCGGTATGAGGTGTAGGGGCTCGGACCCCCGACGACAGTCGCCGCCCCATAGGGCAGGCAACTTATCGTCCTTGCGACGTTAAACCAACACACAATATTACGTTCGATCGTGATTATCTACGTATACGTACAAGATAATATACGAGTACGAATCGTGACGTCATCCATCAATCACTGTCACGATTCGTACACGAACCGGCCAGCCGCCACCTACGATAATAGGGGATGATGCGACCTGGCCGTACTTAAACAACGTACGTATTTTATTACGTACGTGTGTTTGTGTGCACCAGCCAAAACGGGTATAAAAACTCACAGAACCGGCTCTAAAATCGCCAGTGTTCGGTTTGGTTTTGGCTTGCCTATACTTATGTATAAAGTGGCTGAACACGCTTAAATTCTGTAGAATTTCCTTCTGGTGAGAATATCTCTCACGACAAGGTATTCCACACCTAACTTATTTTCTTTTTCAATAGGGTAATTGTGACATTCAGGCATGTCAAAACATCGCTCTTCATCACCACATAGTAAAGTGAATTTGTTTTTAGAGAAGTCCATTTTGGCTTTATGGGTTGACAAAAAGTCATAACCCAATATGACGGGTTCTACTAAATTTCGGACAACGAAGGTGGGATGTGGGTAAATGCAATGATCAATGGAAAAAATCACATTGGTTACTCCTACGACCTCAAGAGGTTGACTATCCGCACCACAAAATCTTATTTTAGTTGGTATGATTGGTTCCGTAAAATTGACTTTCTTTAAAACTTTTTCATCAATAAGTGTCTGTTCCAAATATGGATCGACTAGGCTAAGTATTTGTTTACCACAAATGGCAAATGGGAGGTGAAATTTACATTGGGTTCTGCAGTACCCTTTATTTTGAAATTTCTCCTCACTAACATTGTTAACCTGTTTCGATTCTTTGTTCAAGACATCCCTTACAGCTGACGGATCACCTGTAAGGGGGACACTTAGTTTTTTAAGCAATTATTTTGGCAGGCCTGGGGGTTTGATGTTTGGAGGTAATTTTGTTGTTGTAGGGCTGCCATCAATGTTGCCGGTGGGGCAATCATTTGAGTATTTGCAGCCACATAAGGGAGGTTTTGGGGAGTATTAAATGAAATACCAGACCATGCTGGGGCATTATTCCAATTTGGAAGGCCAAACTGGTTCCAGTTTGGAATTCTGTTAGAGTAGTATTCATTATTATTTTTAGGAAGATTGTTTCTACGAAAATTTGGATTAAAGTTTCTGCCTTTATAATTAGGGTTAAAGTTTTGATTATTATTCCAATTTCTATTTTGGTTGTTTTGGTTCCAGTTATTGTTCTGGTTCCAATTACCATTATTATTATTCTTATTATTATTATTATTATTATTGTTATTATTATTATTATTATTCCTATTTTGATTTTGGTTTTGATTTTGATTTTGATTTTGATTATAATTATAATTATTTTGTTCATTATTATTATTTTTATTTTGGGGATTTTTGTTTTTCCTGGATTCCTGAGATTTCGAAATGTTCGCTATTGCAGCGCTAATTTTTTCCATCTCAGCTTTCCAGACTGGATCGGATAATACTGAGTTTACATTTTTTTCAGTTTTCTTTTCCGTTTTTCCAGCTTTTAATTCTTCTATAGTTTTTTTGAGTTGTTCGATTTTTTTCCGTAGGAGGGGGTCTTAATGTCCAAATACTTTGTATTTAAACTCTAAGTATTTAGAGAAGGCCTTATCGAGTTCTTGAATTGTTTTTGGTTCCTTTTTTATTAAAAATACTCTTTCTTTTTCGGGAAGGTTAGGCATTATCTGGTTCAATTTGTTTTAAAATTCTTTTCACAAACATAATGTATGCAGGGAAATCAGCTTCGCCATTATAATTCCTTTCATACAGAATTTCGCATAGTTGTGGTTTGGTTCTAATAAAGACTTCCAGAATTTTTTGTTTCGTATTTTGCCAATTGTTACATTCGGGGTTTGCTTGAATTCTATCTTCAAACATTTGTTTAGCAGGCAATTATTATCTTTTTGAATTTCATGTTGGCATCCTAATTGAATGATTCCGCTTCATTTTCAAATCCAATTAAAATTGACACGATCTTCAGTTGGGGTGTGTCCATATAGGGAAGGTCTGATGTTTACCGCAGCCTTTCCTGACATATTATTTTCTAAGGGGATAGGGGTTTTCTAAAGTTCTAGTTTCAAGTTCTGGGCTTAGAAAGTCCTCGTCGGATTTTTCCAAACATTCAGTAATATCGACTAGGTTAATAGCTGACCTTACTCTCAGAAATGGTGTGGGGTTATCCAAATTTTCCACAAGTAGAGTTGACGTAGTAGAAGGGTTAAAATATTTTCTTATTATTGGATTTTCTAATTCGGTGATTTGTTCATGAGGTTTTCATGTTGTTTGCAAAATTATTTTTATATTTTCAGGAGTTAATAATTTTTGTATTTCTTTACTAGATTTAATTTTTAATAGGATATCCTCTTGGGTTTTTGTACGAGAAAAGTATTTTTTATCAACTTCGATATTTAAATTTTGACACACGTTGATTAGTTCGAAATTTTTAGCTTCGATAAGCCAAATTAAATTTGTTTTAGTAGTATTGGGTTCGGATAAATTTTCCCTAGTTTCATTCATAAAAATAAATTTTTTCGCGACTTATAATTATTTAACAATTCTTATATTTAAGGGAGGGATGTGAGTTAATATTAATATTAATTGTTACTTCGTTTTTTCTTTTGTTTGAACAGGAGCTTGATGGATCCGCTGCCATTGCCAAAATCTTCTTCACCTTGCTTTTTCTTTTGTAAATACACCCGTTTTTACTTTTCTGTATAATAAATATTCTTGGTTGGTTTTGAAGTTTGGTTTTTCTTTTCACTACTGATCTTTTTCCACTTGCAAGTGATGTTTACTTCCTTTCCTCAAGAGCGCGCCTTACGCGTTTCTCATTGAGTACTTAACTAGAGTTTTCAAGGTTAGAGCAAAGTACTTCGGATCAGAGGAATTGAAACAGGAACTTGGATCAGCAACTCTGGAAAGTAGGTACTAGAGCGAGAGTTCGATTTGCAATAGCAGACCAGTTGGGCGCCAATAATGTAACGGCCAAAAGAGGTGGTAATGTACCTAATTAGAACCACTTTCAGTGTTACACCATACACGAAATATCACGTACTTTAAAAGCAGTAATACTTCTAGAATAGATTCAAGTTTATCATCCACAGACTATCGAGGACCTTAACATATGTTAGAGACACAATAATATTTTTAAAACACACGAGTGTAGCTGTCGAGGAACTGTGTCTTATTCCACTGAATCGAGGGATTATATACTCGTTCAGGGTATGAAAATGTACGTGTCGGATTGGTAAAGTGAGGTAGGGTGTTGTTATTATAGGGTTGTGCTGACTTGTCAAGTACTCGAGGGACAGGCACAATTAGGTCATGAATATACAGAAGGTATATCTATATTCATAAAATTGAATAGGGTAATTTGGTGGTTATTTATAAAGAGTTGTAGGATGATTATTGTTGACAAATATCTACGTTTTTGGTGTTTGAAAATGTGTGGACAAATATGTTCGTCATTTCTAAAAATAGATGAAAATATACGTTACAGATATATTGATATGTTTGTCAAATATTAATATTTTTCTACAATTTTTCAGGTTTTTGGAACTTAGGTTTTTTTTGAATTATGGATGAAAATTGGCAACCTGGGTTTTCTAACGAAGTATTGCTGCGTTAGAGTTTTTAATTAGGTTTCTATTGAAAATTTACATATTAATCTGGTGTCAGAAGAAGGTGGGTACATTTCTCGTTTCATAACTTGAGGAAAATTTTGGCACTAATAACTCAAATTCATATAAACATATAATAATAATTAACTCAATTTCCTGTTAGACCGTACACATAGGCATAGTCAGTGATCGGGGAGGCCCCCTAAATTTCTAAAAAAATAAAATAAAACTAGTTTTCAAACAGAAATTTCAGACCGACCCTGTCTACTATTTTTGGGGGGGGAGTGGCTGTTCTGGGGAATATTTATTTGAGCCCCCCTAACTAAAATCCTGCCCACGCCCACGACGGTACAGGTCGCAATTTTTATCCGATATTCATGAAATTTTGAACAAACATTAATACTAAGTCAAAGACCTAACCTGTTGATTTTGTTACGGATCGGCCGTACGGTACTTCCGGTTTGACTATTTTCGTTTTTACTGTGGCCTTAACCTAATTCGGAACTAATATTTTTTATGATCTATAATAACTTTTTAGTGACTACCTAATTTTATAATTTTTGAAATCTTATTTTTTCTAAAGAGCTGCACTTCTTCGTTATCTGGAGTGTTTTTTGTTTTTTTTTTCTTATTTCTGTTCGTTACGAATAAATTTATGTCGGTATACAGGCTACGACTAAAAAATAATCATATTCGATTTATTGGTCAATTCTTTAAAGTCACTGGTAGTAGCGATTCTCTTTTGGGACTTGCGTGTAACGCTGTGTATTGCTTGGAATATTTTCTATTGCTGTTTTAATATTGTTGCGGATGGCGACGGGAAGAAAGAATTGCACAAAAAAATGTTGCAGAAAAAAAAAATCCGTTAAAAGGTGTACAATTTCTTTCTTTACCCCACTACTCCCTCCAGCTCATTTCTGCTTTTGTCGATCCTCATTTTTTTGTTGTCGTTGTCAGGCTTTTTCGTGTGTATATTCGGAAAATGATGCGGAATTGCAGAAGAATGTGCGACGAGCGGATTACTCTTTGCTTACCCTCTCGTCGTTCTCGCGTAATATTTTTTTCGATTTAGCCTGCCGAAGTTTTCTACTGGATTTATGTGTATGCCGACAATTTTTTAAGAACTAACGGATTTCTTCCTATTTCTATGACCTTCCAGTTGTGAAGTAAATCGATTTCTGTTATTACGGATATCGTCAAGGCATTTATATGTGGGTGTTTATGTGTGCTAGAAGATTGTTGGGTCCTGCTATCAAATCTAAAATAACTTGACCATCAGGAGAAGAGATTTGGTTCAGTTACTGGAAGATTATTGGTCCGTTCGATGAAGAAGAAGTGCTGAAGTTTTAGCGCTCGTACGTAACACTTCTCGATTTGGAAAAGTGCGAAAATAGTTCTCTGATGATGTTGTTGGATTTTCCGTGGTTGAAATCGGAAAAAACTTTTTTCACAAAAGTGCCGAATCTACTGATCTGATTCGGTGAGTAAGTTTCGACGAAAAGTTCTAAAGATATGGTCGTATTTGTATCATATGCCTTGTATCTCGTAATAATTTCATTTTCATCGAAAAAAGTACTTTAAACGGTTATTTTTAATATGTTGATTTTTTTTAATTTACTTCTTGACGGATATGGTCTATAGCTGAAACTTTGAATGAACACGTTTTTGTCGCATGAAACGCAGCTTATACTATGTTTGATGTGGAAAAAAATGTGGAACTCCCTACATTCTGATAACAAGCTGTTACGTTTAAAAATTTTTGGAACTATTAATTTGAAAAAGCTGTTATATTTGTGAGGGCAAAGTCATAAAAAGCTGTCAGTCTCAAAAAGTGTTAAATTTCCCGGATGTCATTTACGAACTATCTATAAGGACAATAACGAAATCATGACTACAAACAAGTGTTCACGAGTTGTCTGTATAAATGAAATTCAAACGCATGCGCAGAAGTGAACCATTTGTTGATAAGAAGTAATTTTTTTATTATAAATATCAAGATCCACAGTAAAAATCACAAAAACCAACATCCTCAGCTCTTTATAGCTCTTATTGACTTAAACAGACACCTCCGGACATGGCTATATAGATCGATAAAGTAGTGGTAAGTGTTAAATAATAAGGCAACCATTCACGTAACTGTGTTTAATAGCAACTAAAATATGAAAACTACGTGGACGATAATATCACAGTGAATATACGAATAGGTTGGAGAGTGTACACAATAGACGAAATATAAAAAGGTACATACACACAGATGGTAACTGAACGTCATGATATACAAAATATCTAACACCCTCTCCTAGTTTTCATAGTCAAATAAATCTAGTAAAATATTAACATAAGCACAATAAATTTCTTAAATTTACAAAAACAGGTTTACTCAACGACTTGGTAAGAATATCGGCTAAGTTATCACATGAACTAACTTTAACAACTTGAATTTGGCCACGTTCGACCGCTTCATGAACAAAATGGTAATGCACTTCGATGTGCTTTGACTTTTTGGTAAAATTACCTAACTTTGCGATACAAACAGCTCCTAGATTGTCTTCAAAAATACAAACAGGCTGTAGAGATTCTGATGGTGTCAACTGCTTACATACACCAAGAAGGTAAATAACCTCGGTAACCGCCTCCGATAACGCGATATACTCAGCGTGAGTAGATGATTTAGTTACATTGCCCTGTTTTTTGGCTTTCCACAAAATCAGATTGCCGTACATACGGATGACAAATCCAGTTGTGGACTTACGATCAACAATATCTCCGGCCCAGTCAGAATCTACGTAGGCATCTAAACCAGGTAAATCACGATTACAGCGATACGTCAATTTCAAATCTCTAGTCTTATAAAGATACTTCAAAATTCTTAAGGCATAGGCAAAATGTGTATGATCAAAGGCTGACTGGTACCTACTTAAATAATTTACACTGTAAGTTACGTCAGGGCGAGTGCCTGCACTTACATACAAAAGAGCACCAATTAAGTTTCTAAATTTTACGTTAAAATCTGGATTTTCGGACTTTTCCAGTTTTAAGTGCATCTCCATTGGAGTGTCAAACAGTTTCAAATCTTTAATATTATACTTACTTGCAAGTGACTCAATATAGCGCTTCTGACTGAGAGTCATTACTTTATTTTCGATATCATAATTAATTTCAATGCCCAAGTATGAGCTTACTTTATTCATGTCCTTCATTTTAAAATGCTCAGCGAGCTTGCGTTTAATGTTTATAATTTCTTTAGCGCTTTTACCACAAATTAATAAGTCGTCTACGAATAAAATAATAATAATAAAATTTACTTTATCTCTGGTACAGTATAGGCAATAATCAAATTTATTACGTTCAAAGCCCAAGGTTGAAATAAAACTATTAAAACATTCGTACCAGTTCCTTGGGCTTTCTTTCAAGCCATATAAAGATTTCTTTAAATGAAGGACACTTCTGCTATCAGTTACGTTACTATATCCGAAAGGTGGCTTTACATAAACTTCAGAGACGATAGGGCCATTTAAAAACGCTGTCTCTACATCCATTTGATGAATGGTGTGGCCTTGTTGGCAACAAAAGGAAAGTAATAATTTTAAAGTACACATACGAGCGACGGGAGAATAAATATCATCCAGTTCATCATCCTGCTGGAAACCTCTCACAACTAGTCGAGCCCTATACGATCCATCAGACTTAACCTTATACACCCACTTCACATCCAATGCCTTTTTACCTTGTGACAGAAGAACTTCTTCCCAGGTCTCGTTCATTTCTAAGTTATTAATTTCCTTATCCATGGCTTTCTGCCACAAGTCAGCTTCGGGACAAGACACGGCTGCCTGATACGTATCAGGTACATCGGTGGAACAAAAGTTAACGTATACGACACAATCTTTCAGCTTTGCCGGCGTTTCCTTTTACGAGTCGACCTACGAAGTTCTTCACTAGCAGACGCTTGATTATCGTTAACATTCTCCGGAGAACTAATTGAAAGCTCCTGTTTATTTAGACTTTGGCTATTAGACTCCTTACTCGTTACTTGATTATCTGGACATCTAATTCCTGAGCTCGGCAAAGCATCAGGTTCACTCGATTCACTGGGTTCATCCCTATCATCGCGCAGTGTAATACATTTTATAGTTTGGTCAACAAAATTAACATGACGAGTCACAATTATACGGTTATTAACCAAGATACGGTAGCCAAGGTCAGTATAACCGAGTAAAATGCCGCAATCAGCCTTGCGATCCCACTTAGTATTACGTTTTTCATCAGGTACCCGAGTAAAAACACGACTGCCGTACAATCTAAGATTACTAACATCCGGTTTTTTCTTAAAAAATATTTCATACGGTGTTCTACGTTCGATTGGGTTAGCTAACGACCTATTAGTTAAGTAAGCAGCCGCAGTTACGCATTCTGGCCAAAATTTTCGAGCTACTCTAGCCTCAGCCATAAGGCACCTAGCCTTATCCATTAAAATTCTATTATAACGTTCTGCCGTGCCGTTGAGCTCGTGCACGTAAGGTATGCAGGGTCTCATATAAATTCCACGGTTCCGTACAAAATCTTTTACTTTTTGATTAATATATTCAGTTCCGTTATCGCATCTAAGTTCTTTAATTCTTTTGCCAGTCAGATTTTCTACTAAATTTACATATTCAACGAGATAATCATAAACTTCTGACTTGGCCTTTAAACAATATATTTTGACTAATTTACTATAATCATCAATAAATGTAAGGAAATACTGTTCACCACTGTGCCCAATGCTATGTGGACCATTAACGTCAGTGTGAACGATTTCTAAAATATCTTTAGCTTTTTCTCGATTATTATTAAACGGTACGTTATTCATTTTATTTTGCAAACAGATTGCACATTTCATTGTTTCAGATTCTAAATATTTTGGAGCTCCGTCCAATAGCTCATCTTCACATAAAATTTTTAATTTTGAAAAATTTATATGCCCTAACATTCGATGCCATTTTTCTTTAAGAGACATTACATTTGTTGATGTTACATTTACTTTAGGATTTGGCATTTCATTTACGTTACTGGACGGTTCACAATTTTTAAAACTTTCTAAGTAATATAAATTATTACGTTTTTGTGCAATCGCTATTAGTTCTCTTTTAAAATTAAAAATTTTGGCTACATTACCATGCTCAATAATCGTATTTTTATCAGCTATTCTACCGGAACTCAACAGATTTGAGCCCATACCTTTTACATACAGAACCTTATGAATGTCTACAGAGATAAATCTGTCGTCTACTTTAAACCAGACCTTAACAGTTCCTATTTTTGAGGCTGTTAATTTCCTACCATCTCCTACTGTTACATCGACACGGTCATTTAGTACAGAGAAATTTGAAAATAAAGATTCATCGTTTATAATATGGTTAGAGCAACCACTATCCAACAACCAAACAATACAATTTCCATTTTTGACATGAACGTTTGTATGCTTATCAATAGAAGACACATTTACCTCAGTAAGAAAACAATTACCGCCATCTTGATCATATTGTTGCGAGTATGAATTTCTAGCATTGTTATAACCTGCTCTACGTGTAAAATTTGACCGATTTGTTCGACCGTAGCCCCTGCCTCGAATGCCAGCCCTTGAACCTCGACTATGACTGCTTTCTGCTTGACCGGAATCGTCACCACCCAACACAGGACACTCAAAACGGCGATGACCCCGCTCTCCGCACTCGAAACACGTAAATCCTGACCCATTTCTACTGCCACGACTTCCTGAATTTGCCACAAAAGCTTGTGAATTCACACCACCATCACTGGCCGTTGCACCGTTGCTGGCAGTGGCACCTTTAGTTTTAACAGTAATTTTATATTTAAGGTATTCAAAAACATTTTCATCGTCTTTTAAAACATCAACCAAGTCACCCAAATAAGCTAGTGACTCAGGTAAGGTACGAATTAAATAATTAGCCTTCTCATCTTCGTTTACTTTGGCACCAGATGCCCTAAGTTCGTTTACTGCCTTCTCAAAATCATTGAAAAATTTGGTTGAGTCAGAGCTGTCGTCTAAACGAATACTCTCTAATTTACGACGAGAGATGATTTGAAGTGCTGTTGACGTTTTCAGATAAAGATTGTCAAATTTGGACAACATACCAAACGCAGTAGTTTCAGAATACACCAATTCGAGCTGTTCATTTGTTATGGCACTTACGATAAAATTTTTCGCCTTGACCTCCATTTGGTTCCATTCGTCATCTGGGTCCGTGACAGCTTTCCTACGTTCTGCCACAACTTTACACTTCTTCAGATCCAAGAATAAGAGCATACGATACTTCCACTTTTCGTAATCAGCACCATTGAACAGTGGAATTGCTACATCATCGCATCGAAAAAATGATGCCATTTTAATAAGGCAGAAAAAAATTGGTAATGAGCAGCCTAAAAACGGTTTACAAAATTTTCACAATTCAACCTGCCACGGATTAACTACGCTCCGCTATCATGTTAAATAATAAGGCAACCATTCACGTAACTGTGTTTAATAGCAACTAAAATATGAAAACTACGTGGACGATAATATCACAGTGAATATACGAATAGGTTGGAGAGTGTACACAATAGACGGAAATATAAAAAGGTACATACACACAGATGGTAACTGAACGTCATGATATACAAAATATCTAACAGTAAGCAAGAAGTATATAGCCCTTATAGCTGTATTATAGAATTAGCTATAAAGCTTATAGACAGTTAAACGGTCTCTTGGGCCGGGTCACACTTATCCTTCTCATCTCACATCTAAGAACATTTCGTCATATCTTATTATCTGATATCACTGTTAACTTTTTTCTTCCGTATACGGCGTCATTCGGTACATCCGCTATACTCTGTCCAGTTGTCCATGCTAAGATGTACCTTATGTCATAATCAACTTTAGGCATTGCGGTTAGTTGGGGCAGAAAAAAAAAGGCATAGATTTACATTTGTTATACAGTGATAAACGTCAATTAAGGGTATTTTGTAAAGTAAACAAACACGTGTTTCGTGCAGACAAGTGTGGATATGGTTTATGACGTCGAGTACATTGCAGCGTCGACGGAGTATAATACCTGTGTACCTTTTTGTACTTCATAACTTCGTCCATTACACTCGTGAGACTCGATTGAACACCGTCGCCTCCTTTTTCAGCTCTCGAACCTCTTCTGGTTTTGATGAAAATTTCTTCTCCGAACAAATGGTTTCGCTCGTACCACACGCTTTTCTCAGAAGTTCTTTTAATTATTCTATTTCACTTCATCGTGGGCCAAGGGGGTGGGTCTAGTTGGTGCGACGTGAACTCGTCGGCTTCGCATCCGAATGGTCTGCTGGTGCTCTCAACTCCACTCGGGTTACCCCACTCGAATACCGGAGTAATATATCTCATCGTGTAGTTGAAAGTTCCGATGTATAAATTAAATAAACAAAATTAAAACAATAATTAAACCTGCAGATTGAGCAAATAACACGTTCGATAGAACTCGTCGAGAACCCTGAGCTTGAGTGCTGCACTGTTTCGCTGTATCGAATATTGTTGTTGTTGTCGTTCTGGATATGCTGAGTTTTTTGGTCGACGAAGTGAAAATCTTATTATATGCTGGTGACAGTGACACAGTATCGCGTATAACAAACGGTGTGCGCTTTTGTAAGTGCGCCAAAGGAATCATTTTCGTAATCAGAAAATTAGTGCCCGTATCAAATGAAACGCACCGCAAAATAGACAACTCATCGGATGTTGAAATGAAAAACGGTTCGATGTGAAATGAGTGCTTTGAAAGTCTTCGTGTACCTGCTTATAATATGTGCAACGTTTTTGTGGCACGCTGCTGCGTTTAACGCAATTTGTTACATGGACTTAGAAGTGCGTGTCTACGAAATAACGTTGATGAGTTATTTCGGTGATGGCGGTTGTTGTTATATCTATGATACAGAGGTATCAGAAGTTGGTGAGGAAAAGAATGGTCAAGTAGATAGCATATGGAGGCTTGGGTAACCTTCTGTGGCGTTGCATGCTAACTGTACGAATTAAGTTCGCTATCATATTCTCGGTAAATCTGGTAAATCTGTCTGGAGATGTGAAGACTTAATACCTATGTTCGAAAATTTTATCTTCCGTTTATAGATTGCACTTCAGAAACGGGATTTGTGTGAAATGGCATCATGACCGAAAACAGACTGCACTGATTTTGATGATCCTTTGATTGTCAACAATGGTTTGGGGTATGTTTATGTGTAGTCAAATTGCTTGCCGATATATCATATCCTTGAAAAATTCATCCTCAAACTATGACTTCGCATTATTGTGTATATGGTTGACCGAATAAAAAATGAAAACGTCCGTTTTCTCTTTTGTTCAGTTTGTTATTTCTACAGAAGTGGCTTTACGGGTAATAGTTTTCTGCTATTGTATTTAGAAGTGTTTATTTCTCGCGAAAATTCTCTACAAATGGAAAATCTGATAATTCCTGTGTAGAAGTTTTCATTCGTTTTTTGGATTAAGTAAATTTGCTTTAATTTAAATAAAGATAACTAGTTATAAGTTTTGGCCTGTTTCGTCATTATCATAAATTATTTTCCTCCGCTTCATTCCTAATTCAAATCTGTAATCCAATGTTTGTGGTAACTGGACTGCAGCTGAACTTGTGCTTCTATTTGAGCTGTTTATTTTCGATTTTGTATTCAACCTTTTAACGGATTATCAACGAAAATCTGTGGTTGTGGCCAATGGAATGCGAGTTTTCTTCTCTGTTTCAAATTTCGAGTCGAAACTTCATTAACAAGTTGTACTTCACTTGTATCTTGCGTCCTGGGATTTGTGTGCACTTCAGGTTAACTTTGCATGAATGTCAGCCTGGCCTCAGATTGAGCAGTTTCTTCTTCGTTTGCCTCTGTGAGCAGGCATTCATATTTTTCTTCAAAGTAGGCTAAGAATTTCGTCAGAAATTTGTACCTACATACGTAGTTTGTGTTTTTTAGGTCCTCGTTTGTTTTGTTAGTCTTTAAATTTGGGCTCATTCATTCTCTATTTACCTACAAAAATGAGTATAGTTGTAGCAATGCCAGCAAGAGATGGTATTTTACGTGTAGAATTCGATATTCTACATTTGTGATGTAGAATATGTAGAAAACGAGTATAATATAAACAAAATGATAACTCTTATCAATGTTATCAGTATTTTGTCACCTTATTAGTATTATTTTCTACATATTCTACGTATTCTACGTGAAATTGAATATTCTACTTTACATATTCTAGGCGTAGAATATGCATGTAGATGTAAAATTCAATTCTACATCGCCATCTCTAATGCCGGCCTGTCTCATTCTAGTTTTTTTTTTTTTTTTCCCGAGTCTAGCTGTCAATACTAATTAGGGTTTTATTTGTGCCATGAATGTCAAAACGTACGTGCTTATCCCCTGCCGTTGTATTTAATTTGTACTTCTACTGCCTTGTCGCCTCTATACAATAAGGTGGAATGAATATGGACTACACCAAATCCCTTTAATTCGTGAATTATAATGACGTTGAAAGTGATCTGAATAGCGATATTGTATTGGGAGGATATAAGTGTATAAAGGAGGTTTAGGCACCTCGTTAAGATTCCTCAAAGTCATAATTTTGATTTTCGAAAATAAAAACGTGGAAAAAAACTGATCAATTTTCTTTTATTATTCGCCTCCAAGAGGAAAAAGTGTTATCTGTTGACAGCTGTCTAATTTCAAATTGAAAATTCCTGTTAACTGGGGCGCATCCATCTAATTAATTCTAACATGATTGTATCCATTTTGAATTTGGTAGTATAAGAGCAACGTTTATCAAGTCGGTTTAGTTTGGTTATATTGTGAGCAATCATGGATGATAATTCAAGCGAATCCGGTAATTATACTAGAATAAAAGCAGTCGTTGACAACGTAAGTACCTATACATTCATTAAGAGATTTTTATTTTTATTTTTATTTATATTTGGTGTGATTTCGCTTGAAAGAAATACTTACCTATTTGCTCTCTATAGTCTCTTTTATTGTAAATTACGCTGCTGCTAATTAGCATTAAAACCAGACAATATGTTTGACTGCACCAGTATATTTGGTTGAATCCATCATGTCAAATTGTCATACCCAATTCTAGGGGTTCAGTCGATTTAGAAATTATTCTGCCGTTTAAACGACACCCGAGGTGTTCAATTCATTCGACGCAACCTTAATATCTTGATGTTGAAATGATTATAACAACTTTTGAAGCCTCGATTAAAGAATATAGTCTGTATTATTTCAGATAAATCCCTATATTTCCGTCGAGGATAAGTACCCTATATCTATATCCGGATACATGAGCGAATTATGGAGTATTGTTGAACATGCTCTTAACTTCAGGTACGAAAATTCTTGTTAGAATTTCTGTAGAAATTGAAAATATCAATTAAAAGTGAAGTAAAATTATTGTAGTCTTATTGTAGAAATGAGTATGTGAAAGTACCCTTTAAACTGGGTAAAGAATTGCTAGTAAACGAATCGGTGGATGTGATATTATTGCCTATCGTGGTTACCAGTACCGACGTGGATATGTTTGATTTCTCAGTACCAGTTGCCAAAGTTTGGTAGGTTCTTTGTCCATACAATCAATTATTTGTTATAAGAATTCGTCGATGTGTGGCATAGTGCCTTTCCATTGCAGGTATGAATTATACTCGAAGCGAAATGGAGATGGTGCTACTTCTGGATCTTATATTGAAACTTGGAATACGAGTTTGTGGTTCGCATTCATTTTGACCATTCTTACGCTCAGCCTATTATTGTGGACAATGCTGAAAATACGGTATATTATGTAGCCTTTCTTTGCTATTTGGAACAATTTTTTAAAATGAGGCAAATAGCAGAGTACGTCAAAATATAAGTTTCAAATGAACAAAAATATGAAACAATATAAAGACTTCAGGGAGAAAAATTTGGAAAAACCTACCTAAATAAATCGTTTATTAAAATCAAATGAAAAAGTAACACTAAAAACAGTATTGAGTATGGTAACAAAATCCATTGAAATATCTCGTTACCATTTTTTTTTTCCGTGCTCAGAGCGAAGTGTGAACTATTCATTCGTCGGAAAAATATCAACTCGTTTGTTTTGCCTGGTAAAAGTAAACAGGTTTATGAAGCAAAGAATTTGTCGTTATTAGAATCGGAACCAGCATCCATGTGGTCATGTTTCTTGATTGTACTGGGCACAATCACTAGTCAAGGTACTGCTCTCACGGTACTTTTATTAGGGTCAGAACTCATGACCTTTTGAATTTCTGCACCAATCATAACATTTTTTTTTTTTTTTTTCCACCAATTTAGGCTATAATGTTAACACGGAGTTGACATCATTACGTGTAATCATGCTTGTCGTTCTATTTTTTGGACTTCTGATGCTGAATGCTTACTCAGCTGTGCTGGTTTCTCGACTCACCGTGGACAAGGCGGACATTCTGTTTCCAACTCTAGAGTCCATTATCGAACGCAAAACCCACGTTTTATGTATTCGTGAAACGAGCTTCGCTTACAGACTATTCAAGGTAGGAAAGGGAGTAGCGGCTTCTAAATGTGGTGATCTAAAATTCTAAAAATTCCATTTGCAGCCACAATTTTGTCAGTTAGACAGTGCGTAGCATATACATCGTATGTCTTCTTATGGAAACTATACCTCCTCATTCTCAACATTGGATGCATTTTTCATCTGGATGTATATTTAATTTGTTTTGTTTTTCAACC
This sequence comes from Ericerus pela, assembly GCA_011428145.1. NCBI lineage: Eukaryota > Metazoa > Arthropoda > Insecta > Hemiptera > Coccidae > Ericerus > Ericerus pela. Next base: position 220,831 of record WOFM01002212.1, read on the forward strand.
GCACGTGTGATTGAATGCTAATGTGATGACTGATGAGCATTCAAGAGTGTTTTACTCAGCATTAGTTAAGTTCACTTCCGAAGAGTCGAATGCGAGAACGATTCTCATTACTTGCAAAATTCTAGAAAACTGGTCGGAGCAGTACTTGTTGTTGGATTAGTGATTCTTAAATCATCGGTAGTTCGTGGGTATTGTTTTTACATTCGGTCCTGAGTTATCGTTAATATGTAAATTAATTTATTTACTTACCTAAATTTTTTTTTGGGAGCCAGTTCAAAATAAGAATTTTTTATTTGACGTTTGCTGCGAATACGATACTTATAAAGTATAATTAAGCTCGCTAGTTACTGGCCTTAATACGATATAACTGATAGGCTTTTTCAACAGGAGAACGAAAGCGATCCTGTCCTTAGGCCTATTTGGCGATCTATTATAAATCAGCCACCTTGTGAAAATACGACCAGCGTTAATGATATTGCAAGTGCACTGTGCGAAGATCATACGGTGGTTCTGGAAACTCCCCATATCATTGCCTCCATTACGGAATCAAGTCGGTGTGCTGTCACTAGAATGCCTGGTCGCTACGCCACTGCTTATCTGTCCTTGTTGATGAGAAAGCATTTTCGGTTTAAAAATAACATTAACGAATTGTAAGTTTGGGAGTGGGCTTCGAATTTGGTGACCAAAATTGACTGAAATAATTTGCAGTGGGTCGTGTCAAAAAGTCAAGCTGAATTGAATAACAAAAGTTGTCTTCAACTTGATTGTTATGTTTAGTGTATGTGTGGGTATACTCTAAAATAGTGTTTCCTAAACTGGGAAGGTTCGTGACATGAGTCAGAGGGAGTACAGGCTGGCCCCATCATGTTCAACGTGTGGGTATTATGATTGCAATTATTGGTGGAGATTGTGATATATTGAAGTCGGAATTTAATTCACGGAATTATGAAGGATTAAAGGGAGGGGGTGAAGATGTTGAACAGTGGCCTAAGGCGGCGCCATCTGAAAAATTTTGCATATTTTTACGATTATTTGGGGAGTGATTTTTCATTTTCGAACCGATTATAATTTTATCCTAAATTTTCCTCTGTTTTTTCCAAAAATCGGGTTGATTTTCCTTGGATCAGGATTCAGACACTTTTTTAACATATAGTCGTCTTTTTCTTTCTTTGGAATCATTAAAATTTCTATTTGTTGTACAGTTAATGCATCCGATATAATTCATCTCATTAACTCTTACTTAAGCCTTTCATTTATTGATGTATCTCGTTCATTATGAAGTTTTGTAAGATGTAACTATGTAACGTAGTTTACCAGTTGGTACAATGAATTAATTTTCCAGCGGAATTTAGGTGCAGTGTTTCGATTCTCCGGTTAGGAGATCAACTTTATTTTTCTCTCGTTCAGCTTGATAAGGCCCAATTGTACCAAATATTCAAACTGCCGATGAGCAGAGTTTAACTTTATTTTACTGTGAGTCTTATCAATTGAATCTAGTTTATTTTACAATTTAAAGTATATTCAAACAGGCCTTATTATCATTTTGACGAAATATGTAAATTCTAGTATTCGATTATGAATTGTGTGAGGAATGAATTGGTAGAGGTATGTTAAAAAAATTTCCAATAAATTAGAATTTAGAGTAGAGTGTTTTTGCAAAAAAATAGAATAAAAATAAAATAATAATTGAAGCGGTGGCATCTCTACGAAGAAAATTTCTTAGCTAATTGAATATTAGCTGCTAGTCAACTTTTAAACATAAACTCCAATGCTAGCAGCACTTTCTACTAATCAAGGAACTTTCGTACAACAGAATTTTTCAACATGGTATGAACATCTTTGATGGTTGTAGAAACATTCAGATGAGTAAACTGTCTCGCTAAAATGGATAATGGTTCTATTATCTGGTACTTAATCTTTTTTTTTCTTTTTTTTGAGATTTGTGATTGTTTTTAGATGAGTGTTATGGGAACCACCATACCCTGTCTAATATAAAATACATTCGCCAATTATAGTCGGTGGTGAGATGGCCGTGTGGTCAAGTTCACCGCTTTTAGCTGGCAAATATGTAGGTCCCAGGTTCGATTCCCCGAGCCGACAAAACCTAAATCTGGTGACCCTTGATGTGTGCTGGACATGCACACACCCTAGTGGTGCATAGTGGAACTCACAACTCTCCTTCCTAACTTGAGTTGCCGATAGATGGCGCCCTATATAGTGGAAATAGAACCCGTATAGGTAGTATAAGCCTGTGTGTATAGGCTTTTCTGATTCCGCCCAACCTCCCACAGCATCTAATGTCGTTCAACTCGTGTTGAGTCTCTCTAGGAGGGGAGTGTGTGGGAACCACCATACCCTGTCTAATATAAAATACATTCGCCAGTTATAGTCGGTGGTGAGATGGCCGTGCGGTAAAGTTCACCACTTTTAGCTGGCAAATATGTAGGTCCCAGGTTCGATTCCCCGTGCCGACAAAACAAGTTTTTTTTTGCTTTCATTAATTTGCTTTTATATCTTCAATTTTATTAATTTTATTTAAATTCAAACAATCCGACATCCTTAAATTTGAAATTTAATAAATTTATGTAGCCTGACCCGAATAACATGATAATGAAAAGAATAAGAGACGACAAAAACACATTATGTAGGTATGTAATGCAGACTTGGAAATTTGGGTGGAAACACAGATGTGTACTTTTCTTTCACTTGATGAAGAAAGTGCTTCATGGAGTGAGTGACTGCATTATTCTGTTTCTAGCTAAAAAATAAATTGAAAATAATTTGCATTTTATAACAATTATTGATATCTACGTCAGTCATAGTTTTTAGTTTTCTGTATGATTTATAACAGTTGTTTCAAATTCAGCTTGAATCTGAAGTTTTGCTGTGTAAGTAATTAGATTTTTTTCTCAAAATATATTGGACATTAGTCTTTTTCGATGAATCTGATAATGTTAACAATTAGACCAAATTGTTTTCTTTCGCTCTCCATGATGGGTATCTGAAAAGCACCTCGCTTAAAACCGAGACATTTAATGCAAGATATATTTCAGTCAATTGATGAATTGACCAAAGTTACGTATATTTTAGACTGCTCATTCATCATTTACCTACCTTTGAAATAATCTATTTATAGATTGCAGAAACTATTAACTACCGGAATTATCGACTACATTCAGAAAAAGTGGTTGTACAAGCAGTTGCAACGTAACAGCAACATTTCTAACCTAAAGCCAGTGACCATTAATCACATAAACGGCGTCCTGTTTGTATATGCCATCGCAATTTCGTTGTCTTTATTGGCTTTATTTCTCGAAAAATTGGTGCACTGGAAGAAACGAACGAATGTCATCAATTTGGAATACCTCGATTAGAGGAGAGTACTCTGATTGCATCTGTCTTACGATTAGAAATAAATTAAATACGTACCTACCGCGATTGACGCGCGGAAAATATATTTTTTATTTTATTTTATTTGGTTTTCGGCAGGACTTGAAATTTCTCTTAAATTAACAGTTCAGCTTTGTTTGATTAGATTCAGTGTCAAAAATATTCATTCGGAAGCTTTATACATGAATAAACTTCAGGTGACTGATTGAATTTGTTGTTTTTGAGGTTGGACGGCCGAATTCTAAAATTTATGAAACGTTTGAAAGATTAAAGTTAGCGACTAGGTGGTATTTGTTCAGGCTGTATTACCAATAATTGTTTTCTTGAAGATAAATTTTCAAGGAAAGTGAACTCAACGTATTTCAGTTTTTTTCCAAATCGGAAATTAAGCTAATCTATAAATCACAAATTTTTAAATATTTTTACATTTTTACATTTTCCTATTAGAGATGTTCAAAAATCTCTTGAAATTTATCTGGATAATACTTTAGGAAATTACTGAAATTTTATACCTCAGATAATTATTTAAACACAAAAAATTATAGTTATAAAAAAGAGGAAAATAGCTATTTTTCTATTTTCAAAATCAAAACTGTGAATATCTTGATGATTTTTTTTAGGATATAAGATCGAAAACATTTTGAGGTGCAAAAATTATGGATGAAAAAAACTCTAATATGACAATGAGACTTTATCAGATTTTGAAAAAATTCTAATAGGAATTGATTCGAGTTGAAAAATAGGAATATAGTCAAATTAATATTCTGGATCTCTCATCTGCTTCATGTTCATAAATTTTACTGCTTACACTTGAGAATAATTTTGTTTTTACTTAAATGTTCTGAGGCAGAAATACTTTTGGGATTAATTCTGGTCATTATCTATAGAAAATTTATAAACTACCGAGTGCTAGTAATGGGATTTCAAGTGAAATGGGAGAAAACCATACAGAATTAATATTTTTGGGATTAAGAAAATTTGATTCAAAAATTAGCGTATTTCCCCCGAATTCTGTAGTAGAATTTTTTTTGAAAGGCAATTCAGGGGTATAGTGTGAGATATTTTTCTCATTCAGATAACAGATATTAGGAAATCAGTAATTAATAGAATCTATATCCATTTCATATTTTCAAATTGTACTTACTATCATAGTGAACAATTCATTTCTTTTTTAGCTGATAATAGGAATTTTGGAATATTATTGTAGATACTTAGGCATTCTAAAGCAGTTAGTCGTATTATAATTTCTGTTAATATTATCAAAATTTTTGTTACATTCTTTAATTCTCACCTTCGATTATAACTCTTATCAATGTTATCAGTATTTTGTCACCTTATTAGTATTATTTTCTACATATTCTACGTATTCTACGTGAAATTGAATATTCTACTTTACATATTCTAGGCGTAGAATATGCATGTAGATGTAAAATTCAATTCTACATCGCCATCTCTAATGCCGGCCTGTCTCATTCTAGTTTTTTTTTTTTTTTCCCGAGTCTAGCTGTCAATACTAATTAGGGTTTTATTTGTGCCATGAATGTCAAAACGTACGTGCTTATCCCCTGCCGTTGTATTTAATTTGTACTTCTACTGCCTTGTCGCCTCTATACAATAAGGTGGAATGAATATGGACTACACCAAATCCCTTTAATTCGTGAATTATAATGACGTTGAAAGTGATCTGAATAGCGATATTGTATTGGGAGGATATAAGTGTATAAAGGAGGTTTAGGCACCTCGTTAAGATTCCTCAAAGTCATAATTTTGATTTTCGAAAATAAAAACGTGGAAAAAAACTGATCAATTTTCTTTTATTATTCGCCTCCAAGAGGAAAAAGTGTTATCTGTTGACAGCTGTCTAATTTCAAATTGAAAATTCCTGTTAACTGGGGCGCATCCATCTAATTAATTCTAACATGATTGTATCCATTTTGAATTTGGTAGTATAAGAGCAACGTTTATCAAGTCGGTTTAGTTTGGTTATATTGTGAGCAATCATGGATGATAATTCAAGCGAATCCGGTAATTATACTAGAATAAAAGCAGTCGTTGACAACGTAAGTACCTATACATTCATTAAGAGATTTTTATTTTTATTTTTATTTATATTTGGTGTGATTTCGCTTGAAAGAAATACTTACCTATTTGCTCTCTATAGTCTCTTTTATTGTAAATTACGCTGCTGCTAATTAGCATTAAAACCAGACAATATGTTTGACTGCACCAGTATATTTGGTTGAATCCATCATGTCAAATTGTCATACCCAATTCTAGGGGTTCAGTCGATTTAGAAATTATTCTGCCGTTTAAACGACACCCGAGGTGTTCAATTCATTCGACGCAACCTTAATATCTTGATGTTGAAATGATTATAACAACTTTTGAAGCCTCGATTAAAGAATATAGTCTGTATTATTTCAGATAAATCCCTATATTTCCGTCGAGGATAAGTACCCTATATCTATATCCGGATACATGAGCGAATTATGGAGTATTGTTGAACATGCTCTTAACTTCAGGTACGAAAATTCTTGTTAGAATTTCTGTAGAAATTGAAAATATCAATTAAAAGTGAAGTAAAATTATTGTAGTCTTATTGTAGAAATGAGTATGTGAAAGTACCCTTTAAACTGGGTAAAGAATTGCTAGTAAACGAATCGGTGGATGTGATATTATTGCCTATCGTGGTTACCAGTACCGACGTGGATATGTTTGATTTCTCAGTACCAGTTGCCAAAGTTTGGTAGGTTCTTTGTCCATACAATCAATTATTTGTTATAAGAATTCGTCGATGTGTGGCATAGTGCCTTTCCATTGCAGGTATGAATTATACTCGAAGCGAAATGGAGATGGTGCTACTTCTGGATCTTATATTGAAACTTGGAATACGAGTTTGTGGTTCGCATTCATTTTGACCATTCTTACGCTCAGCCTATTATTGTGGACAATGCTGAAAATACGGTATATTATGTAGCCTTTCTTTGCTATTTGGAACAATTTTTTAAAATGAGGCAAATAGCAGAGTACGTCAAAATATAAGTTTCAAATGAACAAAAATATGAAACAATATAAAGACTTCAGGGAGAAAAATTTGGAAAAACCTACCTAAATAAATCGTTTATTAAAATCAAATGAAAAAGTAACACTAAAAACAGTATTGAGTATGGTAACAAAATCCATTGAAATATCTCGTTACCATTTTTTTTTTCCGTGCTCAGAGCGAAGTGTGAACTATTCATTCGTCGGAAAAATATCAACTCGTTTGTTTTGCCTGGTAAAAGTAAACAGGTTTATGAAGCAAAGAATTTGTCGTTATTAGAATCGGAACCAGCATCCATGTGGTCATGTTTCTTGATTGTACTGGGCACAATCACTAGTCAAGGTACTGCTCTCACGGTACTTTTATTAGGGTCAGAACTCATGACCTTTTGAATTTCTGCACCAATCATAACATTTTTTTTTTTTTTTTTCCACCAATTTAGGCTATAATGTTAACACGGAGTTGACATCATTACGTGTAATCATGCTTGTCGTTCTATTTTTTGGACTTCTGATGCTGAATGCTTACTCAGCTGTGCTGGTTTCTCGACTCACCGTGGACAAGGCGGACATTCTGTTTCCAACTCTAGAGTCCATTATCGAACGCAAAACCCACGTTTTATGTATTCGTGAAACGAGCTTCGCTTACAGACTATTCAAGGTAGGAAAGGGAGTAGCGGCTTCTAAATGTGGTGATCTAAAATTCTAAAAATTCCATTTGCAGCCACAATTTTGTCAGTTAGACAGTGCGTAGCATATACATCGTATGTCTTCTTATGGAAACTATACCTCCTCATTCTCAACATTGGATGCATTTTTCATCTGGATGTATATTTAATTTGTTTTGTTTTTCAACCGCACGTGTGATTGAATGCTAATGTGATGACTGATGAGCATTCAAGAGTGTTTTACTCAGCATTAGTTAAGTTCACTTCCGAAGAGTCGAATGCGAGAACGATTCTCATTACTTGCAAAATTCTAGAAAACTGGTCGGAGCAGTACTTGTTGTTGGATTAGTGATTCTTAAATCATCGGTAGTTCGTGGGTATTGTTTTTACATTCGGTCCTGAGTTATCGTTAATATGTAAATTAATTTATTTACTTACCTAAATTTTTTTTTGGGAGCCAGTTCAAAATAAGAATTTTTTATTTGACGTTTGCTGCGAATACGATACTTATAAAGTATAATTAAGCTCGCTAGTTACTGGCCTTAATACGATATAACTGATAGGCTTTTTCAACAGGAGAACGAAAGCGATCCTGTCCTTAGGCCTATTTGGCGATCTATTATAAATCAGCCACCTTGTGAAAATACGACCAGCGTTAATGATATTGCAAGTGCACTGTGCGAAGATCATACGGTGGTTCTGGAAACTCCCCATATCATTGCCTCCATTACGGAATCAAGTCGGTGTGCTGTCACTAGAATGCCTGGTCGCTACGCCACTGCTTATCTGTCCTTGTTGATGAGAAAGCATTTTCGGTTTAAAAATAACATTAACGAATTGTAAGTTTGGGAGTGGGCTTCGAATTTGGTGACCAAAATTGACTGAAATAATTTGCAGTGGGTCGTGTCAAAAAGTCAAGCTGAATTGAATAACAAAAGTTGTCTTCAACTTGATTGTTATGTTTAGTGTATGTGTGGGTATACTCTAAAATAGTGTTTCCTAAACTGGGAAGGTTCGTGACATGAGTCAGAGGGAGTACAGGCTGGCCCCATCATGTTCAACGTGTGGGTATTATGATTGCAATTATTGGTGGAGATTGTGATATATTGAAGTCGGAATTTAATTCACGGAATTATGAAGGATTAAAGGGAGGGGGTGAAGATGTTGAACAGTGGCCTAAGGCGGCGCCATCTGAAAAATTTTGCATATTTTTACGATTATTTGGGGAGTGATTTTTCATTTTCGAACCGATTATAATTTTATCCTAAATTTTCCTCTGTTTTTTCCAAAAATCGGGTTGATTTTCCTTGGATCAGGATTCAGACACTTTTTTAACATATAGTCGTCTTTTTCTTTCTTTGGAATCATTAAAATTTCTATTTGTTGTACAGTTAATGCATCCGATATAATTCATCTCATTAACTCTTACTTAAGCCTTTCATTTATTGATGTATCTCGTTCATTATGAAGTTTTGTAAGATGTAACTATGTAACGTAGTTTACCAGTTGGTACAATGAATTAATTTTCCAGCGGAATTTAGGTGCAGTGTTTCGATTCTCCGGTTAGGAGATCAACTTTATTTTTCTCTCGTTCAGCTTGATAAGGCCCAATTGTACCAAATATTCAAACTGCCGATGAGCAGAGTTTAACTTTATTTTACTGTGAGTCTTATCAATTGAATCTAGTTTATTTTACAATTTAAAGTATATTCAAACAGGCCTTATTATCATTTTGACGAAATATGTAAATTCTAGTATTCGATTATGAATTGTGTGAGGAATGAATTGGTAGAGGTATGTTAAAAAAATTTCCAATAAATTAGAATTTAGAGTAGAGTGTTTTTGCAAAAAAATAGAATAAAAATAAAATAATAATTGAAGCGGTGGCATCTCTACGAAGAAAATTTCTTAGCTAATTGAATATTAGCTGCTAGTCAACTTTTAAACATAAACTCCAATGCTAGCAGCACTTTCTACTAATCAAGGAACTTTCGTACAACAGAATTTTTCAACATGGTATGAACATCTTTGATGGTTGTAGAAACATTCAGATGAGTAAACTGTCTCGCTAAAATGGATAATGGTTCTATTATCTGGTACTTAATCTTTTTTTTTCTTTTTTTTGAGATTTGTGATTGTTTTTAGATGAGTGTTATGGGAACCACCATACCCTGTCTAATATAAAATACATTCGCCAATTATAGTCGGTGGTGAGATGGCCGTGTGGTCAAGTTCACCGCTTTTAGCTGGCAAATATGTAGGTCCCAGGTTCGATTCCCCGAGCCGACAAAACCTAAATCTGGTGACCCTTGATGTGTGCTGGACATGCACACACCCTAGTGGTGCATAGTGGAACTCACAACTCTCCTTCCTAACTTGAGTTGCCGATAGATGGCGCCCTATATAGTGGAAATAGAACCCGTATAGGTAGTATAAGCCTGTGTGTATAGGCTTTTCTGATTCCGCCCAACCTCCCACAGCATCTAATGTCGTTCAACTCGTGTTGAGTCTCTCTAGGAGGGGAGTGTGTGGGAACCACCATACCCTGTCTAATATAAAATACATTCGCCAGTTATAGTCGGTGGTGAGATGGCCGTGCGGTAAAGTTCACCACTTTTAGCTGGCAAATATGTAGGTCCCAGGTTCGATTCCCCGTGCCGACAAAACAAGTTTTTTTTTGCTTTCATTAATTTGCTTTTATATCTTCAATTTTATTAATTTTATTTAAATTCAAACAATCCGACATCCTTAAATTTGAAATTTAATAAATTTATGTAGCCTGACCCGAATAACATGATAATGAAAAGAATAAGAGACGACAAAAACACATTATGTAGGTATGTAATGCAGACTTGGAAATTTGGGTGGAAACACAGATGTGTACTTTTCTTTCACTTGATGAAGAAAGTGCTTCATGGAGTGAGTGACTGCATTATTCTGTTTCTAGCTAAAAAATAAATTGAAAATAATTTGCATTTTATAACAATTATTGATATCTACGTCAGTCATAGTTTTTAGTTTTCTGTATGATTTATAACAGTTGTTTCAAATTCAGCTTGAATCTGAAGTTTTGCTGTGTAAGTAATTAGATTTTTTTCTCAAAATATATTGGACATTAGTCTTTTTCGATGAATCTGATAATGTTAACAATTAGACCAAATTGTTTTCTTTCGCTCTCCATGATGGGTATCTGAAAAGCACCTCGCTTAAAACCGAGACATTTAATGCAAGATATATTTCAGTCAATTGATGAATTGACCAAAGTTACGTATATTTTAGACTGCTCATTCATCATTTACCTACCTTTGAAATAATCTATTTATAGATTGCAGAAACTATTAACTACCGGAATTATCGACTACATTCAGAAAAAGTGGTTGTACAAGCAGTTGCAACGTAACAGCAACATTTCTAACCTAAAGCCAGTGACCATTAATCACATAAACGGCGTCCTGTTTGTATATGCCATCGCAATTTCGTTGTCTTTATTGGCTTTATTTCTCGAAAAATTGGTGCACTGGAAGAAACGAACGAATGTCATCAATTTGGAATACCTCGATTAGAGGAGAGTACTCTGATTGCATCTGTCTTACGATTAGAAATAAATTAAATACGTACCTACCGCGATTGACGCGCGGAAAATATATTTTTTATTTTATTTTATTTGGTTTTCGGCAGGACTTGAAATTTCTCTTAAATTAACAGTTCAGCTTTGTTTGATTAGATTCAGTGTCAAAAATATTCATTCGGAAGCTTTATACATGAATAAACTTCAGGTGACTGATTGAATTTGTTGTTTTTGAGGTTGGACGGCCGAATTCTAAAATTTATGAAACGTTTGAAAGATTAAAGTTAGCGACTAGGTGGTATTTGTTCAGGCTGTATTACCAATAATTGTTTTCTTGAAGATAAATTTTCAAGGAAAGTGAACTCAACGTATTTCAGTTTTTTTCCAAATCGGAAATTAAGCTAATCTATAAATCACAAATTTTTAAATATTTTTACATTTTTACATTTTCCTATTAGAGATGTTCAAAAATCTCTTGAAATTTATCTGGATAATACTTTAGGAAATTACTGAAATTTTATACCTCAGATAATTATTTAAACACAAAAAATTATAGTTATAAAAAAGAGGAAAATAGCTATTTTTCTATTTTCAAAATCAAAACTGTGAATATCTTGATGATTTTTTTTAGGATATAAGATCGAAAACATTTTGAGGTGCAAAAATTATGGATGAAAAAAACTCTAATATGACAATGAGACTTTATCAGATTTTGAAAAAATTCTAATAGGAATTGATTCGAGTTGAAAAATAGGAATATAGTCAAATTAATATTCTGGATCTCTCATCTGCTTCATGTTCATAAATTTTACTGCTTACACTTGAGAATAATTTTGTTTTTACTTAAATGTTCTGAGGCAGAAATACTTTTGGGATTAATTCTGGTCATTATCTATAGAAAATTTATAAACTACCGAGTGCTAGTAATGGGATTTCAAGTGAAATGGGAGAAAACCATACAGAATTAATATTTTTGGGATTAAGAAAATTTGATTCAAAAATTAGCGTATTTCCCCCGAATTCTGTAGTAGAATTTTTTTGAAAGGCAATTCAGGGGTATAGTGTGAGATATTTTTCTCATTCAGATAACAGATATTAGGAAATCAGTAATTAATAGAATCTATATCCATTTCATATTTTCAAATTGTACTTACTATCATAGTGAACAATTCATTTCTTTTTTAGCTGATAATAGGAATTTTGGAATATTATTGTAGATACTTAGGCATTCTAAAGCAGTTAGTCGTATTATAATTTCTGTTAATATTATCAAAATTTTTGTTACATTCTTTAATTCTCACCTTCGATTATAACTCTTATCAATGTTATCAGTATTTTGTCACCTTATTAGTATTATTTTCTACATATTCTACGTATTCTACGTGAAATTGAATATTCTACTTTACATATTCTAGGCGTAGAATATGCATGTAGATGTAAAATTCAATTCTACATCGCCATCTCTAATGCCGGCCTGTCTCATTCTAGTTTTTTTTTTTTTTTTCCCGAGTCTAGCTGTCAATACTAATTAGGGTTTTATTTGTGCCATGAATGTCAAAACGTACGTGCTTATCCCCTGCCGTTGTATTTAATTTGTACTTCTACTGCCTTGTCGCCTCTATACAATAAGGTGGAATGAATATGGACTACACCAAATCCCTTTAATTCGTGAATTATAATGACGTTGAAAGTGATCTGAATAGCGATATTGTATTGGGAGGATATAAGTGTATAAAGGAGGTTTAGGCACCTCGTTAAGATTCCTCAAAGTCATAATTTTGATTTTCGAAAATAAAAACGTGGAAAAAAACTGATCAATTTTCTTTTATTATTCGCCTCCAAGAGGAAAAAGTGTTATCTGTTGACAGCTGTCTAATTTCAAATTGAAAATTCCTGTTAACTGGGGCGCATCCATCTAATTAATTCTAACATGATTGTATCCATTTTGAATTTGGTAGTATAAGAGCAACGTTTATCAAGTCGGTTTAGTTTGGTTATATTGTGAGCAATCATGGATGATAATTCAAGCGAATCCGGTAATTATACTAGAATAAAAGCAGTCGTTGACAACGTAAGTACCTATACATTCATTAAGAGATTTTTATTTTTATTTTTATTTATATTTGGTGTGATTTCGCTTGAAAGAAATACTTACCTATTTGCTCTCTATAGTCTCTTTTATTGTAAATTACGCTGCTGCTAATTAGCATTAAAACCAGACAATATGTTTGACTGCACCAGTATATTTGGTTGAATCCATCATGTCAAATTGTCATACCCAATTCTAGGGGTTCAGTCGATTTAGAAATTATTCTGCCGTTTAAACGACACCCGAGGTGTTCAATTCATTCGACGCAACCTTAATATCTTGATGTTGAAATGATTATAACAACTTTTGAAGCCTCGATTAAAGAATATAGTCTGTATTATTTCAGATAAATCCCTATATTTCCGTCGAGGATAAGTACCCTATATCTATATCCGGATACATGAGCGAATTATGGAGTATTGTTGAACATGCTCTTAACTTCAGGTACGAAAATTCTTGTTAGAATTTCTGTAGAAATTGAAAATATCAATTAAAAGTGAAGTAAAATTATTGTAGTCTTATTGTAGAAATGAGTATGTGAAAGTACCCTTTAAACTGGGTAAAGAATTGCTAGTAAACGAATCGGTGGATGTGATATTATTGCCTATCGTGGTTACCAGTACCGACGTGGATATGTTTGATTTCTCAGTACCAGTTGCCAAAGTTTGGTAGGTTCTTTGTCCATACAATCAATTATTTGTTATAAGAATTCGTCGATGTGTGGCATAGTGCCTTTCCATTGCAGGTATGAATTATACTCGAAGCGAAATGGAGATGGTGCTACTTCTGGATCTTATATTGAAACTTGGAATACGAGTTTGTGGTTCGCATTCATTTTGACCATTCTTACGCTCAGCCTATTATTGTGGACAATGCTGAAAATACGGTATATTATGTAGCCTTTCTTTGCTATTTGGAACAATTTTTTAAAATGAGGCAAATAGCAGAGTACGTCAAAATATAAGTTTTCAAATGAACAAAAATATGAAACAATATAAAGACTTCAGGGAGAAAAATTTGGAAAAACCTACCTAAATAAATCGTTTATTAAAATCAAATGAAAAAGTAACACTAAAAACAGTATTGAGTATGGTAACAAAATCCATTGAAATATCTCGTTACCATTTTTTTTTTCCGTGCTCAGAGCGAAGTGTGAACTATTCATTCGTCGGAAAAATATCAACTCGTTTGTTTTGCCTGGTAAAAGTAAACAGGTTTATGAAGCAAAGAATTTGTCGTTATTAGAATCGGAACCAGCATCCATGTGGTCATGTTTCTTGATTGTACTGGGCACAATCACTAGTCAAGGTACTGCTCTCACGGTACTTTTATTAGGGTCAGAACTCATGACCTTTTGAATTTCTGCACCAATCATAACATTTTTTTTTTTTTTTTCCACCAATTTAGGCTATAATGTTAACACGGAGTTGACATCATTACGTGTAATCATGCTTGTCGTTCTATTTTTTGGACTTCTGATGCTGAATGCTTACTCAGCTGTGCTGGTTTCTCGACTCACCGTGGACAAGGCGGACATTCTGTTTCCAACTCTAGAGTCCATTATCGAACGCAAAACCCACGTTTTATGTATTCGTGAAACGAGCTTCGCTTACAGACTATTCAAGGTAGGAAAGGGAGTAGCGGCTTCTAAATGTGGTGATCTAAAATTCTAAAAATTCCATTTGCAGCCACAATTTTGTCAGTTAGACAGTGCGTAGCATATACATCGTATGTCTTCTTATGGAAACTATACCTCCTCATTCTCAACATTGGATGCATTTTTCATCTGGATGTATATTTAATTTGTTTTGTTTTTCAACCGCACGTGTGATTGAATGCTAATGTGATGACTGATGAGCATTCAAGAGTGTTTTACTCAGCATTAGTTAAGTTCACTTCCGAAGAGTCGAATGCGAGAACGATTCTCATTACTTGCAAAATTCTAGAAAACTGGTCGGAGCAGTACTTGTTGTTGGATTAGTGATTCTTAAATCATCGGTAGTTCGTGGGTATTGTTTTTACATTCGGTCCTGAGTTATCGTTAATATGTAAATTAATTTATTTACTTACCTAAATTTTTTTTTGGGAGCCAGTTCAAAATAAGAATTTTTTATTTGACGTTTGCTGCGAATACGATACTTATAAAGTATAATTAAGCTCGCTAGTTACTGGCCTTAATACGATATAACTGATAGGCTTTTTCAACAGGAGAACGAAAGCGATCCTGTCCTTAGGCCTATTTGGCGATCTATTATAAATCAGCCACCTTGTGAAAATACGACCAGCGTTAATGATATTGCAAGTGCACTGTGCGAAGATCATACGGTGGTTCTGGAAACTCCCCATATCATTGCCTCCATTACGGAATCAAGTCGGTGTGCTGTCACTAGAATGCCTGGTCGCTACGCCACTGCTTATCTGTCCTTGTTGATGAGAAAGCATTTTCGGTTTAAAAATAACATTAACGAATTGTAAGTTTGGGAGTGGGCTTCGAATTTGGTGACCAAAATTGACTGAAATAATTTGCAGTGGGTCGTGTCAAAAAGTCAAGCTGAATTGAATAACAAAAGTTGTCTTCAACTTGATTGTTATGTTTAGTGTATGTGTGGGTATACTCTAAAATAGTGTTTCCTAAACTGGGAAGGTTCGTGACATGAGTCAGAGGGAGTACAGGCTGGCCCCATCATGTTCAACGTGTGGGTATTATGATTGCAATTATTGGTGGAGATTGTGATATATTGAAGTCGGAATTTAATTCACGGAATTATGAAGGATTAAAGGGAGGGGGTGAAGATGTTGAACAGTGGCCTAAGGCGGCGCCATCTGAAAAATTTTGCATATTTTTACGATTATTTGGGGAGTGATTTTTCATTTTCGAACCGATTATAATTTTATCCTAAATTTTCCTCTGTTTTTTCCAAAAATCGGGTTGATTTTCCTTGGATCAGGATTCAGACACTTTTTTAACATATAGTCGTCTTTTTCTTTCTTTGGAATCATTAAAATTTCTATTTGTTGTACAGTTAATGCATCCGATATAATTCATCTCATTAACTCTTACTTAAGCCTTTCATTTATTGATGTATCTCGTTCATTATGAAGTTTTGTAAGATGTAACTATGTAACGTAGTTTACCAGTTGGTACAATGAATTAATTTTCCAGCGGAATTTAGGTGCAGTGTTTCGATTCTCCGGTTAGGAGATCAACTTTATTTTTCTCTCGTTCAGCTTGATAAGGCCCAATTGTACCAAATATTCAAACTGCCGATGAGCAGAGTTTAACTTTATTTTACTGTGAGTCTTATCAATTGAATCTAGTTTATTTTACAATTTAAAGTATATTCAAACAGGCCTTATTATCATTTTGACGAAATATGTAAATTCTAGTATTCGATTATGAATTGTGTGAGGAATGAATTGGTAGAGGTATGTTAAAAAAATTTCCAATAAATTAGAATTTAGAGTAGAGTGTTTTTGCAAAAAAATAGAATAAAAATAAAATAATAATTGAAGCGGTGGCATCTCTACGAAGAAAATTTCTTAGCTAATTGAATATTAGCTGCTAGTCAACTTTTAAACATAAACTCCAATGCTAGCAGCACTTTCTACTAATCAAGGAACTTTCGTACAACAGAATTTTTCAACATGGTATGAACATCTTTGATGGTTGTAGAAACATTCAGATGAGTAAACTGTCTCGCTAAAATGGATAATGGTTCTATTATCTGGTACTTAATCTTTTTTTTTCTTTTTTTTGAGATTTGTGATTGTTTTTAGATGAGTGTTATGGGAACCACCATACCCTGTCTAATATAAAATACATTCGCCAATTATAGTCGGTGGTGAGATGGCCGTGTGGTCAAGTTCACCGCTTTTAGCTGGCAAATATGTAGGTCCCAGGTTCGATTCCCCGAGCCGACAAAACCTAAATCTGGTGACCCTTGATGTGTGCTGGACATGCACACACCCTAGTGGTGCATAGTGGAACTCACAACTCTCCTTCCTAACTTGAGTTGCCGATAGATGGCGCCCTATATAGTGGAAATAGAACCCGTATAGGTAGTATAAGCCTGTGTGTATAGGCTTTTCTGATTCCGCCCAACCTCCCACAGCATCTAATGTCGTTCAACTCGTGTTGAGTCTCTCTAGGAGGGGAGTGTGTGGGAACCACCATACCCTGTCTAATATAAAATACATTCGCCAGTTATAGTCGGTGGTGAGATGGCCGTGCGGTAAAGTTCACCACTTTTAGCTGGCAAATATGTAGGTCCCAGGTTCGATTCCCCGTGCCGACAAAACAAGTTTTTTTTTGCTTTCATTAATTTGCTTTTATATCTTCAATTTTATTAATTTTATTTAAATTCAAACAATCCGACATCCTTAAATTTGAAATTTAATAAATTTATGTAGCCTGACCCGAATAACATGATAATGAAAAGAATAAGAGACGACAAAAACACATTATGTAGGTATGTAATGCAGACTTGGAAATTTGGGTGGAAACACAGATGTGTACTTTTCTTTCACTTGATGAAGAAAGTGCTTCATGGAGTGAGTGACTGCATTATTCTGTTTCTAGCTAAAAAATAAATTGAAAATAATTTGCATTTTATAACAATTATTGATATCTACGTCAGTCATAGTTTTTAGTTTTCTGTATGATTTATAACAGTTGTTTCAAATTCAGCTTGAATCTGAAGTTTTGCTGTGTAAGTAATTAGA
Source organism: Ericerus pela (assembly GCA_011428145.1). Taxonomy (NCBI): domain Eukaryota; kingdom Metazoa; phylum Arthropoda; class Insecta; order Hemiptera; family Coccidae; genus Ericerus; species Ericerus pela. The sequence continues at coordinate 238,310 of WOFM01002212.1, forward strand.
TTTTTTTCTCAAAATATATTGGACATTAGTCTTTTTCGATGAATCTGATAATGTTAACAATTAGACCAAATTGTTTTCTTTCGCTCTCCATGATGGGTATCTGAAAAGCACCTCGCTTAAAACCGAGACATTTAATGCAAGATATATTTCAGTCAATTGATGAATTGACCAAAGTTACGTATATTTTAGACTGCTCATTCATCATTTACCTACCTTTGAAATAATCTATTTATAGATTGCAGAAACTATTAACTACCGGAATTATCGACTACATTCAGAAAAAGTGGTTGTACAAGCAGTTGCAACGTAACAGCAACATTTCTAACCTAAAGCCAGTGACCATTAATCACATAAACGGCGTCCTGTTTGTATATGCCATCGCAATTTCGTTGTCTTTATTGGCTTTATTTCTCGAAAAATTGGTGCACTGGAAGAAACGAACGAATGTCATCAATTTGGAATACCTCGATTAGAGGAGAGTACTCTGATTGCATCTGTCTTACGATTAGAAATAAATTAAATACGTACCTACCGCGATTGACGCGCGGAAAATATATTTTTTATTTTATTTTATTTGGTTTTCGGCAGGACTTGAAATTTCTCTTAAATTAACAGTTCAGCTTTGTTTGATTAGATTCAGTGTCAAAAATATTCATTCGGAAGCTTTATACATGAATAAACTTCAGGTGACTGATTGAATTTGTTGTTTTTGAGGTTGGACGGCCGAATTCTAAAATTTATGAAACGTTTGAAAGATTAAAGTTAGCGACTAGGTGGTATTTGTTCAGGCTGTATTACCAATAATTGTTTTCTTGAAGATAAATTTTCAAGGAAAGTGAACTCAACGTATTTCAGTTTTTTTCCAAATCGGAAATTAAGCTAATCTATAAATCACAAATTTTTAAATATTTTTACATTTTTACATTTTCCTATTAGAGATGTTCAAAAATCTCTTGAAATTTATCTGGATAATACTTTAGGAAATTACTGAAATTTTATACCTCAGATAATTATTTAAACACAAAAAATTATAGTTATAAAAAAGAGGAAAATAGCTATTTTTCTATTTTCAAAATCAAAACTGTGAATATCTTGATGATTTTTTTTAGGATATAAGATCGAAAACATTTTGAGGTGCAAAAATTATGGATGAAAAAAACTCTAATATGACAATGAGACTTTATCAGATTTTGAAAAAATTCTAATAGGAATTGATTCGAGTTGAAAAATAGGAATATAGTCAAATTAATATTCTGGATCTCTCATCTGCTTCATGTTCATAAATTTTACTGCTTACACTTGAGAATAATTTTGTTTTTACTTAAATGTTCTGAGGCAGAAATACTTTTGGGATTAATTCTGGTCATTATCTATAGAAAATTTATAAACTACCGAGTGCTAGTAATGGGATTTCAAGTGAAATGGGAGAAAACCATACAGAATTAATATTTTTGGGATTAAGAAAATTTGATTCAAAAATTAGCGTATTTCCCCCGAATTCTGTAGTAGAATTTTTTTTGAAAGGCAATTCAGGGGTATAGTGTGAGATATTTTTCTCATTCAGATAACAGATATTAGGAAATCAGTAATTAATAGAATCTATATCCATTTCATATTTTCAAATTGTACTTACTATCATAGTGAACAATTCATTTCTTTTTTAGCTGATAATAGGAATTTTGGAATATTATTGTAGATACTTAGGCATTCTAAAGCAGTTAGTCGTATTATAATTTCTGTTAATATTATCAAAATTTTTGTTACATTCTTTAATTCTCACCTTCGATTACCTATATACTACTGGACCAGTAAAGCTCCCTAGAACCAATGTACTTTTCAGTATCAAGACCTGCCGGCGAAAAAGTAGGCAACCCTAGAGTACCTTCAACGTGTTTTCGACGTTGTGTTTGAGTTCACTAATTTAGAATACATCTGATAAATACATCCCTTAAATTCACGACGGTAGCATACATAAACATAAAGCAAAGTACGTCAAAAGGTACGCAGTGGTTGCCTATTTAGCGCCGGCACGTCGACCCAAAATCATTGTTCTTTACTGGTCCTATACTATATTGTTGATTCTCACTTTCTAAGGTCTTATAACAATATCTTTTTAGAATTTCTGAAATTACTCTGTAGTCGGCTTTCAAATGGAATCAATTCCTATTAGGGTTTTTTAAAATTTCATAAAGTCTCATTGTCCTATTTGAGTTTTTTTCATCTATGATATTTTTATTCCAGAACGGTTTCGATTTTATATCATGAAAAACATTATCGATATATCCACAGTTTTGATTTCGAAAATAGAAAAAAAACTATTTTTAAGACTATTGCATTTAATGCAATCACAAACCTTTGGAAAAACGCCGATCCTGAGTCGTAGATCACGAATATATAGGTCACTCAAATTCTTCTGTGCACAGTATCAATATAATATATGGATATTAGCGTGGAAGGAGGGGGCTATGCCCCCTTCGACCGTTCAAGTTACAAATCCTAGATGACCAAAATTATATACATATGCATGTTACATTCAATGTCCGATGAGAGGTGAAATATGTAAGCACTTTGTATATGTGTGTATATATATATATATATATACACGCACACGTAATGCCCGTATTTACGTATAGTAATACGCAGAACACCCATTTTTCTTCTTGTATTTCTTTCGCCGTTATCTCTCGTGATTAATTTGTTTTAGGTGAAATCTGATGGTGGAAATGAATTTGTCGTTAAAAAAAAGGGAGACTTGCTAAAAAATTTTTTCTACCATAAATGAATTAAAAAACGGCAAATTTCTCATTAATTTGCAGTTTTTTTATGGCCGATTTGTGAAAAATTAATAGTGATAAAAAAATAAATTTTGTTAGAGAACTTGAGCATATTTTCTTCCCTTTTCAATCGTGGAAACCTCAGTTTTGTAGCTTAAATAGTAACTTGAGAAATTTAGATGTGAAAGAAGAGCAGTTTTTTTCAATATTAAAATGTCGCAAATGTTGCAAAAAACACGGATAAATATACAAAAAATGGGATTGAATTTTATAATATAGTTATATATATTACTACTTATTGCTAATTTTGGCACTTTTTGGGAGTCTGGAGCCTCCGCTGTTTGACTTATGTCAATGAAACTTGGGGTAGTGTTAGAAGCTGTCATGGGCTACCTTCAAATATTTCTCTTCTGCTGATTGTCATAGAAAAGGGGAACCAAATTATTCTTGATTGTCGACCTTCAAGCTGCTAGACGACTCGACTGATTATTTTTTGCGTAGTCGCCAACTTCGATCGGATATTCATCGGCTGTATTCGTGAAACGCTTGCGAATTAAATATTACCAATTTGATTTCGACCACTTTCGAACGGTCGGCCGAGTTTTTTTTTTTCCCCCACCCTTCGCACAATTCTTGAACGAATTTAATCGGCGTCGTTCTCAAAAGTTCTTTTAGGATAAGAAAGTTTCTAATAAATCTATCCGGCTCTCGAGTAAAAAAAGTTTTTTGACACGGGTGCAATTTACTGAATAACGACTACGAAAAAGGCGTTTATGAAGTTTTTAATTAGTCTTCAAAACTTTCCTGCTTTTACAACTTGTTTGGTAGGGGTGTAAGACGAGGTGAAATGACTAGCAGGTTGTAGCAAAAAGTTAGAGATAACTTTTCGTGTACGACAATACGTTTTTCGAGTGTCGATCCGTTGGTATTGCGGTTTGCTGGCGGATTCCAATCAAAGTCCGAAGACGACTTTTGCAGCTGCGTTTTGCGGTTTTGAATTCGAATGTTGATTGCGACGTTTCGAGAATCGCGTTTTGATTTCACGTTACATTCCCTTCTCTGTGTTGCAAGTCGAGTCTCTGCTGATCCTGCTTCGTGAGTTGTGGACGCCCGATGTCGATGGATGATTCGCTGAATTTTACAGCGGACATGAATGTACAGCTTATGTGATGCGTTAAATGAGCCTTGACTATAAATTCTCTTCCCCTTTTTGATGGATCAATAATTTGAAAAATTTTTGGCAAGAAAAATACATTCTTCGAGGGAAAATTCTGTAATTTTTTATGTCTATTGAACTGTGGAAAGAAGTTGAATAATTTTGTGCTGTGTCGAGGCTGACGGAACGACTGAGTTATGTCGACTGAAATCAAACCCGCATACCAAAACTTTTGAAAAAACCTTAGGTTGTAAAGATGTCGAATTTTGAACCCAACATCTCCGAATTGGTTGAAATTATCAGAAATTCTCTTGTAATCTTGGGCGTACTAGACGAGAGACATGCTGCATGTGTAAATTACGTGTCAGGTTCAACGAGTACGATTTTGATTCGTTTGAATAACGAGTATTGATAACGTTCTGAATAATTTAGAATCATTTTTTTAGTGCTGTTCTTCCTCTTTGATTTGGTAATGCCTTGTGATTCTTCACGACTCAGTTCGACGTTACGGTAAAGTTCTGCATATTATAATAATTCGATATTTTAAAAAGGATTGGAACAACGTAATGCTCTTGTTGTGTTGGGTGTATTTTCAACCTTATTGTATTCAGTGCGATGGCGGAACCTGGAAGCGAGACCTGTTGAAAACCGCCGATCCTGAGTCGTGAATCACGAATTAATGGGTCACTCAAGTTCTTTCGTACACTATATATATGTGGATATACTATATTTATACGTATATATATATATATATATTTCAACTTTTCACCATTTTTGCAATTTTTGGGAGTCTGTGAAGCCTCTGCTGTTTGATTTAGGGCATCGAAACTTTAAATAATGTTAGACGCTTTCATGGGCTACACATTCGTATCAAAACTTTCGAAATTTATTTGGTAGTTTCAGAGGAAGAAGTTCCCAAAGTTTTGCAAACCTACCATACTGTCATACTGATAATTCATGTAAATTTGAACATTTTGGCATAAAATTGTTATGGTAGCTGGAGACTATTAATGACTAGTTTGGTTTGAATTTGAGAAAAACCGGTTCATTGATTTTCCAATAGTAGCCATTACAAAATTTAACACTTTTGAAAAATACATACTTACCACGGTTGATGCGTAGAAAAGATTTAATGATTATGTTCATTGTGTTAAACATACGGGCTGTAGTGAGTGGAGACTGATTGGAATATGCCTGTAATTGAGAAATATATCTTCCACGCATCAAGCATGGTAAGTGTAAAATTGTCAAAATCTCCCCCTCCTGGTCCGTATGTGTACGGGTGCGGGAGTATGTCCTAGTTTCATGTTTATTTCAAACATTTTCAATACACATAGAAATTTTAAGTATATTACAACTTACAACAGATATTATTCGTGCTTAACTGATCGGGCGAGTATGATTAGTTGAAATGTTTTATTGTTTCTCATGTGAAGTCGGTGATCTTAGTACATGCCAGCACCTTACAAATAAGGGATCTTTTATGGAAAGCGGATGGATAGCAAAATTTGTTTGGCACAACGACATCATAAATTAGTAGATTAAAACATAAATGAGAAGTGATTGTTTGATTGTGACGAAGTAGATTCAACATCTGCCACCATGGCTCAGTGGCTAAGTAAGGGATGGCAGGCTGGAGTCGTAGGTTCGAATCTGCAGTCAGACAATTATTTTAGTCAACTTCGATATTTTTGTGAATTGGAATGCTGGGTGGGGTCTTGCTTTGTTTTTTCTGATTTTTCATCGTACTTAAGATTAGGAAAAAAAAATTCCTAAGCCAGCCCATGACGTCATTGTGCCAAACGAATTTTGCTGTCCATCCGCTTTCTTGATCTTTTAGACGATGCAGAGGGCCTTGGCCAAGGCATACCATTTCATTTGTCGGCAAAGGCAAGCTGGTCTCCCGAGGGTGGGACTTTTCCGCTTCAATCTTCACACTATCATCACCCTATCAGCTTTTCTGTATCTGCCCGAAAGATCTCACCACCTGTCATTGAATGAACCTACATGCTTTAATCGTAACTATAAACAATTTTGAGAACATCGTTAAAAAAAAAGGAAATAAATAAAATTGGTGAAATGAACTGCATCTCGGATTCAAATCGTCGACCTACAATTGAACGAAGCAGATTTCAGGAGTGTGTCATGTCAACTTCGAAAGTGTTCCTCGTCTTTATATCGAGATTCAAAAATATGTTGAAAATACAAGAAAACAACCAATCCTAACCTCGTTACATTGATCCTGCTTCTGTCTTTTTTAATTTTCACGACCAGAAAATTTCCCGAAAATGAATTTCCCTACGTTTATTTTTACGAAATCTATTAATCAACAAAAACTACATGAACAATTCCCAAAAAAAAATCGTAAAAATGAAAACTCTAGCGCAGAAAGCCTCGCTAGACAAAATTGGTTTTCGAAAGAAAGAATTATGAATTTTGATGGTCACATTAACTGTCTGCAAGTTTATATGCTTAATGGTATGTTATGATTGTACGAAATGTGTTAGCTGCTGACAAAATATTAGACAATGTTAAATTTAAAAGCATTTTTTTGTGAAAAAATGAAAAATAAATTAAGCCGATGGAGTATGATACATAATCATATAATTTAAAATAAAACCAATGAAATATAATGAAGTTATGAAACAAGAATAAGAAGGCAAAAGCATGTGGTTAATTTTTGTGAAAAGCAAAGTTTTTGCAAATTAGAAAGAAGAGGGAAAAAAAGCTTTACTGGAAGTATCGTCCAGTCGATCCGCACCAAAATTGGTAGCCTGCTACAATCAATTATAGTGAATATTAAAAAAAATGGTGGTAACGGAAGTACAATCCGGCCAATTCGCACTAAAATCAATAGGTCTGGTCCTTGGCTCAGTAAAAATGTTTGTGCCAAATTTCGTGATTATGGGACGAAAATTGCGACCTGTACTGCGGGAACAAAAAATTGGCTAATATTTATCTGGATTCGATGTTTCATATGGTAGCAACGAAGCCTACGTTTTCTCTTCTTGAACGAGTGTTGGTGTTTGCATAAATGGTAGAACAGGATGTTTGGAGGAAGGTTTTTCTTAAATTATCAAGTATCAAGTCGTACACATTATTCGTTCGATTGCGTCGCTTATAGGGTACCAAGTGAAACACCAAAGCGAAAGAAAACGAGCTATAAAAGGTTGGCGGTGGGAATAAATTGGTTTCCACGTTTTGGTCATGTTTTTTAATTTCCCTTTTAATACGTTCGCGAGGGTTCGAAACGTGTCCGCCGCATTTGGGTTGCGATGCTGTAGCTGTTGCCGCAAACAAACAATTCGTACGCCAGCGAGGGGCCGATGGTGATGGTATTTTGTTGCTGTTGTTGGTGTTGGTGCTGAGCGTCGACTATAGTCGCCCATATCCATTGAATACGTACCAGTGTATCGAATACTCTGTGCTTTGTCGTTTGTGCCCGTTTTTTGGACTCGCTCTTTGCTCTACGGTTTAACGTCGGTTGTTGGGTAGACGGTCGACGTTTTTTGGGATTAAGACAGATTTTACATTTAATTCCTTTGTATACGCAGTGGTAGACAGACACAACCGAGAGACGACGACGATGTCGACAAGAGGTGACGAGGTAGAGTGTCGTTAAATTATTCCGTTTTGTGTGTACGTTGTGTTGTGTTGTACAGACACTCCATAATATCGTACAATACGAACGGGACATGCGGGTAGCAGCGTTTTGTAGAACACGGCATCGCGATGGGCTGGTTCAGGGGGGAGGGGCGACGAGGCGGCAGTCGAGACGAGTGCGCCAAGAAAGAATGCTAGCCGTCGTCTTTTCCCCCGCCCTCCGCACCCGTTCTTCTTCGCTCGTATTCGTGTTTACACGATAAAAAAAAAACGTACTGTGTACCTATCGAATAAACAAACGTGCCCTGCCAATGGATTCAGGAGCTGAAGCGCTTTAATGGGGATGCCGCAGGAGATGTGGTAGATACTTTCACTGCGTATACTCCATTCCGTTACACGGTGTAAACGACGCTGGATATTTAAATAATCGGTTTAAAACGCTTGTAGATGTATGAAGAGACCAATTTCTAATCGTTTTATGTCCAAATAAGTGATTTTGAGAAAAACAAAACTATTACACGAATGTCATTCCCATTAACGGGACTCTCAAAAGTAATATTCCTAGCTGATTAATGTAGCAATTTTTTGTGATTTCAGTTCTCTTCGACCCGTTTTCAAAATTTGGCCGATGGAGTGTGGGCTAATTGTAATTTACATTATGCATTTTTCCTTTCATTTTTGTTGAAAAAAAAAAAAAAAAAAGTTAAGTAAAAACGAATTTTTAAAAATACATCCGAATAAAACTCCTCCCACTAAAGTCCCATGTCCAAAACTACGAAAGAAACTTACATTAGAAAATAAAAAAAACCTGACACTGAGGGGATTTGAACGCGACTACCCTCTGGACTGGATTAGAGAGTCATGATAGGTTCTGGAATGAAAGCAGGGAGTGAAGCCTGAATTTAAAAATGAGACAACCACATTCCCTTTGGGCGATTAAGAACCACTATCACATCACATCAAAAGGCAAAAAAAATGAAAAAGAAATTGGGCTCAAATCATATCACATCATCAATAACAACATTACAATTTCTCCCACATCACCCCTATCCTGACTCTAACCACTAAACATGATCTCCAAATTAGCTATCACAAATAAAATTGAAGACATTGTACTTACAGATAAGCAAGAATAAAGAACTCAGCTATTCTGAAGAAACATCCTTTATTTGAAATAGCAGTCGGACAGCAACATGGTTCATCAACTTAACAGAACTTAAGAAACCAATAAAAATTGTTTTTAATTAAATTTTTAAAAATATTCCATTTTGATGGAAACCCTTTAAACAAAAATTAACAAATTTTGTTTTTTTGTTATTAGTAAACGATTAATAAAAAACAAACTTTCTTGTTATTTAAAAAACACTAAAAAATTTTTACAACTTTTTGATTTTACTAATTGAGCTTTAAAAAACAAGAGCTGAGAGATGTGCTTTTGTCAACCTCTAGAATAGAACTGAAAAAGGTAGTTAAAATTGAAAAATGAAGTAACCAATTTCAACAAAACAAAAGATAAAAATAAAATGGACAGAGCATATAAAAGGTTTTCTGAATTCCCCCAAATTGCTGAAATACAAAGGAACATAGAAAGAGATTAAAAATAATAAAAGAAAGAACAGAAGATAAGGATAAATAGGAACTTCTTATCAAAAGGAGAACAAAAGAAAAGCTTCAGGTCATGATTGTGGAACTTCCTCAAATGATGGTAACAAAAGAAAAGTAAAAATCCAAAGTTGATAATGTTATTGAATTGATAAAAGATCGACGTTGAAAGGAAAAGAAGTGAGTATAAAAATTTAATTTTTTATCAGGATGTATTGAGAGATAAATGAGAAAGAAAAGTGGAAGGTGTAGAAAAATAAAAGAAGTAGGAAGAAAAGAAGATAAAGAAAGAATTGAGAGGAATGATAAGAGATGGCTTTTAAATGTAAGAAATAATAATAGTATTAATAGGATGAAATAAGGTATGTCTTCTTATCTCCTTTCATGTTTTTACTTGAAAGATGAAAAAGAATATTCTCGATCAACCTCATTCCACTTGCTTCTTGACTGTAAATAAAATAATTTAGACATTTTTCTCTCGACTGAAATAATATTATGAAATTGAAATATGTGGTTTTTTGGGATACTCTACACTCATAGGGTTTGAAAATTGTTAATTGGGGAAGAACTCAGAACTCGTTGATGTCAGTAAGAATAAAGTAAAATAATAAAAGTAATAATAAATGAAAATTCTAGAAGGGTAAAGGTACTGGACTCCATATAACCAATCATAGTAAATTTTATCATACTATTTTTTTATACACTATATCTGAAGAAGGATATAAATACGAATGCAAATAAGGACAAAATGTTCTTCTTTGGTTTTTAATTACTACCTGTTTATTTGTTCATTTATTGATTCTAATTTATGTAAAGTGTTAATTTAAAATATTATACTTAGCTCAACTTACTTATGTAAAATCATTTGAAAGTCTTTTCTAACAAACAAAGTTAAGGTCCACCATAAGAGAGTGGGTAACTAGGAATTCTATTTAATTTATTTTAGTTTATTTTATTCATTGATCCAGCTTATTTGTTTGTGAAATGTTCACACAGAAAATAATTGGTAAAAGTGTCAACTCTGAAAATAAGTAACACTACTAAGTCAAATCTATTTTCTTGATGTTACAAAAACTCAATTTCAACGCCACTAAATGTTTGTTATTAGTTCAAGAACTACGTCACATTTTGTTGTTAGTGACTACATTAAAAGTGTATAAAAATGGAAGGTATGTTTGATATGTCAGAAAAGTGCTGTACTTGAAACATTTTAGTTCTGGACCAATTCCGTTGGAAGGCTGAGCTGACTGCTGAGTTCTACCATACGATCTTGGTTCTGTGTCAGTTCTGTCATTCTGTGATATGAGATGTCCCAAAAAACTGATATGTTAAATAGAAAAATGATAAGACACACACTGGTTATGTAATGTAAATGCTGTTAGATTTTTGTAAGACTTTTCATCATAATTTACTCGTAGTCATAGCATTCAAAAAATATCAAAATTAATGTTTATATGTGCATTCGGGTTGGCAGAAGAAAAAAGGTGTTCGCAAGAGAAAATCCGTGCTGTAGTAACTACAAACCTAATTAATGACTGTAAAAATCCATTAGATTAATATTACAAATAAGGAGAGGAAATGTAAGAAGTGTCTGCAACAATTTACTCCAGCCCTAGAAACCTCAAAATAATCTACTTGCAATGACGGGAAAAGGTTCGATTGTATTGTTTGAAACTCTTTTCTGGAGTTACTTTTCCTTCAGTAGTGTTAATATTCAAAAATGAATATTAATATTACTGGAGGATAGTTCGATTAAATAATTTACCAGCGACACTTATGTGGTAGACCTTGACTTCTCAATACAGACTTTAAAGAAATATTTCAAACACATTAATTTTAAATCACAATAGAATAGGTAAATCAAAGTTTGTACATTCAACAGTATACAAGTAAGTATAATAAGACAAGTAGTCGAGGAAGACCAAAACAGTACAAATATTCTGTCTTAAATGTAAGTTTGTGTATACAATCAAGGTATATAAATTTCCACTGTGATCAGTACTAAGTAGAAATTTGCTGAATGGAGCGATTCGTGTATTCGAGGAATCATTCGAATGGGGTCACCGAATATCGTGAATATTGTGTGTATATAAAGTTATTAAACGAAAACGAAGAAAAATCAGGCAAATTAGAAAGAAAAAAAAGTAGAAGAAGAAGAGTAAATGGAATGCAGGGATTTTGTTTAGCAAATAAAATAATTTTGTCTATGTGTTCGAATACAGTCGTCAGTAAGGATTGTGGCCGACTTTATACATTATGCTACTTATTTCTTGAGCAGATACACTTCTCGTTACTTAGCAGCACCGATTAATTCATCTTCACGTATAGATTGAAAATATGTAATTGGGCCTATACTTACGGATGTTGATAGTGTATAAATTAATTGATGTTAAGTACTGTAATTTCGTTTGGTTCACTTTGATGATGGTAGTAGTGCGTAACGTGTTGCAAATTTTCAAACACTCGATCATGAAATTCAGCACTGGTGAGTAAAATCAGAACAGAACTCACAAGATGAAAGATTCCAAAAATAATATTTTCCTTTTAAACTGAGAACAAACTTGTTCGTCAAAGAATATAAAAAAATAGCGGATCCAAAGGGGATTACAGGGGCTGCGCCTTGGTGTACCAACATGCACTAGATAAGACGAATTATTTCTAGAGATTGGAGAATTGATTTGAACCTCCCTTCAGCTAATCTTAGATCCGTCACTGGCTGGCTGTACGCGACAGTTTGAGAATGCGATGTTGCATTTGATGAGCCGAAATTCACACTATGGTGTCTCACTTCTATTTGTCTTATTCGACTTGAGGCTTTTCCGTATTTACCAACGTGCAGGTTGAAAAGAAAAGTAAAACAATTTATGTCGTCGACTAGAATAGGAACATGAGGGTAGAATATTCCTTTTGAAGTGCCAATCTACTTACCGAAAATTTTCATCTTGCATGTATGAAAAGCGCAGCAACAGATCGAATATTTAACTAATCTAATCAGAGAGGTAGCCAGCCACTTTTCAATGTACACCTATATGATATGTTCGTATCTATCTCAAGTTTATAAGACAACTGAAAACAATCTGAACTTTAGATTTTCAAGTATCAAAGCTTCCAGTGGGGGAGGCTGCGGAAATTTTTTGCGTATGACTTAATTAGGCTACTATGAAGTTGTATTTTTTATTCTTCTAAAGAAAATCATAGTTTTCTGATTTTTTTTTTTTTTTTTTTTTGTGAGGGGGATGCTCTCTGCGTACGTCACTACTTTCAGCTCTATTAAAATCCATCGTTTTGTGTTGTCTCAGTGTAATTACACTGTAGAAGAATTTGAATCCCCAACAAAGTATTAAAATATTATCCAGTACTCGAGTAGAGTGTATTAAGCGTATTAATCTCGTCTCTTATCCGTTACCCAGCTTTTTATCTTGTTTCTGCATTTTACTTCTCGTCGTCATTGAAACTTTCGTGTTGGGAAATTGGGAAGACGACGTCGAAGTTTTTTGCACGTTTGCTCACCGCCTCGCCCAGCGTCGCTTCGGTTCTTCCGTTACAAATTTTAAGAATATTTTTCGTTCTTTAGTGTGGGTAATGGATTGGCAGGGGAGAAGGAAAGGGTCGGGTGCAGACGTGAAGTTGAGAAGTTTTAATTTCAGATTACAGTAATTCGAAGTATGAGTATGAGGCGTGTATTAGTGTGTGTTAAACACGATCCGGATGTTATTGCGGAATTTTAAATGGCCTCCCGCAAAAAACGCGTGTACTTCCACGGAAGTATTTTTTTTATTTTACGTTCGTATCGTCGCGTCGGCATTGCTCCACCCCCTCCCCCTAACATTCTCACTTTCATCCCTTTGAGTAGGAAAAGGGGTATGTGGGTGGTGGCGAGAGGTTGTCGCGTAGTTGTGTTTGTGGCTCGGACAGTACGTGTCGTGAATTTTTCACATTATTTGGTCGATTAGGTGCGTTATTCCACTCCCCCTCACCATTATCTTGGTCGTCGTCTACTTGTAATCGCTTGTTTCTTTGACTTTTGTTTTTTTTTTGGCATTTATTATGAGTGGTCACTGTGTCACAATTGCGATTAACATGAAATTTGTGGTATGGCGTTTGGTTTGTCTGCTAATTTGGCAGATTAGAAAACTGTTTTATGCTCGTGATGCGTTAAGCAATGAAATCAACAGCAACTCCGTGCGAAGTAAACGGTTGGAAACTGGATTCAACTTATGACGATTATTCATTGTTTGGTCCACTAGAATAATGAAAAGGTGGAAGATGGAAAAGGAAATTGTTTTGGTTTTATGTTTATTATTTTACTATATTGACCCTTTCATCAGTTTTCATACTTTTATACTGTGGTATCCGAGGGGTGGTTATGTATAAACTACAATATGCAGTCACATAAATTTGTATTTCAATATTTAAAATGGAGGAAGACAAAAGTCCAGATAAGCCAAAGTTTGTAAGATTGATAGGACCTTCGAAGTCATATTTAAAAAGTTTAAGAAAAGGACGTATTTTGTGGATTTGGAATTGTTTAAGAGTTGATATGGAAGAACATCAATGAAACATTATTTGATTATTTTACCCCTACATAATTATAGGGTAAAATTTAACGAAACGTAATTTTGAACAAAACGTGAATTTCAAAACAAAGAAAATTTATTTTATGAGACATACCGGAAGAACAGCTACAAACTTCTAGAAGACAGCCAACAGTATCTGTAGTTAGCGAACACCAATCAGATTTTCAAAGACAAACCTTTGAATTTCTTGATGTGGAATCAAATTCCGGTATCTATCTCAGGAGTAAATTTAATGTATAAGGTACCAGAAGAGTTTATAGAACCATCAGATTTATATGGTGTCAAAATCCAGAATGAAGGACCATTTAGAATGCAACGACAATACAACTTATGGATCTGGTTTCTGGTTTTCACATTGAAATCAGTTAGAGGCCAGGAACAGGTATACATAATTACAAGTTGGTTGTGAAAAATGCAGACATTTTCCATCTTTCATGATTATCAATCAGAATCTTGAAGTTTTTATCAAAAGTGATTTATATGAGGTTTTATAGGCAAGTTTTCAGGGGATTTTCCTTCAAAGATTTCCTAAAGTGGGATGGTACCTCTACCAAGGAAATTTTTGATTGGTTTTTCAAAGTAGTGTGAGTCTAATAAAAAATGGAGTAAATGGCAGGTTGGTCATTCCTTCGGTGAATTTAATGATTTTACTATTTGTGGAATGTGATATATGTAGGCTGAAACAATTTCCAAACATATTTGACAAGATTATGGGTTTTTTGAGTTTGAATAGAAAGCCAAAGGAATTTTCTGACCAAATTTTTTACAGTAATTTCATAAAAAGAGTAGCCTTATTAGTTAGCATTTCCTTTATTTTCTTATGATTTTGATTGCCAAGTAATATATAAGTCAAGAGCATTGATTTGAAAGAATTTGATTTTGAAAAAAGAGAGTAATAATTCATGTCAGATTATTAGTTTTAGTATTCTGGAATGTGTACGTTTTTTATTGTTTATTACTTAGACGACTGTAGTGCATTTAAAAATAATTTGCTTAGGTAGTCTGTTTATAAGGTGGTTTTGTTGTGTATAGCGTGTTCCAGTTATTTGAGAACGAATTTTGAATTTGGATTTTAGAGATTCTACAGAACCAAAGTCACAAAACTTCAAAAGTGATAGTGTGGAACTACTCGCTAACTCGTACAAAACAAATTTAAAAATAAAAAATTCTATAAAAGTCAAATATGAATTTTTTGTCTTATCATATGCTGAAAAAATTTCTCTCTGTAAAATAGAATTAAATCTAGGAGGTAAATTATTCTATTACATTCGGTACTGAGAGATTTATTTTGATTTTTTTTTATTCCTGTCCAGTTATCAGATTTTTTCATTCTTCTTTCTTTTTTACGATGTAAATGAAGGGTAGGGGTATACAAGGTGTATGTTTTAAGTTAAAAGAAAAAATTTGGCAATAAAGAGTTCAGTGGGCGAAATTTGGTTTTTTCTACCCATCAGTGAGAAATTAATTATTGGTGAGATCCTTTATCGTGGGTCAGTTTTTCATATTTTTCTGCAACTTGCAAGAAAAATGTTCCAACGTAATTTTTTTTCTCCAATTTTGAATCTTAATTAAGCTGCTTCTCATCTAAATTTCATTATCTTCAAAATTCATGCACTCTGTATAGCACACTGCAAACAACAAGTGTAGAACATCCATCCGTTAGTTCATCCCTTCCAAACTGTTGAAAACCCAATGTTTGTACACCATACTATACAAGTACTAGAAGTACGATACCTACAATTGAACACTTATGACGCAAATTACTGGAGTTGTCTTGTGTGAATTAATAAATAAATGAGTAAATAAGTATAGAAATGGTAATGGTAATAAATTTGAAGATTGTTATATTGAAAATGAAAATGTTGTGACGTCCAAAAATGATTGTCTCATGATTATTTGAAAAAGTTAATCAGAAAATATAAGCAGTCAAAAGACAAGATTTTGAAGGATACTGAAGATCGCAGATTGCAAGTAATACCAATGGCTTAGATCAGAAGGGGAAAACAATGTAAAACAAGCTTGCCTACATACTACATAGAACCATGATGTCTTGCCTCGTGGTATCTCTCACAACTCCCTATAATTGTTATTTAAAAGCTTTTAGTTAGAGAGAAAATGACCTTCCTTTACAGTTTAAATAATAAGTAAACTTGATTATTATAGTTACCAACGTCATAACCAGATATTTTAAGGTTTTACACTCTTGATGTTACAAATCCGTTGATGAGTTGATCTTGGTAGCCATGATGATCCGATGTTAATTAGAAAGATGTTCTTACCACTTAATCCTCTGGTTTGATATTGGGATTGTAGTGAATAATAATAGAAAACACAGGAAGAAAAAAGTGAATTTCCAAACTTGAGGAACTTTTAATTACTTGAGTTTCATTTTATAATATTGGTGGCATGATTGAAAAACATACCGGTTAGAAATGGAATAAAATGTATGGTGTGAGAATTCCTCATTTCACAACCAGATTGTTATCTTAAAGATCTGGTTTCTTCCACGTCATTTTATTTGATATATTCGTCGTTGAATTCCATTTTTGTATTTGTTATACCTTATAAACTGTAGTCTGAATTTACAAAGATGATCGACTGTAGGAAAACATAAGAATAAATTAAGGAATTGAATCTAGTCAGTTCAAATGGAACTCAGCTGTTTGATTTTGATAATATGACGAATTTTTATTATTTATTAATTGTAAATTAAGATAGACCTCACAATGTTAAATTGTCCCTCAAAATAAAATGCAAAACGTTCTAAAAAAAGTGAAAAAAAAAAAGAAAAGAAAAAAAAGGAAAATCATTCTAATTAAATTCGGATCGATGCGGACTGTTTAACCCTCACTCTCTCCTACTATTTTTCATCTCGTCGTGGTTATGATGCTGGCTTTGGTATTTTTCAACACTAAAATTTAATCTCTCTTCTCTTCTTGTATTACGCACTTTGGTTTACTTAATTTCTTTACGAGGGTCATTAGTTTCTGTATTCTGTAGCTCTTTGGAAGAACCTCTTCTTGTTTAAGCACTTATGATAGGGTAATAACTTGTGTACTTGATTATTTTATATTACAACAGCTGAAAATTTTGTACGTCAGTACAAAAATATCAATATTTCGGACCAATTTTTGATATTTTTGTTTCTTTCAAAATTTGTAAAGTTACTTCATGAGCCGTTTTAACATTGGGAATGTTTAACCTGAGGTATATAGTAAAAACATGACGTCATGTGCAACGAAAAGTGAAAAATGTAAACAAATTCAAAAAACGATGATTGTTCTGTTAGTGTGCGTGTGTACTTGATTGTATTTATGATTCAGCACACGCACACAAACACAAAACCGAATTCGTTGTTTCCCCGGACTCAACAAGTTTAGCAGTATTACCCTAATATGAAAACTCTAAGGCAGCAGCAACTCCGTTAGGAAAAGTAGTTTTTCGATAATTATAAAATTAGGCAATCTCTAAAAAGTTATTAATATGTATATCATAATAAATATGTTTCCAGAATTACGTTCCTGTTGGTTCAAAATTACGCATTGTACAGACAAAATGAAAACGAAAATAGTGTTATCGGATGTACCGTACAATCGATCCGCACTAAAATTTATTGAAAGTTATAATAAATCATAGTTAATATTTGCTCCAAATTTCGTAGCTATTGGTTGAAAATTGAAAGTTTTATAGCCAAAACAAAAACAAAAATAGTCACACTGTAAGTTCCGTATGGCCGATCCGCAAAAAAAAAATCAATAGGTCAGGTTCTTGGCTTAATACTAAAATGCTTGTTCAAAATTTCGTGAATATCGGATAAAAATTGCGACCTGTATCGTGGTAACAAGAAACTGACTTTTATATGTATATATATTATCAATTTGAGTTATTAGTACCAAAATTTTCCCCGAGTTATAAAACGAAAAACGTATCCTCCCCAGATCATTCCATGACACAAAGTTTAATAAGTAGATTTTCAATAGAAGACCATACCTACTTAAAAATTAAAGGTGTACGTTTATTTAAGAAAATAAAAATTAAACACAAACATTAATTTCCAGTGTATCTTCGACTGCGCAAGAAATACAAATCGTATAAATTTTTCTGCCCACTGCAACGTTAGTCTTAATTTCTTTGTATGATTATTTTGCCTTGTAAATCAGTTTTATTACTGAGCTGAAATGCCATCACTGGAGTAACTCTGTTTTGGTTAAAATAAAAGTGTGGAAAATCGTGGAAAATTCTCAGCGAATAACCCACATATGTTCCAATCAGTTTCCTTTAATTATAATACTGAATATTTTTTTACTAATCGGCGATGTTGACTGTCGTGTTGTTGGGCGATTTTACAGAATTTCAATATAATGTCACCGAAAAATTTCAGCTCTGAACTGAAACAAATGGTTCTGACTTCTGAGTTTTGGATAACTGCGATTTGTTTTGATGGAATTTAACTTATTTATTGGTTAAATGATAGATAAGTATAGCTCCATCAACAAGACATTGAAAATTTAAATATGTAAATGAATATCTTTGTTGCGAATTCAAAACACTAGCCTAGGAAAATAACAAGGTATATATTATCTATGAAAAAAACATTACCCACATTTCTCAGTACAAAATTAACTACATATTCTTTCCATGTTTGATCTAAGTTATCGAGAGAAATTGCGAGAGAACTGTTGATTGTAGAGGGCTGAAATTTAGTAAAAATATCGAAGTATATTAGTTGAGAATTGTGTGAAAATTTGGATGAAATTGTTCGTATGGTTTTTGAGATATTGCTGAAATTCTACTACAAAATTGAACTCGTTTCAATATCATTTGGATCACTCAGTCTGAACCGAGTTTCACTAATATATGAAAAATCACGCATACGATTTCAACCAAATTTCCACAGAATCTGAAACTAACATACTTCGATGTCTTCGCAAAATTTCAACTCATCAAAATCAATGGTTCGCAATTCCACTCCATAACTTCGAATTCCCTGAAAGTTTTCACAATTTTAGTAGCCTTAGCCCCAAAAATATTAAAATCGAGTCTTGTTTTGCAGCCGTAAGTTGATGATATAAATCGGTATTTATTTACCTAATTCTTGCATCTTTCCAAAATAATGTAATTAATACTAAAATTGTCCGAACTTCTAACCAACATTCGGCTCCCATTTGTCCATTTAATCCAAATATAATTCATGGTTTCCCTCTATTACAAATACATACACATCTTGAAAAAGAGGATTCCAAATGCGCAAAAATGCGATGAGTTTCAGAATGTTCGTGAATTCATTATATCGAATCACTCATCGGCATTTCCTCTTAAGGATTTCTCCGCATTAGAAAACTTGAAATCAATCGTCACGAGGATAGACAAAAACAACGATAATAAAAATTATGACGCCACAAAACGAAGTCCTAAGAAAATGCTTAGTATCGAAGCTCTCGTATTTTTTTCAACCTTGGCAACCATATCCAAGTTTGTATCACTTGTGAAAGGTTTCAAACTTATTCCTGGGAAAAAGTTAGTTGGTTCATTGTGGCGTACAACTTACGGCAGCTTATCAAAAACATAAAATCTATTTTTATATTTTTCCCGGGCGATATAGCCAACTTTTCGAAAACTTTCAGTCGCTTTCGAACGTTGATTTCCTCTAACGCATTGGTCATTTTCATTTCAATCTGTATACCGGTATCATATATCTTACGAGAGCATTGTTCGCTTTGCTGAGATCTTCGAGTAATCCACGTTTTTCCTTGTATAAGTTTTTTTTTTTTTTTTTTTTTTTTTTTTTTTTTTTTTTTTTTGTCAAATTACTAAAAATTTCGTTCGCTTTGGCGCTGTTAAATTTGATGGAGCTACCGAATGAGTGCTGAATGAGAGGAAGCTATAGGAGGTGTAGGTACCTATGCTCTTCAGCCGGTACGGTACGACACTAATTTTATGGCAAGTCTTAATTTGGTTGGCGCTTTTATGAATTTATATTTCAGTTTTACGTTTTACACGTTCGAATATTTGTGTACCTTTTATGACGCAAAGGTTGTGTTGTTTGTTTAAGTAATAGCGTGAATTATACTTTGCCGTTCAACCAACTCGTTCGCAAATGGAGACGTTGAGTAATGGAAACGTGTTCGAATTAGAATAAATAAATGAAAGAAGAAATTATTACAGTTTCGAGGATGGATGTAGTTTTCGCCCGTAGGGGAATTATTTATTCAAAATGATGCTACAACGTGTGAGAGATGCAAAAATTGAACTTAGGTTTTAAGAATATTTACGTGAACGCGAAAATTAATGCGAAGAATAATAAAGATTGAAGATTGCAAATTGAAATTTTGTGCTGGTTTGTCTCGACCTCGTGAATTTTGCTTATACTCACTTTTTGATAGATTTCGCTAAGGGCCAATCCAATAATAAAAAAAAAAAAAGAAAAAAAATGTATGTATGATACAGTATCCAGATAAAAATAATTCAGATTTTTTGGAGACAAACAAAATGAAAGAAAGGTCAATTATTCAACATTATTGGTATTCCTCCCTTAAAAAAATGACACTCTGGATCCGCCTTTATTCCGATCATGGTGGCCAAACCACAAAAACACCGTCCGTTTAAAAGTTTTTATAGATGCAGTTTCACGAAGTTCGATACAAACAAAAATACAACCTATAAAACAATTGACGTCGCCGGTTCCTCCACCTCCACCTCATTCTCTATTGGCTGTTGATTCTACCAATTTAAATTGGAAATCTACATTTAAACAAAGTTTTGGTTCATTCTGAGATAAGCAAGTAGGTAGTTAGTGTGTCCGAAACAACTTGGACCAACAGATCAGTCGAGATTAAACCATATCGAGATCTACATTTTCCGGAAATATTGCGGCCTACATCATGATCTAAAGATCAATCTGCCAAGGCGATCTCATTTGTTAGATCATTTCCTAATTTATTAGATCAATTCCTAATTTATAAGATCAAATCCTAATTTTCTTCCCCTCACCCGTATCTACTACAAGAAAACTGAAGAAAGAGAAAATTAAAGTAAAACAGGTTGAGTTATTTATCCTATATACTATAATACGAGCAATAATTGTATGTATGTGCGTAGGTATGTACGTATGTATGTACGTACTGCGTTCTGAAGAACTAGACCAACAACGTTATTGAAATTTACTGGAAAGGGGTTTTTGGGAAGGGCTTGTGACTAAAATGTTTTTGGGGTTATTGGTTAGTGGGAACCAATAAAAATTTATATTTGTTACTGGTTATTGGTTAAAAAAGTAATTATTTGGTTACTGGTTATTTTCCTAGTTGAGCAAAACAACTTTTCTGGTTATTGGTTGTGGTTAATGGTTATTGGTTAAGACAAAATTTTGGATAGAATAGGCAAAAAAAAATTTTTCTGGTAAAATTATCAATAACTGATAATTTTTTACAAAATAATTGGTAATTTTTGAAAAAAATAGTCAATAATATTGATATTTCATAAAAATCAATGAAAACTGATTTTTTCTGGTTATTGTTCTCGTTAATGGTTTCACCATTTTGCGGGAATTGGTTATGTGAAATTTTTTTGTTTTGATTATCGGTTTCTAAATTAAAGTAGTCAATTTGTTTAAATTTTTAGTGGTTATTGTTCTGGTTATGGTTGTGGTTACAAGTCCTATTTTTGGGTATGAAAAAACGATCTAGGTAGGTCCAGGTTTGAGAAAATTGGTTGAACAGAAATATGAGCATCTCAGTTTATCCATCAGGGCAGTTAGCAATAACAACAAATGATGAAAAATTTGCCTGGCTGAAAGTAACGGATAGATAGGGTTTTATTAGCGAATTTTGGTTGGCCTAGGCTGCCTATGACTATTGTGATTTATGACTAATGAAGTAATGAGTTTATAGAAATTCTTCATCTTGAATTAAATAAACAAAATTTTTTTAAATTTGCACATCCAAGCAAAGCCTGGTAAACCGGGTACTAATTTATTATATCGATTATTCATTTGATTCAATAACTTCATTAATTAACTATTCGAAGCTGGTAGAATTGCGAAATATTCAAAATGATTGATTATAAAATTATTTTTATTTTTATTTTTCAGTTCAGTCATTCCCGCAAAATTTTATGATAATTAATTTAATAATGTTATGAAGGATCTGATCTACATCCCAAAATTAGATCATTGTTTTGAAATGATCTAACCATCTTAGATTGCAATTTTTTGATATGTTGATCTGTTTATCTAATTATGAAAGATTTATGCCCCACACTGGTCCGACAGAATTGGAACAATGGCATCTCAAAATGCAGAATCGATTCGTGCGGATTGTCATTATGTGAGTGCAAGTTCGGTAGAAGTTTAAGTATCTTTTTTTTATTTACGGTGCAAGGGATTACGAGCGTCTTTTTTGCATTAAATTAATTTAGATTTTATTATTTGTTTTGTTTTAATATTGCTTCTGAAAATTGGAAAACTTGGTTTTCTAACGAAGTATCACTGCGTTAGAGTTTTTTATAACAGTTTCATTGGTTGAGAGTGAGGGTTGTAATTACCAGTGCCCCCGTTTTGTCACTGCTGAAAAGATATTTCAAATTTCTTAGTTCAACTTGTACCCCCAAAACGAAAAATGTTCCTACGACTCTGAATTCCTACATTGTACTTCCAAATTTATCAAAAATACATGATCACACCTGTGAGAAGGTATATGTGTAATGGAGGGTCTATTGTCTTAATTTAGTTCTTCAACCATAGAATGTTTCAGGGTACAAAATTACTTACCATATATACCTATATATTTGTATATATAGATATAGTAACGTTCAAAATAGAGTAATTTCATTCACCAAAAACGTCATCTATGTCTGAAAGTAACTACGAATAGAAATGTTACAAGAATCAGCCCGTATATGCCCAAAGGATCACACTTCCAGCACTTTTTGTTTCTACCACCAGAGCGAGACTTATGTACAACATTTCCCTACTTATAGTCTATTACAAATAAGAGAGACACACGACGACATATAAGTTGATGGACCAGGATGGAAGAGAAAGGGTAGAGATTCACCCTATTCAACGAAGGCTACATACAAAATAGTTTTGTTTACACCAATATTTTTAGCTTGACGCAGCTGTGAAATGTAATTGTCTTTGTGACGTTATGTCTTTCTTATTTGGAATAGACTAAAGTGTGAATTATGATGAAAACTTACCATTTCATTGAATATTGTTTGAAATGAATATGCCTAAAGGTATTCCGTAACTGACACACACGCGCACGCGCGCACACACATACACACACACACACACACACACATATATATATATATATATATATATCCATAACAAAGCGCTAGGAGGGAAGATTCTTTCGAACATCATTTATCTTTATTAATACTAGCTCAGGTGTGCTATATTTGGTAAAAGTGGCGATTGAATCGAATATCTATTCGCTTCGCAGCCAGATTCAGTCGTTATTTAATTTTTTTCTTTTTTGTGTTTTGGTTTTTGGTTAAACCACTCTCCCAGTTTCACGTGCACACCACTTCGACGGCGGTGAAAATTGGTTTATTCATTCGAGAACAAAACGTGTCAATAAAATGACCTTAGAACAGGAGAGACGATAGAAAATAAATGAAAACTAGTAATACTTGGTATTATCGTTTCGAGATGAGCCGATAAACTCGCCAAATTGACCCATAATTTGGAAACCGTATTAGGGGGTCAGGCGATAATTATATATACCTACGTTCTTTCGTGAAACCTTCCTACCCAACTTTTTCCTCTTTTTTTTTTTTTTCTGTAGCACCCATTCAGAGACGATAAGTAGAATGGAAGGAAAAGAGGAGAAAATTGAAAAGAAAATCATCGGCCTGTTCCATTGTGTCGTCGAGATTATTTTCATTATCGAGTTGATTGGGTATTGATGGTGAATTCGTGCAGAATATAGTGTGTATAAGAAATGTCATAAATCGACGTCGACGTACTCCGCACCTTTCTGCTCTCAGTACGAGGAAGTGAAAGAGATGAGGTGGAAACGCGTGGGGAAATGAAGTTGTGAAAGAATAACCCGAAAGAATGATTCGGTTTTCGAAAAATTACCGTTGTTCGATTGTTGAAAAGTTGTGTAACTGATGTTCGAAGTTGGTAAATTACTATCAAAGCTCCATTTCGTATAACCGTACGCTGCCAACGAGCGAAGCATCTTTTGCAAAATTAGTTTGGCCTGAATTGAAATATTTTCAGAAAAAATGTCTTTTCTTTTGAAAAGTTGAAAAGAAAACGAACCAAAGAAGAATGAGTGCAGAAAAAAACACTGGAAAACTGTGAGAGTAGAAGAGCTGTAGGAAGATATATCTGTTGTATGAATGTTTTGGTTTCTTGTTCCAAACGCCTGTGTCCGACTTGCTAATGAAATTCGAGTGTTGAACGTTTTTGAAAACAATTACTTACGATTCTATTTTTGGTGCGACTTCTTAGGATTAGTTTATTGGGATATGAGTGGTAAAAACGATTCTGTTTTTGAGGTGACCTCTTTGGTTTTTTTTATTGGGTCATAAAACTTCCCCTCAGTGTCCCAGTGTCCTATTTGAAAGCACGCCTTCTTTTCTCCCTCTTACTAATAAAATTAACAAATAAAAAACTCATGCGCTGCTGTAGTACATTGTCAGAAAACCCAGTTTTCCAATTTTCATCCTAATTCAAAATAAGTTAAATTAAAAATCAGTTTTAAAAAAATACGCTTTTATTTTATTATAATTTGAAATTAGCTTTGTTTTTTTAGAACGGATTTTACGGTGCAATTCTGTAAATATAAAAATGTAACACTCTTTAATTGCCCTAATATTTACAGAATAACACGAAATCATAGCTGATAAAAACGAACTTGATAAAAGCGATCCGAGTGGTCTGGTACCAAATTACGTCATATTTCATTGCGTTAGTAACTGCAATAAAAGCATATAAAAAAAAAGCCGAATTATAATTATGTTCCGTCGTATTTAGACAGACAAATATATTCGCTGACCTAAATACTCCGCAACCATTAACGGCAAATATTTCTTCTAAATATTCACCGTTACCTCCGACTAATAACCCAATTAATGAGGCTAACAGTTATGCAGACATACAACTAATCAGCATAACTGTCAGCACTATTTGAGAATGTACCAGAGATACCTTTTATAAACGTAAACGTTTCTAGGCCCAAAAAGAAGTGACTTGGTAAATCGATTTACACCAATACTTCACTTGCCTTTGATAAGAGCTTCTGAGTAGTCTATCTACTTCTGAACTCTTTGTCTGTTGGTGTGCCTATACACCTCAAGTTAGTTGTCCACCCTATGATGTGGTGTGACACTGTTAGGTTTAATATTATTATATAGTAAGTACGTACGTGTATCCGCAAAGCTGCGAAGTAACTAAGTATAAGTATTTTTATAAGTGACGAAGTAATTACTGAATAATGTATTGAGACGTGTTCATATAGAATTAAATATAGTTTTAAAGAAACACGTATCTATTTTGTGTGTCAATTAGAAATCTAGGTTAATTGACATAACAAATTATTTACTTGAAAAAATTCTAAAATAATATCGATAGTTTTCGATAGTTATCGATATCTGACAAATTCATCAAAATATTAATATTTCATTGGTGGTTTCAGGTAAAAAACAAAAATTACGAAACAGTTGACAGGTACAACTTGGCATGATGTAATAATAAATTCAACATATAGAAAAATCATCCCTAATGATTTTTGCGCACCCTCAGATGCATTATTATTTTAATAATAAATTTAAATTAAAACAAAATTTCTCTCTAATAATAAAATTTTTCCTGAGCGTATCTTTAACAGTATTTTTCATTCCTTCTTCTCCTCCACCTCAGTTTTCTTCTTGGTGGTTCAATAATGATACTAAATATGTTTGTATCTTGTCACATTTCATTTTAAACTGGTTTTTATTTTCCACCTCTTCTTTTTTTTTTTGATCGACTGGTATAATTTCCTACTCACACTGTAAACTTTTTCTCATCGGGTCAATTAACTAGCATTTGTTACTCGTATGATTTTCATCTTTATTTTTTTTCTCTATTTTATTGTGTATGTTTTCATCAAATAATTTTTATTACATGATACATTTTTTTGTAATGGACTAGTTTTTTACCAGACAATGGGCCAGACCCTGGCAAAAACCTCGGTAATGTCAGCAAATTATTTACTCATGTGAGCACTACCTCTCATGCATGATCATTTTTTGAGATTTTTTTCATTAAATTATGGTATAAAATGGGTAAAATATGATAACCTGACTGGCTATGTGAGTTGGCAAGTTTTTTTGGTGGCTGTCAAATGTAGTTGACAGTCTGCCACCTTAGTAATTTTCATAGATTGTGATTTTGGGAAATATGTGGGTATGTATCGGTAAGATTCAGCCTGCGGTTGTCGCATACCTTAAACTATCAATAGTTACCGATATATTTAACAAAAATATCGATTTATCAATAGCTCTGCTTGATAGGACTACACCAATTTACAACAACCTGCACCAAGAGAGCGATTCCGCAAATTTAGTAATGTTATATGACTTTGCACCAAGTTTTACTTGAATATTTGTGGAATAGGTTGGTGTTAGTTGGTGTAATTTTATCAAACAAAGCTTATATTTTATTATTAAAAACTAATTTTCCAGGAATTTTTGTTTTCTAGTTTTTCCAGAAACTATGGAATCAAAATGTACTAAACTCTTATTAGACTTGATCCTATATAAAAAATACTTCTTCGCAACACCCAACCAAAAAATACATTTTTTAATGCCCCCCTTAACTGAACAAAAAGTAGCTAATTTCAATATGACGCAAAAAAATGTTGTTTGGAGCATGCTCACTTTCGAGTTGACTTCCTCACATGGCTCAATCACTTTCTTGTTCGGTTCTTTTAAGTAAAATAATTATTTTTTAAATTAACCACGGTATTTGGTTTAAAAAAGTCGAAAAAACTGAAGATTTTTTTATTTAAAAAAAAGTAAAATTATTCATTATTATTTTATTCTAAAGAAAAATAGTTACTTGTGCTAAAAGTGTATAAAGTAGGTGGTTTTGATCGAAGTGTAATGCAAATAGCAAAAGTATCAATCAATGCTCAGTCACTTTGCATGCTTTTACCAGCTTTGTACAAAGTATGGGAGAGCCAACCTCAATAAACACTGGCTGAAGTTTGGTGTTTACTGGTATCTTTTACACTCAGCTCTTGCACACATATGTACAGATACATATATATGTGTGCTAATTAATTGTGACATAATTTGTGATTGCTGTAACAATGCGTAAATTATGGCACATGCACAGATAACCAGCCCTTGATGTCATTGTAAGAGTAAACTCTCCATTATTCACGGTCTGGTGATTGAAAAATACTTGCATAATTTTGCAAGTAATTACAAACAAAATTATTTTCTGTTTAATATGCGATGCACAATATTGCCAGCCTTTTACCGGCGACCGTCATAAATCCTCATACAAATTATGATGTCCCCACAACTAGTCCCTCCTGTTTTCGCGCCGTAAAAATTAAGAGTCGCATGTGTGGGAAGATGAGTCATCTTTTTAATGATGCCAATTGTTGCTGACAAAATTCCTTTGTCCCAGTGAAAATAAATCCTAGCTCAGCCCACGGTGCATTTAAGTGAAAGTAGGTAGTGGAGACGGTATACTATCTAAATTGTCGATAGAATCGATAGTTTCTGAGTATCGATGTCGAAGCTTTTTGATATTATTGCCATCTCTATTTGGAGGGCAAGGAGTTATGAAGCTAGAATGTCTAATTAAAATACATTTCTTCCCGTCTAAGGAAAAAAAATGGATTTTAGCTCCTATCTTGGACCCATTTTTTTTTTATTATAAAGAAAAAACGTGTCTGAGTTTTTAGTTGAAAATATTTAGGGCCAAATTCGACCTTCAAGCACACTGGAAAGTACATGAAAACGGCGGTCGCGTAGATTCGGCCGGCTAAAAATTTTATGTAATGGTCGATTGCTTTTGAAGAAAAATTTATGAACATCGTCGCTACGAAGTCTTTCGTGTCAGTTTCATTGCGGTCATTTTATTGCAGACTTCATTTGCCACCATGGTTGCATCTTTTGGTCACATTAGGTTCACAAAGTTCTAGGTGCTGTTGAATTTAATTCATTCTATCGTATTTTTCGGCTCGTAGTTTGGTATTTTTGTGCGGCTACCCACTGGTAGTTATCGTTTCTCTCACCAACTTGCGACCAACTTTTCGGTACGTAGCGTCGGGCGAATAAATAATAAACTCGCCATTGTGATGAAATCGAAACCGATGCCACCAATCGAGACGACGTTAAGCTCGAAAATTCAGTGCTCAGAATCCTTGGTGATCGTAAGCGCCAACTTTTTAAATTGCTTGTGGATGCACAATGTGGGTGAAGGGAAAAGAAGTTTTGGCCCTCGCCCCTCACCCGTTCCGTATGGATGTAAATAATGACGTAAATTTGTGGGTGCGCGTACTCCGCAAGAAAATTCCTTGCGGGTGCATTTGCACCCGCGCACTCACGAAAGTCGCGGTAATTTCTAAATTCGAAAATGATAATTAGGCCGCGTTCGGTTTTACCGAACCACGACTTCGAAATTAGGTGCAAAAGAATACTCTGTTTTTATCCATCGTCTTCGTCGTGATCACCATCATCGCCACAACTCCTACCGTCTTTTAGTTTTGCAAAACCCAAATTACTGAAATACTGAATTGACTTGCGATGCAGTTTGCGAAACTAATATTTCGCTTGCTTTCATATCGTTCTGCGAACGAGTTTAACGAATCGTTAAAATGCGCAGCATTTGCGTCATTTTCAGCTTCTGCCAAGACGTCGACGATGAGAACGCATTTCATTATTACGGTAATTTTTGTACGAAGGTTTAGGTACCCACTGTAGCTGCGTTTCGTCTAGTCGTTAGGGCAGAAAGAGTGGCTACGACAAGTAGTAATCGGATTTTTTGCATTTTCACTCGGCCGAAATAATTTTAGTGCAGAATTTGGTTGTGAGAGCGATATTTTTACTTACTCGCTGCTCCACCTTCACTGTTTTTCACGTCGCCAAAAAAAGACCCGATATTTGTTGAATTTTCCGTCGAACTTCGCAAAAGTTTCGATTAATTTTTGTGGCCCGTTTTGCCCGTCTCCTATTGGAGAGGAAAAAAAAAAACAAAAAAAAAAACAAACAAAAAACCCCCCAAAAAAAGGGAGGCAATCAAAATGTAATTCCTTGCTAAATGCGCTGCATCCAGCGATTTAAATTACTTTCGAATTTGTTTCGACTCCTACTTTGTTTACTTACGATTAATTAACTTCGATCGCATTAACGTTATAATTCGCTCGAAAAAAAAGCGTAGAAAATTATTTTTGTTATTTTTGAATAGATCGCGATTCCAAATTATGTCGCCTCTCTACATTAGGTCATCCGTTCCAAATAATGGCGTTCATTTATTCAGTTCATTTTACGCCGTCTCGTCGATCGAATTGAAGTTAATTGCCGTCACGCCATGATTGGCGAATGTCTACGAATTTCCATAAAATTCTGTGTTCTGTGACCCTCGAACGCTTCTTCCGCGATTAAAAAGTGGCGTACTTAGGTTTATAGGCTTGTGAGTAAACCTTTTGAAGTATGAAAGGGCAATTAGTTATTTATTTATTTACTCATTGTTTGTGCGTGTGAATAATCCTGACGAGTAACCAAACGGACCAATTACAGACGAGAATGGTTATGCGAAAATGTAGAGGAAAAAGAAAAGGAAAAAAAAAAAAAACACATAAAATCTATTTGGCTGCAACTTTTGGACGCCTTGGAAACTACATTTTAAATCAGTGGTCTTAAACTCGTGGCTCGCCGGCCATTTGTGGCCCTCAAATGAATTTACATGTGCGAAATATTTAACTTTCCTTCTTTGATAATAGGTAGTTATAAATTATTTTTTCCTTTAGGGTTCTGAAATTTAAATTTAAATTTAGAAGCCGGTTATTAAACTTTCATTTTTTTTAATGCTGATCAAGATCATATCCAGGGTGGGAAAGTTTTGGGCGCCAAACCCCCCAAAAAGGCTCCAAGGAACGCCAAAAAAGCCAAAAAAATTATTTTTACTTGCTGCGTTCACAAAATTATTTTCTCTATTTTTAATTCCCAACCCCAGAGGTGAATCCGGCATAAGGCAATGATGGTGATGAATTTTTCGTGTTTTTATTATTTTATGGCCCGCCAATTTTCGCCAAAAATGTATTCTCGCCCTTTGATATAAAAAGGTTGAAGACCACTGTTTTGAACACGCATATGGTCACCCTAATGTGCAAACTGCAAGCCACCACCAAACCAAAGCAGGTTGATTTAATTATTTCGAATTGATTTTTCTAACCTTAGTGAAAACTTTGTTCGAAGAATAAGCACCAGCTTCATTTTTGCTCATTCTTCAGGAACTGAAAAATGAATTCACTGTAACGAATATGTTCGTCATTTAAGAATATAGACGTACACATTCGGCTGCACAAAAAAACATATTTTACTCTGTACATTTGTCCCTTTCAAAATTGTACAGTTACCTGGCGAAGTACCATTTCTTCCTGCCAGGATTTACTACTCGTTTTTAACAGGATATTTGGTGACATCGATATACTGGTCCCTCCATTATACTCGAATAAATAAATCCCTTTAATCAGCAAATCCCTACTTCATAACTAATACCACGTAAAATTTTATACCCTGATAGGGTATGTAAACCTATGTTGACAATAAAATAATCGGACTGTAACTTTCTGTAAGTCTTAGCACTGTCACTCATCAAACATTTTATTGTACTGTTGTGCTTACAAATCATTATTTTAATAGATTCTTTAAATTTACTGTATGTTTGAATTTTATTTAAAGTCTTTCTTGACATTAAGGTCCACAATAGTTGTGGATAGTAAACTTATTAATTCAATTTAATTCTCGAGTAATGAAAGTATTCCTTCAATTATTGTTTTACTCGAAGGAAGTGTAACCACATCAAAAGAGGTTTATTTCCTGTACTTTCACACCTCTTTTGGCTGTTACATTCATTGTTTTAATGTTTTCAGAAAAATGATTTTGATTTTATGGATGACAGTGCTTGCTCCCAATAATATCCTTTATATCTTTTGAAATTTTCTGGCATTACAGATTTTTTTCTTTTAATTCCCTACCCCCCAATTATTTTAAAATTGTGTTGGCCAAACTATTATATAGCTTCGTCCATTGTTGGAGGTTGGTTTCAATCACATGAGCTTGATTAGACTTTCAGACAATGTGGCTGCATAGTACAAGCAGTTGTGAACAGACAAGAGGGATGTTAGGAGAAGGGTATGAGACAACAGTAATAGAACTTCTTTTTTTTTTTTTTTTTTTTTGAGTAATGTAACGTAAAATTTGGCTAATGCACTCTCAAAGACCCAGTGTGAAAATAAAACAATACTGAAAAAACAAAATTATTAAAAACTTCACACGATTTGAATTTCTTGTACAGTTGAAGATACATTAAAAATTATTTTTAAGCTTGTTTTCTATTAAAAATCCTCTTATTAATCTTGATGTCTGGAACAGTTTGAAGGCAGGATTGTGCAAATTCCTCAAAGTAATGATTCGAATCACAAATGCTTTATTGCAGTGATTTGAATCACAAATACTTTCAGTTCAGAGATTAAAAGTAATTCGCGCGAATCATTTTTCTACAAATCACCAATTCTCAGTTTCAAACATTAAATAATTCTGTTGGTCTTGATATGAGAAAAAAGTTCCGAACATTCCAAAATTTTCTGATAACAAACTATTTTATTTAGGAAAGTGAAAACTAAAAGTTCTTTGAAAAAACTGTTTAATTTCACAAGGATGAAATTCGTTTTTCTTTTTTCAACAATTACCAAATTTTTGGGAATTTCCTGACTAAATTATTCGAATCATGAATCCTCTGTTTCCTAATGTGATTTGAATCACAAATCACATTGCTTTTTCAAAAGTGATACAAATCACCAATCATATTTGGCCACATAAAAGAATTTGAATCCCATTTTTTCACTAATTTGTGCCAGCTCTTACTGATGATGGGGATGGGTACGTTTTTTGTTTCAAAATCAAGCAAAACTTTGGAATTAATAATTCAAATTTTCATATATATACTGGGTGATTCAGTTTAACACAAACTGTAGGAAAATCCCCTATGCTGTGTATTAAAATGACTCACACAGGTTAAATGATACAGATGAAGTGAAAATAAATGCACCATCAAGAAAATAACAGAAATATACATTGTTATTAATGGATGTAATTAGAAGACAAAACAAAAAAATACAAAATAAAAGAAATTTATCACTTATTAGAAAATAAAATACAATATTACAACCACCATTTGAAAATGTAATTAGATTTTTATAAAATTTATATTTAAAAATTTTAAGTATTGAAATAATCTTAAAAAATCTTAATTAATTAATTCTATCCCTGTATTTAAACACAAATTTAGAAGCCAAGTTCAATCAGTATTAACACTTTTTTATGGTACTACTGTTTAATGAAATTTTTTTTCAAAAAAATTTATATTTATTAAAATTTAACTATTTTTAGCAAGAAATTTAAATATTGAAATAATTTTAAAAAATCTTAATTAATTAATTCTATCCCTTTATTTAATTACAAATTTAGAAGCCAAATGGTGCATTTATTTTCACCTCATCTGTATCATTGAACCCGTGTGAGGGGATTTTCCTATGGTGTGTGTTAAGCTGAATCACCCTGTATGTAAAAACCAATTTCTTTGTACCACAGTACAGGTCACAATTTTTATCTGATAGTCACAAAATTTGAAACAAACATTAGTACTATGCCAAAAACCTGACCTATTGATTTTATTGAGAGGATTTACCATGTGGTATTTCTGGTATGAATATTTTCATGTCTGTTTTGGCTATAGAATTTTCAATTTTTGACCAATAACTATGAAATCTGAAACATATATTCACTATGACTTATAACTTGCTATAAATTTTGGTGTAGATCAGCCACATGGAACCTACAGTATGGCTATTTTTGTTTTTCTTTTAGCTATACAATTTTCAATTTTCAACCGATAGCTACGAAATTTGGAACAAATGCTTACTACAATCTATTATAACTTGCAATGAATTTTGATGTGGATTGAGAGTATGGTGCTTTTAGTACGGCTATTTTTGTTTTTGTTTTGGCTATATAATTTTCAATTTTCAACAAATATTTACGAAGTTTGAAACAAATATTAGGAATTATGATCTATTATAACTTGCTATAAGTTCCGGTGCGGATTGGTCATTTGGTACATCCAATAGCCAATTTTTGTATTTATTTTGACTATAAAATGCCTAATTTTGGACCAATAAGAACGTAATTTGGAACAAATATTTTTTGTGATTTATTAACAACTTTTTAGTGACTACCTAATTTTATAATTTTTGAAACCTACTTTTTCTAATGGAGCTGCTGCTGCGTTAGAGTTTTTTTGTTTAATTTTTATTTTGTTAAATAAACGTACACATTTCATTTTTCATACTAAGGTAACCCCTGCTAAATTCGTCATTTTTCATACTAGAGTAACACTGCTAAATTCGTTGAGTCGGGTGAGATGACAAATTTGGTTTTGTGTTAGTGTGCGTGTGTTGAATCATGAATATAATCGAATACACACGCACACTAACAAAAAAATCATGATTTTTCATTTGTTTACATTTTTTACTTTTCATTGCACATAACGTCATTTTTTTGCTGTGTACTTCAGTTTAAACATTTCCAAGGTTAAATTTGAACACGGATCACTAGAGTGGTAGTACTTGCCTCATCGCTAGGAAGGAGCCATGATAGAACTTTTAAAATTTCAGTTGAAGCAAATCTGCAGACTACTTTCTGCCGTGTGAATTCCTTGTTCACGACTCAAGGTATTTCACAATTACCTATGATAATACAACTAAAAATATACTCTTTGTCTGAATGTTGACCCTTCTCTGCATAGTATGATTATGGACTTCTCGTTTTATCTTTAGTGCTACAATGAGATCAGCTTATAACCTCACCGGCATAACTAAATTTTTTCAAATTGATTTATCTGAAAGCGTGCAGACAGAAAAAACCAGTTTTTTTCCTGCCAAAACCATTCTATTTTATTATATAACGCTGAATAATCGTGAGAATTTGATAAAATTCTTTTCCAGACAACATATTGAGAAACTAGAAATTATGAAGGAAAATCACTTGTATTATAGGTGTTGAAAAACATTCTATCATTCCATCAAATGGCTCTAGCTTACATTGAATATCACTATGATTCCAACTTCTGCTCAGGCCGGAGGAATAACCTTGCCATTTGGTTGGGCTTAGCTTTTTCATTGGTTTAAATTCTCATTCAGAATCGTTGATGACTGCTAATTGCAAATGTTTTTAGACAGTGGCATAGAAATTGTGCTTTGATTCAATCAGCTTGAAATTTGGTATATGGTCAAAGTTATAGGAGTATAATTATTTAATTTACTATGAACCTAATATTCGCTAACTGTACCAGTATAAAAAAGTCTTGTTTTTCGTTGGTGTCAGACTCACCTAGCCCTTATCCATCAACATTTTTAGATTTACAATTATTCTAAAATTTTAGCCACATGGCCAGTCTCAATCGCATTGTAGAAGTGAATTTTTCTACTGTAAAACCTGTGAAAAACTGCGGATAAAAAAGTGTGAAAAACTACTTTCGTAATTCAACTGCTGACGTCATGGTTGAATGGAGTGCCATTGATGTCAGTTTGTTGGGAAATTGAAATTCTACCAGAAACCGTGGTCAATAAGTTTTCACAGTCCCCGCTAAAAATTTTACTAGCGTAATCTTAATTTAACAAGTTATGTCTCGAAACAAAAGACTTAGGCAGGTTTTCCATATGTCCTTTAAAATCTGAAAAATTTTATTTTGAAGTTTTTTTCAACAAAATCTCCTCATTCTTGAAAATTATAGTTAGTCGTTAAACTCGATTCAAATTCAATATTAATGGGACCAAACTTATTCATTAATTTTTTTTCTCTGTGAAACTCTAATCAACTTCATCAATTCATAGAAAAAATTCCTAAAATATTTTGACAATTATACATTCCCTCTCGTCAACAAAAAATAATCTCAAATTACGGTAGTTACAGCTTTAGATTAGCCTGTCAAAAAGAAAAGTCCAAAAATATCAGCCGAAAACCGCCCACCAAAATTATATGCTCTGGCTATGCCACTGTTGACAGATTACTGATAATTGTTTTAATTTTTGGAGTACAGCTAAACTATAAGTATGAGCAGTAAATGCATCGCCTTTTTCACCTCAGTAAATATAAATTAATTTCTTGTGGAAGAGTAACCAACAACGAATTTTTTTTCTATTGTTGTTTTTTACTTATTTGAATTTGTTTCCTTTCAAAAAATTTATTCAGCGAATCATTTGCATTTTATTAGCACATTTTCTTGCTTTGTCGTTGAATTTTTTTTTTCTTTCTTTTTTTATGGTTAATAGGAGACATTACGTTTATCAGTGGAGAGGAGAGAAAGGGAGAAAAAATTGCTCAAGTTGATATAATTATATTTTCAGGTTTCAAGCTGGTAGCAGGTATTGTTTGAAAAAAAGAAATTGAAAATTATTCAGATTTTTCGTTTTTTTATTTTTCTTTAATTTGATATTGCCTTGCACGTCGAAAAAAAAAAAGAGGTTATCACTGTACCCCCCTCCTCGATTGGTCAACCGACAAGTTCATTTACGTATTCGAACGTACCTATACCAATTTCCACGATGTTCTTGCATTTTATATTAAGATTGATTTCAAAATTTCGTCTCCTCTACACCGCCATACTAGATCGTAAATTCGTATTAACATAGACGACTTTATTGGCTTTTTTTTTCCTCTCTTTTTATATCCGTTTTATACCTTCTCTCCATTTTCTCAGCATTAATTTGGTGGCGAGAAACGTTTCGTGCTCGAAGGAAAAAAAAAAAAAAAGCAACGACCAGGTGCGTGAAGGTTGATCAGCCCGCCACAAATGTATCTTTTTTTTTTTTTTTTTTAACCATTCCATTAGTGGAACAAGCGATGAAGAAAGAATTTCTGTTTATTCACTGGTGGCGGTCTTCATCTGTCGCTTGGTGAAAAATTTCGCATAAATTATCCGTGGTAACGCTCGGTATTCGTTAAGATAAAAGTATCGAGAGTACCGCGAAGAAATGTGAACGAAGGTGCGAAACTGGGTAATGAACCCCTTCACCCTAAGACGTTCTGTATCATATATACTCTTCTTCAAGTGATGATTCGACTACAATGCGAATAAAAACTCGTCTTGTTTTTGGTATTTTCTTTT
Organism: Ericerus pela; assembly: GCA_011428145.1. NCBI lineage: Eukaryota > Metazoa > Arthropoda > Insecta > Hemiptera > Coccidae > Ericerus > Ericerus pela. The sequence continues at coordinate 274,418 of WOFM01002212.1, forward strand.
TTTTTCGGCTTTTGAGAAATGGGCTGTCGTCGACGAAGTAAACAAAAAAAAAAAAAAAAAAAAAAAAAAAACCCAAAGAAAAGGCATTTTTGGCATTCATTGTCAATTTTTTCTGCATTCTTCTTTCTTTGCTCAGATTTTTTCTTATCGGCTCGAACTTGAAGACCAAAACTGATTCTTTCATTCTCTAAAAGAAAAAAAAAAATTCAATGTAAAGAACTTTTGAAAATTTACAATAAATGAAGCGCCGATTTTTTCCTCTCTTATTGTGTAGAATCGAGTGAGTTTGCTTCCCACATCTTTTCTCCATTTTGGGCAGGAATCTCAAATGATTTGAAAAGAATGTTTCGTCTTTGTGTGACAACTTACGAACGTTTTTATCTAGCTGCCGTCACTCTTGCAATAAACATTTCGATGTCTGATTTTGTCAGCTTTTTAAATGTTTTTCAGGACTGTATCGATGCGATATCACGTATAGAGCGATGTAGACTTTTCTAATGAGAAGAAAATTTACGATTACAAGACGATGGCGAATACTATTGAAGGAGATTCTGTCGAAGAATGTATTGAGAGCGATATTTTCAATTTTCAGAATATCGCCTAGTTTCGTGTATTGTCTCGCGTATAACCACTTGGTGAGTACTGAGCAGTGGTGGCCTCGAAATACTCTGTGCTGTTCAAATACGTTATACGAGAAAAGAAAATGTGTTGTAAAAGGAAACCCGGTGGAGACTTGGAGAGACTACGCGTTTCAGTTGGTTTTTGCCTAGGTAATGCTTTATCGGTGGTTCTTATGTTATCCAGTGAAACATGCAGCAGTATGATAACGTTGTTAAAATTTAGATACAATTATCGTAACTACTGATATCGAAATTAATATTGGCATAATTATCTCCAATGATTCCAATTTCATGAATTCAGAAAATATTCTGTGAAATTCAGTTTCTAATTCGTTGAATTTTTCTCCTGAATTAAATCCTTTAATTATTATTTGAAACAAACCTTAATACATCAATACCGGGGCTTGTTACAAGGACAACCAATGTCAATTTTTCGAGTTTTGAGAAAAATGCAATTTTATAATTCGTCCAAATTAGTTACTGCCTTCTATTTCTCATCGGGAACAGAATGGAATGAGCTGAAAGTTTGGTTAATGAATGTTCGAGTGGTGACAATAAATTCTCAAAATGTCGTTTCCTCAAATTATATTTCTAAGTGGGGGAAATAGTGACATTGGTTGTTCTGATTATTGTATTTTTGTTCAGAGAAGTGTGACATTGGTTGTTCTTTCATCACAAATTTATCTACAAAAAAACGTATTATAGCTCATTATCTACATAGTATAAGCTTGTATGATGAAAAGAAAATGGCAGGTTCTTATTCTGTCCAATGTAATGATGCGAGACCCACATTTCATTTGGTTTTAATAGTAAAAAATAATAAGAAACTTTGTTTACACTGTCAGTGAAACTATAATAAAACAAAACTGAAGAAGAAAACAATTATGTAAGTCAAGAAAGTAAAGAAACGAAGATTTAAATCCATTATTACTCATCTTCATCTTCATCTTCATCTTCCTCTTCCTCAAATGGATAAACGTCATCTTCATCCTTATGAGATAATTGAAGTTGTTCATAAAAACATCGACTGCTTGGGTGAATGCATTCTAAAACAGACAGAAAATCTTTAAGCTTGGCAGGTGGTAAGGTGATTGCAGTTATTGTAATAGGATTCAGCTCTATCTTCCTCTGCAATACATTCCTCATCCCCTTTTTGCATTCTAACTTTAGTTCCTTGAAATTTGTTTTATCTTTAAAATCAAACTTGTAAAAGAAATGGTATGGACTATCCGGATGATATTAAATCCACTTGATTTTAAGCCATTTTACAGCATCAGCTCCTTCATTGACTTTCCTATGTACCAATAATCCGGTTCTTTTCAGTAATGCTGAAAACTGCAAGAAGTCTTTTCCTTCCATGGAAGTAAGCTCTAATTTTCTTTAAATAGGAATCGATGAGATAAAATTCATCTAATCTTTAGGTACTTCAATACTGAATGAGGTTTTCTTTTTTGCTGCATCAATCGAAGCATGAATGCTATAAAACTTCTATATGCGTGTGACCTGGTTGTGGAAATTTGTGGTTCAATACAAACTATCTTTCTTGTGTTACTATCATACACATAACTGCAAAATAAATATTGCATGTCTGCCTGGAGCAGCAGTCACTAAACAAGTTCACCTCATTAATCGATTCTGGAAGCATTTTCAAATATTTGTAAACACATGAAGCAATTTCTTGCCCTCCTCTGGCAGCTATTGTTTCATCCCACATGTAGCACAGCTTCGAAACTTTCACTTGAATTGTCAAATTGTACGTCCAAAAAGAACGCTTGTAAAATGATAATCTACTGCGGAGAAAAGGTGTAGGAAGGCACTGCTGCAAATCAAAAGTTGCAAAGACAACTGTATTGTCTGCTGCAAGACTCTGTTGTTTATCATTTTCTTTCTCCTTATAGGATTAATCAGCCATTTTGGGATGATTGTCGTACTCTTTCTGAATTTTTGCTTTTTCTTTATTACCAGTAGTCTTTCTCAACAAGAGAACAAACTTGTCACATTTAGCACACAAATCCAATTTTGGCTTCTTGAATGAAAGATTGAAATTTTCCACAAATATTTTACGATACATCAATTCATTTTTGAAAGGAAAATTAGCAGCTGTTCTTTCTTCTACATACAATTTATGCATTTTGGAAATTGATAAGTCGGCCAGTAAATACTTTTCATCAGTTTTATTGCGTGAGTAGTGACTTTTATATACTGAAAATGAATTGATGTGCTCTGTAATAGCTATCTTTGACACATCTAACAATCAAAGGCGTTTTTTACATATACCTCGCATATCTGGTGGGCAAATGTCACTCTTAGCATTATGTTTATTTTCAACAGTCCAATGAACTCGCATTAACTTTATATCCAACGTATTCAGAAAAAAAGTTTGGCAAACAGCAATATTATTCAAAAAATATTTATGAGAGAAGTTCCTCCTACTAGTTTCATTCCCAGTTTGCTTAACTTTCTTCTCAGTCTCTGTAACAGAATTGCTGATGAACTGAGTTTGTGCAGCTGCTGATAATTTGTAGAAAACATTGAAAATATTTTGCCTAATTTCTTCAGATAACTTATCAGCAAATTTACTGCGACAGTTGAAACGAGGAGGTTTTACTTGTTTAGCTGGTACAAACTTTCCAACAGTCAAGATATGCTCCTTACCATCAGCTTTTGCTTTAGAACGGATGTTTCTCTTCCAGTTACTCCAATTTCTGTATCATTTGCGTAAAGTACCATCACTTTTAGTCCATCCACCTTGTTTTGATGTAGTAGTATCATCCTATAAAATTAATAGACGATTGAAGTCATAAAAATAATATATGCGATTAATGTTTGTACCTTCCAATAACAAATCTAGTCTTCTTTGTTACCATATCTGATGAGTATTATTTGCATTAGGAGCATTATTTGTGGCTAGTTCCAGTGAGGTATGAGTTTCAGTATCCTTATGCACTTCAGTATCTAATGTTAGACTGTTATTAGATGACTCATCGTCATCCTCGCTACTTTCTGCATTTGATGGAATGTACTCATCTGTCAAATTGTTTGATGAAGAAGAGAACTGATATTTTCATTTCCAACAGTATTTGATGCAATCACATTCGTTGCCAAACTTGTTTCAGTAGTTGTGTCAAGGACTGGAACATTTGTTTGCTCGATCAATTCATAATTACCATTGCTGAAATTAGTATTGTTAATGGGATTCTCAATGATTACACCTGAAAGCAGCAGTATCATCCTGAATGTAATAATTTTAATAGGGTATGTCTTAATTATGTGTATAGCATCAGTTATTACCATCTTCACTTAAAATAATGGGCGTATTTTCGTCAAGATTAATAACAGTTCCAGTATGATTTTTAAACGTAGAAAGTAAGCTTCCATCTTCACTATTCACATCAAATAATACTGACTGCAATTCGTTTTCAACTAGCGATGTAGCCACTTCATTTACCATCAAAGACTGACGCTGCTAGAATGATAATTTGATCGGTATTTTAAAAATAGGCTACCGGTACACTTCCAATTTTATCTAGCTTTCTAGCTATTGAAATTTAAAATGTTCTTGCTTTTGACTCCTAACTGTACAAGTTTTGCAGCACGTGAACCAATATTATTATAATTCATAATTAGTAAACCCAATTTATATTTGTTACTCATCCAACCGCCTTCCATAACCCGCATGAATCCAACATTAGAGATCTCCCTTTCAAAACACATTCCACTTTCTAGTGGAAAGTTTTAAAGTTATTGCCAACCATTCTATCCAATATCGTTCGCACAAATATTTAACTTACTCAGTTTTATCAAGAGTTCGTAGCACTTATTATAATTCAGGTTATTTGGGCATACAAATCATCAAAAATGAAAAAAATCTGGGGATATTACGAAGTTTATGCCCCAACATAGTTTGAATCATTATGGCTATCCAGGTAAAAATTATCGATATAGGTGTATTAATTAGCATCTGAATTTTACAATTCAATGTTTATTTAATGAAACCTAAAGTTCTGTATGTAAGAAGGGCTCCCTCAGAAAATGTGCGAAAAATTCTTTCAAATTTTTGCTGTTTGCGTAGGATCTAAATGAGAATTAAATTAAATTTTATTGCTAACAAAAAAGCTTTTTAAAATTTTTCTGGTTTATCAAATGAAAAGTCAAGAATTTGATTATATTTATTATTTCGGAAAAGAGAAAAAAATAGTTGATAACTATGTTTCATGTGGGTACTTCTTTCCTCTCATCATTTCAAATCGAATTTGCTTACGTATAACAGACCCAATGGATTTGAGTGTGTGACAGAATATTGGGTTTCGATTTTACTCAAACTTACAGCATTGATGTATCTTTTTTTTTGGAATGAAGCGGGATACTTGTGCTTATCATTTGATTCGTGGGTTGCGAAATGGAAAATGGTATTTCGTCAGTGCTTCTTATTCTTGATAGCAAGAGAAATATTTCTAAATTAAAAAAAAAATGGTTTTCTGTCTCGCGTTTCCTTTTTTTAAAGTGGGTTTGCCATGATAATCTACTTATAATCTTGGTTTTATGAAATAATCTGCAGGTGAGGGTAAGTAAGTTTTTCGTTTCACGACTCAGGGAAAATTTTGGCACCAAAAACTCAAATTTATGTAAGTATGTATATTATAAAATTCAATCTACACTTTTTGTATATTTATCCGCGTTCTTTGTAACATTCACAACATATTAATTTAAAAAAAATTACTTTTCTCTCACTTCACTATTTCTTAGATTCTGTTTAAGCTACAAAATTGGGGTTTGTACTATTGAAAAGAGGAGAAAATTCGCTTGAGTTTTCTAATACAATTAATTTCTTTATCGTCATTAGTTTTTCACAAATCGGCCATAAAAAAACTGCAAATTAATGAGAAATTTTCCGTCTTTTAATTTTTAATTTATTTCAAAAACTAATGATGTCAGAAAAAAATTTTCAGCTATAACCCTCTCCTATTTTTTAACAATAAATTCAATTCCACCATAAGATTTCAGCTAAAATGAATTAATCACGAGATAATGGCAAGAGAAAATAGAAGAATAAAACTGGGCGCTCTGCGTATTACTATGTATAGGTATATATATATATATATATACAAAATACTTTCTGCATAATATTTAGTCACCATGGACACTGAGGGAAACTCACATAAGTAGGTATATGATTTTGGTCATCTAGGATTTGTAACTAGAGCGGGTGGAGAGGGGGCGTTGACCCCTCTTTCAAAGCTTGTATCGTATAAAAGTCATTTTTTTTCAGTGTTGTTGATTATTGAAAAATAATCGATTATTAATAATGGATCGATTATTTTTCACCTAATCGATTGTCCCGATAAATTAGCCTAAAACAATCGATTATTTTGATAATTATATTAATCGACTTAATTGAATAATTAATTATTATGTACGCTTTTTTTGAATTTTTAGCTCTCCATTTTTTCAAGTGGCTCTATCTTTCTAATTATTCGAATTCTAATCTATTTTAACACGCTAGTAATTTTAGTGCTTATCAGCCGAACAGTAATTCCGATACAATCAGTTTTGACTTTATTTTGGCCATATAATGTCGTATTTTGAATTAATAACAGCAAAATTGAAAAAAAAAAAATATTTACTTTAATTTATTGTAACGTACTATACTAATTTTTGTGCGAATCGTTCGGACTGTTCTTCCATAAAGTCCATTTTTGTTTCGATTCTGATTGAGGTAATAGTTTTTCAACTGTGTAATTTTAAGTCTGCTGTTGCAAAAATTTAATACATGATTTACGATCCAATGCTATCTTTTTAGCCCCTAATGTACGGCTCTTTGAAAACCTACTTTTTCTAATGAAGCTGCTGCTGCGTTAGTTTTTTTTAACTTAATTTTCTCGCGAAAATAAAATTATGAATGAACGCTGTCGACATCGTCTCTTGTAAACCGATTTACGTAAATGTTCTCATTTGATTTTGGAAGTACTTACTTTATTTCCTCGTCGAATTTTGCTAATTTCTGCAGCGAACGCGCTAATTCCATTTAATATTTCCCATTCTTGCTCAATTTCAAGTCCACTATTCTGTCGTCGATTTATGAAAAGAAAATGGGAAAATTCGAGAAAACAATTCGAGTATTACGATGACTCGTTTGTTTTCTACTAAAAATTATATTTTGATAACGTAAGAGAAAGAAGAAGAAGAAGAATTAAACCCTCCTTTTTTCTGGTCGGGTAAAAAAAAAAAAAAAAAGAAAAAAGAAGAAAGGATGTTGGCAAAATGTTCGAGAAAATTGTTTTCGTATTGGTTGGTTCTTTTTTGGTTGAATTGCGAACAATGATGTTACCGACGACCGACCACTTTCTTCCAATATCTTTAAAATCCATCGTCGTTATATACGTATATTTTTTTTCCTTCATCATTTCGTTTGCGTATTCGCATGTTCGAACCTGGAAGTGAGACCGTAAAAACACTGCAGGCTCGGCAGAAATATTTTGTAAAGGTTGAAAGTTTAACAACTGAGGTACCTACGGTAAGAGAAAAACTTTTTTTGGAATAGCGAATTACGAATTTCGAAAGAATTCCTCATTTACTTTCTTTTCATTCTGTTTTTTTTTTTTTTTTTTTTTCTCTTCTCCATCCTGTTCGCTCTCCTCCCGTTGGACATCGTTTCTTCCTTTTCTACAAGAATGAATTTTTCGTCCTTTCTTTCCTTTCGAAACTCGTTGATGTGGTTTTAATTGTACGCCTTCCATCGTTCATTCACTGCACGAAACACGAATATTGTGCAGAAAATTGCTCTCATGTATATTTCAATAGTTTAGCTTTCCTTATTGTTGGCATTATTTTTTCTCCTTTTGTCTGCTCTGTTGAACCGTTGAATTTGTCGACTTTAATTAATTCAGTGGATTTTCTGTTCGCCGGGGTGATGAAAAAATCGAGTTCAATCCAGATATCGCATATTATAAACGTCAAAATTCGAAGTATTTAGTGCCGTAGGTATCTGGCTAAGTTACAGAAAATTCATATTTTTTGAATTTTTTTACACTAGTCCCGGCAAAGAAATGTTTGGCCGAGTATCTTTATTATGAAACCAGTACTTTCTGTATGTGAATGTGTAAAATAATTATCGTTCTGTTCACCGCCATATTTAGGAAACTAGTGCCGCTGTAGGCCACATTATTTTTGCCGCCCTTACAATGGCGTAGAAAAAGAGCATTTTCGGGTTCAGTCCCCCATTTCGTCAAAATAAAAAATATTGTCTGGAAGTAGCGGTTTTCGCAGAAGGGGTTTCGAAAGTGAGGGCGGATAATATGAGTTTCTTAGATCTCCCCCTCTATGATAAAGCCGTCTGTATGCTCGAAGCCTTCTTAATTTTTATTCTATCCTCTCCCTTTCCTCCAAATTGAAAAAACAAAATTAGTCAAGTAGCATGAAGTAAGGTGTTTCTGAGAATAGGTGTATTTGAACGAGTCTTTTTTTTTTTTTTTACAAGTTACATATTCTCGATTCTGTATTTTAGTATAGGTAAAAGGTCGAATATAAATCTATAATTTTACCGTGAATTGTTTATTTTTTTTAGCAATTCGAGTAGATTATTATCAAAACTGTAAAAGTTTCAGTATCATCGTCTCTTTTACAAACTGCAATTATTTTAGGTGAATTTTTATTATTGACTTTCCATGAAACTTTCAGCCATGGCATCAAGTTATTAATATGTTCAAACGAAGCAAAGAAAAAAATAAATAAAATGAAGGAATCACTGATGACTGAATAAATCAAAATCCGATTCCCTGATACTAAAAATAAATCAAATTCAGCACTAAGTTAAAAATGAAACTGATAAAAGCAACCAGACTACCAAACAAACAACAAGTTCAACCAATCTGTAAAATTCCATATCCTTTGATCAACTGTAATATTACAATGAAATTGGGAGATCTGTAATTTTTACAAGTGAAGCTTAAACATAATTCTGTACAGAATGTGCACTCGCCCATACGATTTTTTGTTATGTTTCTGTAAATTTCACTATACCTGTACACAATTGGTGTATCTAATGGGTTGGAAAAGAAGGGTGTTCACCCCTAAAGTAATGTTGGTCGACAAATTGGCAAGTTTGTCAAAAAACATGTCACTGTTGGCAAAATTGGTAATTGACTACCTGACTCGTAATGAGAGAGAAAAAATAAGTATTTTGTCTTTCGGCCGATGATCACTATTCATGAGAGCAAACAGAATAAACATAGAATATAATAAGACGATTGAAAGCGTGTGTGTGTACATACATCTATATCTTATACACAGCACATAATTTAGACATAGTGTACAACATAGACATTAATCTCATTCCTGATGATGCACGTTGTAATAAAATTTTTGCTTCGTTAAAAACGAGAAAGAAAAAAAAAGGAATTGTCTAACATTATAACACTTTCATGACTTTTGTTTTACTGGATTATTCAAGTTTCATTTAACAAAGTGGGAATCATGAAAACTCTGGACGAATCTTTCAAAACCTTCATACAACATGTGGCCATTGTACTCGGTTAAAATTTATATTGAATGTGCGTTTAGTGTGTATGAAAATGTGAATGGTTCATATTATACTGGGCATAATTTTCTTCTTTGAATACTATAATCATGAATAAACACAGGATGAATTACTTCAAAGGGATTAAACAAGTACCTACCTACATTTAGTATGAACTGAAAATATTCTATAGCTACAGTGAACAAGGGAAAGATACGAAGAATATAAAATTGACGAATATACAACTGCTGTACGCGAAATTAAGAATTTAAACTCCCAAGGGAGGGTAGGGTTTTCGACAAAGGAGACAAAATTGACTGGTCATACTTGATGAAACTGGATCGGATGTGACGAGTGTAATATTTTGGGCGCAGTAGTAATGGCCAAGGTCAAATTCAAATTCTCAGACTGAGGAATCTTAGGTGTGACTGATTTGGTCTTAAATTAATTTTCATGGCTATCGCACCTTGCCCTAATAACGTCAGAATTCGAGAATTTTTTGTGCCATATCGTACCATCATTATTAGTCGGATTCATTTTTGCCTTTGGTTCGGCAGATGTGGTGGTTAAGTTAACTTGGCGGAGGATAAGGCGTGCCCAAGGAAAACCCAGCTCATTTACTATAGTTCGATGCCGCTTTTCGGACCTACGTTGTGGAACCAGTTCTGTTTTCCGAATATGTTGCCCGTAAAATCGAAGATGCTTTCTTTGTAGCTGGTGGATCCCTAATATCTGTCACTTGAGGTAGTGGTGGCTGTTGCTGCAACCGCTTCCTCTCTTAAGCTCACAACGAAATTCCACAATCTACCTCTAGTTTTTTTTACAAGAACAGAAAAATTTTATTGTGTAAAAAAACAAAAAGGTGCTCCACATTACTTCAACCCGTGATGAAAAGTTTAACTCGTGTTTTGAATATTACTGTAAAAATAATTTGAATAATTTTTATTATTAATCATAGCAGTAAATTGACATATATCTTCGAGATCCGAACTAACATATAGAAAAATCTTAATAATTACTTCTCCGTTGATTTTCGCCGATTTGATAGGTTTAGAAGATTGATAGTTGCCTATAATTTTACTCGTGAGAATTAGTACGGCTTGATTAAGGAATTGTATTGATCATTTTACTTGACTCGAAATTGAATTCACTCGTAGCTTTGGATGATTCAATCCCAAAATGACTCCATTGAAAAACTGACTGAAGGCTGTGGTTTTTGAGATTGAAAATATTTTATTGTTCTGATCAATATTTTAGCTTATTGAATTTTAGGTTGTATCCTCAAGAGAAATTCAATCAACATAAAAAATAGATAGTAAGTAAAATTTTACGACACACATTTAAATTCGAAGAAATAAAATTTTAGTTTGTGGAATTTCCCTGGTCAGTAAAATAATTCAACAGTTTTCGTTTTCTATTTTAGATTCAAACTAATTTCGAAGGTACATATCTATGACTTCCCAGGTAAGTAGCTGAGGTAAGTAATATTTTACTCATCGAAAATATTTCTGTTGCAAAATAATGTTCCACCTTGATTTCAGCCAGAAAACATGTCCAAGAAGCTGAAAAATAGTTGTTCCAGAACAAAACATGGATTTGCACGAAGTTTCAGTGTTTATATTTCAAGAAACAATTCACTGGCTTCGACCAAAATTTTCAACTTGAACATTTTTACTCACTCTGAACAAAACTATACTTAGGCACAATACATTACTAGTGTTGACTGAAGAGTAGAAGTGATGAAAAAGTGAAAAGAAGTGAAAAATTTATTTATGTGCGATCAGTTGATAAGGTCAAAATTTGCAAAGGAATATGAGGATGGAAGGTATGAAGTTAAGTAGTTGTATATCCGTAAGTTTTATATTCTTCAAATCTTAAAAACAATTGTTTGCTACCATTTATTAAGATCAATTAACAAAAATGCATTATTTCTTAACGACTCATCTTTTTCCTTGATTCCTTCATCGGCTAGATGAAACAACAAAGAATAAAAAGAGACAAACAATTGTCTGTCCAATAAGCAAGAGTGAGAAGAAGGAAATTTTAAATAATACCTATATGTGCCTGTTTTAAATAAAACAAAAAATACTAAAATCAAATATTCCAACGAAGCTGAAAATTCTCTTAATATGACGAAGTATTATTTCTTTCATCTCAAACATTTCCATTCATATTAAAAATATAGAAAATTGTCATCACCCGAAATAATGTTTCAGTGATTTATTAGTAATTAAAATCGCGTATTGTAGAAAAATTAATCGCAAAAAATAAAAGGGAATCAAATCAGCTGGGTGTAATGTCCGAAGGAGGTTGTTAAGTACTGGAAATTAACCTCTTTTGTGCAATTACACTTCCCTCAAGTAAAACAATATTCAAAGGAATATTATTGTTACTCGAGCATTAAGTTTGATTAAATAGTTCATTATCCACAGCTATTGTGGACCTTAGCTTCAAGAAAGACTTTAAATAATATAATTTGAATACGCAATAAATTTAAACTCTCTATCAAAATAATGAGTTGTACATACAAAATATAATGTTCAAGATAACTTGATAAAATTACAATGCTAAGACTGAAAGAGTGTATTACAGTATAGTACAATACAATTATTCTATTGTCTACATGAGTTTATATACGCTATGAGGGTATATAGTTTTCCATTATAATTATTTTGTGTGAAGTAGGGATTCGTCAGAAGGACGGATTCTGTTTATTCGGGTATATTTGAACACCAGAGTATTGAGGTCATCGAATATCCTGTTAGGAGGTGTATACTCAGTGCTGGCAGGAAGTAACGTTACTTTTGCCAGGTAACGGTACAATTTTACGATGGGACAAATTTACCGAATAAAATTTTTTTTTTTCGTGCAGCCAAATGTGTTCGTCTATATTTTTAAATGACGAACGCTGGGTACTATACAGGATCCTTCAATAACTCCTCCCACCCTTAGAACGATATTGAGTAAGTGTGATTGATGATTGATTTTCAGTTTCAGAAAATCGAGGCATAAAAGTGATATCTTGGCCAAACTTTGCCCTCTTAATTTTTCAATTGTTTTACTCTACTCTACAAGGAAGAATGGTTTTTAAAGATCAACTTTACTCTTGCTAAAAATGCCGCAGCTGTTTATCTAATGCCATATTATTTCTTTGCGACAGGTCTTGTAGAAATTCTCGCAGTCCACTTCCTTTACTCCAATTTTGTTTCCCAGTCTCGGTCCCCATTGGTCATGTGTTTGGCTTTCCTGTAGTCGGTAACTTATTCCCCTTCCCTCTGACAGCCTACTGTTTTTTCTTCTCTGTTCACCAAATGTGTTGTGCGTTAAGAGAAATTTCTGCAATATCATAAAATGTATATTTTGAAAACAGAGAGAAAAATAGAGTGAAAAAAATTAAAATTTATAGTTGTTTCTTTTTTTTTGTGAGAGAAAAAATAATATTAAAAAAAAAATGGAAAAGGTCGTACGATGATTACTACAGAGGTGCGCAAAATGAACGTCTTTAATGCTGTGCCACGTTTCATATAATTTTGCCCTTTCCGTGCCTTTTTTTCTCTTCTACCATCTCTCGTCCATTCTTTCAGCTTGACGCAACTTATCAAAATAAGCATTTGATCTTTTAACAAAATAAACGATGTCAAACTTTTGGACGCGTTATTTACTTCGTAGACCGATCATATTACACACTATCTCCTAAATGAAATGCTTGGGAAAGTTTTCATTTTTTTCCAGTCTCTCCCTCACCCTCTCTTGTGTTCCTTTTCTGAGCCTGTCTCTCCAATTCTCGGCTTTCTCTGTTTGTATGTGTGCCGTTTTCCTTTCTCATTTAGCCTGCTTTTTCATTTATCGTTTTCGGTAGGTTACCTTCTTAATTATTGCGTACGTGTTTCACTTATTATACGAAGAATCTCGGATTTTGGAACATTCATAACGTGAGGAGATTTTTCAATTTTCGTACATTGCATCAATCAAATGACTGAAGCATTAAATGTTACCGTCATGAGATTTGAGAGAATTTTGAGATGGGAATAGCTATGTTTTTTTTGCACTTTGTTGCGGAAAGTTGTGACAAATTCAAAACGATACTGTTATTCACTGATCGTATTTTTATTTAAATAAAAAAGTCAATAATTAAGACTTTATTTATAGGGTTTGAGTTCCTATTTTTGTTTCTAAACACCTATTTCTTGCTTTAAGGCCTTTAGCCCTTTACGTGTTGTCTTCCGCTAATAAGTCTTTTTATGTAGGTTTTCGAAAATAATATTCGTATTAAAATTGATGTTGTATTGAGACCCAGGGGTGAGGGTAAGTTCGTTTTTCGTCCCGTAACTCCAGGAAAATTTTTATAATATTAGTTGAAATTCATAATTAAAGGTACACACATTTTGGTTGAGCTCAATATAGTGCGCAATTTTTATCAGATAATCTTGAAATTAGATACTCTTATTTGCATCTACTTAAGGACAAACCATGTTGTTTTGGTTCAAATCACTCACATGGTTCGTCTATTGCATCCTATTATGTTTCATTTTTAGAGCTTAAATGGTTTTAAAATGCGTAATTTCTAATCAGTAGTCACGAAATTTGGTACAGATATTGAATACATTATATTCCAACATTCTGCATTGACGTTTATGCGTGGAGATGATTTGACAAAACCATAAACTATTGCTAAGAAAAAAATTTAAAATCCAAATGAACCTGTGGCGGCAACCTACCCTACATCGGCTAATTACCATTTCTCCCTCGGACACTGTCACCCGGCATTGTGGCCGAGTGTATACGGTGCTGGCTTTTGGTGGCGGTGAACAAGGGGGATTTTAGGTGTTCGGCAGGTACGGGTTCGAATCCCCGTACCGCCTGAACACCAAAAGTGGTGACCTCAACGTGATCGCGAGGGATGGTCATACATGCCATCTCTCGGACACGTACAAAACCGGTAGCTGTGGTGGTACGTCACACCACTGATGCCGGTATGTGACGGCGCTGTAGGGTGTGCACCATGGTGCGGTGATGAGGGAGGCATCACCACGCACCAGTGTACATCCCTACCCGCAAGGTGCCTCCGTACTGGTTGTCATATTACGCTCCGCTATACTGAGGAGGAGTGGTGTGGCAGCAACCACACTACATCGGCTAATTACCGTTTCTCCCTCGGACACCGTCACCCGGCATCGTGGCCGAGTGTATATGGTGCTGGCTTTTGGTGGCGGTGAACAAGGGGGATTTTAGGTGTTTGGTCAGTACAGGTTCGAATCCCCGTACCGCCTGAACACCAAAAGAACCCAAAAAGTTAGTCGATAGTCGTCTCATTATGAACTCCTTTGACACTTCATTTTAAACGTAATATTTACCCACCATTCTTCCTAATAATTTTCATATTTTACTTTTTTCTTTCGTCTGTGAATGTCTTACTGGGAAGATAATTTAACTACAAATTTTCCCTATAAATTGGAAACAGATTCACTTAGCGAGGTGAAAATTTATCACGTTCTCCATGAATTGTCCGCACAATATTGTGTGTAAATTTCACGGCACTGGTGCTTATGGTTCCAAAATTTTAGTGGAACAGACAAACACCCAAACTCTAAGCTTTATATATAATATTTATTTGTTTAAGAAAACCTACATTTTCTAGCGCGACTTGCTGCGCTAGAGTTTTTGTTTTTTGCGTTTGTTGTTTCTAAGGAAGAAAATTTTCACCAAGTGACCCGTTTTAGCGGTATCCGACGTGATTCAAGGGTTCTTACGGTGGAATGAGCGTTAATCTGCCAAAATACAGCATTTGGGAGATTCTGTTTCGAATTTTTAGAAATACCCTGCAGCTAATAGCTATGAACCGTTTGAGTGGTTCCTACGTACTCTGCGGAGAACAATTGAAAAATTCTTGTGATACCTAACTGATGCCAATTTCGAAATGTACTTTTTCCGGAAATGAAAATATTGGAATTGGTCGCATCGATACATTTACATGGAGTTTTTTCATGAATTAAGTTTTGATATATGGGAACACGTACTCCCAAATGTGTATCCACTCATTGTTAGATCGATACCTAGATCGAAGTAGTTTTGACCTTCCACGGTTAGTGTTGACTTTGATCTTGGTTTTGAACAGTCAAGTCTTCGTCATAGACTCGGCCTCAGTATCGCTCTTAGTTAAAGGATTTTTATTGTTATTGATAACTAAATCATATGGAATCTGCCCATCATTAACGCAATTAAAAAAATTTCAACCAATGTAATTTTACAAATAAATATTGGTGGTTAAGTTTTCAATTTTTCTTATTTTTTAAGTTATGCGTTTGATCTTGGTGTTTGCTCCGTCGTGTTTTAATCTTTGTCTTATGCATGGTTGGTTTTGGTCTTGGTCTCGTTACTGATGGTCTTGTTCATGATTTTTCAAAAAGTGTGCCAAACCAAGACCAATTTTTCTCATCATTAGGTGGGGTGTATGACATGTACCTTGACCTCTAAGTAGCCACAAAATAGAAAATTATGGTAGATGAATTCATTTCACATAATTAATTGTACTAATTTAACGACTGAATCTTCAACTTTTAAAATCTCATCTATATGATGAAATGGGCCTGGAAATACACTAATTTTCAAAATTTTATGTGATCAAAAACCTTCATTTCTGGAATCATCAGAAATTGTCCAGAGTTTCCCTTCAAATATTATGTTAGTCTCATGGGTATGTAACATCATACAAGGAACAAATGAAGTATTACCCAACTCTGTTAAAAAAATGTGAGAAAATCTAAAAACAACTTGAAAATCCATTTTTGCTTTTTGTAATCCATCTAGATTGGACAAAGTCCATTTCAAAACTTTTTTCCATACCATCATAGACCTTAATCACAGTTGAACACATGTACAGAATGGATTTAGGATAAAGGTTTTTCTAGACCCGGAACTGCAACTGGATCAAAGTTTCATATTATAAGAAAAAAAAAAGAAGGTAAGCTCATTTGTTTCATATTAGTGTTTATAGTCCGAAGTCCAAAAACTATAAAACTGTGCAAAACTTTATTTCTTTTACCACAAATCAAAACAAATCTTCACTCTTGCATACTGAATGAAGATGATACATTTTGAGAGATACTTATTACATTTATTGAAATTTATTCCATATAATTAGACAAAGTTGTATAATTATAGAGTTATCATCTTCTAAAAACTTTCCAATTTAATAAAATGCATCCAGAAATAACAAATTTAAAATTCTAAGATTTGTGAAATATATGGCCACCACAGGAGTTAAAAAGCTACTTTCAACAAAATTATCAATCTCCAGTCTTCATATCACATACTCTGTGTAACTATTATAAAGAAAACTATCGCACTAGTATTCAAATTAAAAATCAGAATCATGAAAAATCTTATTCTTCATATTGTCATCAGAATAAAATTATTCTCATAGGCGAGGAAGAAAAAACAAACGTTAACTTTGTTCCACACCAGCATATATATGACCCGTTAAATTAAGAGAAAGTAATAATATATTTTAGATTCAGGAAATTTTGGCTCTGGAAATGCTCTGTTTGAAAAATTCATATTACCATAGGGGGAAACTCAAAGAGGACTATGGATTTGTTCCATATCAGTGAATAGTATATGAAGTTTGGAAACCATAAAAAAATGTGAAACTTCATTATAATTATTTATCAAACTGGAAGTAATTGTGAAACATATACATCCCCGAATGCAGTTTCATAAACATGCATATATGGGGATGATTGCAGAAAATTTGGTCATCACCAAGTATTATAAAACATGAAAACCACGAATTTAATGGGAAATAAAATCTAGAAAAACTATAGTTTATTACTAAAAATCAAATGCCAAATTTCACACCTGAATTCTAAATGAAAATAGCACCGTTGTGGAGATTCTCATTACATTCGAGTAATTAGTTCCACATAATTAAGTCAGATTAGTATAATGGTAAAATTAGGATCTTCCTTAATCTCAATTAGGAGAAATGTATCCAGAAATTACAAATTAAAAAAAATGAAACTTTTATCAAATCGAATTATGTGAAAGTTCTTACTAAGTTTTTCATTCCGGGCCCAGGAACATCTGTATCCTAAATCCAATCTGTTCATGTTTTCTACTGTGATTACTGTCTATGCCGGTATGGAACAACGGTTTGAAATGGATTTTGTCCAATTTGGAGGAATTACGTAAAAGCAGAAATGGGTTTTCAAGTTATTTTCAAATTTTCTTACATTTTTTTCACGGAGTTGGGTAATACTTCATTTGTTTCACCTATGGTGTTACATACCCATTCGAAGGGAAACTCTAGACAACCTCTAATGATTCTGGAAATGCAGGTTTTTGATCACATCAAATTTTGAAAATTAGCGTATTTCCGGGTCCGTTTCATCATATAGATGGGATTTTAATGGCCGAAGATTTAGTTGTTACGTTAGTACAACTAAGTAGGCACGTGAAATGAATTTATCTACCATCACTTTCTATTTTGTTACTACTTAGAGGTTAACTGCGTTACGTTGTGGAGATGTATATGCTTTCTGTATTTATGATTCTATTCCAAATTTTACGAATGTCTGCTGCTACTTAAAGGGTACAACTCAGCGAAAAATTTATACATGCATCTTCTTCTTTTTGTTCTGTTACTCGTGGAGCTCAATGAATGGGGTAAAAATTTTCGTATTTTACTTTTTGTACGTGAATCACTCCTCGAAACGTACTTACGTAATTTACTACATTTAGTTCAAGGAGTTCTTTATGGTCCTCTTTGAAAGATTTCGTAGTCCTCGGTCGGAAGTGGTAATAAGGCTACGATTTCATAAATTTTAACGCATTCATCGTAGCGTTAGCGAGTAGATACGAAGGGCGTAGTCTATAAGCTTTGTCTCAATATTGTAGGTACGAATATCGCTTTGATTTTCCACGTTTTTGAGTTCGCGAATGAAAATGTAACCCTTTGTGGATGCGTACATAGGTAGGTTGTTACAAATGTGTGTATATATATATATATATATATATATATATGTGTGTGTGTGTGTGCCAAAGCTGCGGTATTATACATTAGCTTTATTACTGGGTCGTCGTTTAGTGCATCTTCGCTCCGCTGTGTTCTCATTCATTCGTCGAAATTTTACTCGCTCGATGCTCGTTTCCCCGCCCCCTCACACCACTCGCAGCGCTCCTTTCGCCTGCGACTGCACACTTCTTCGTCTCCGCCCGCAACAACGCCAGGTCCATTTTCCACCTTCTACATAGACTCGACATCCATTCTTCGCGAACGTATTTAAAACATTTTACACGAGCAGATCGTCGGAAGTACACGTAGGATACCTACCGACCGTACGCATTACCTTATACGATACCTGTACCTACGAACACCTGTTACGTTCCGCGTTTCGCGCTTTGACATTAACCGTAAGTTAATAAATTTCAACTTTTGTGCAAGCTTTTCGCTTTTGACCCGATAAGTAAACAAACGCCAGCCGAACCTATTGACGGAGTTATGGTTAACGCTTCGGTTGGCACCGTAAAATGGCGACGGCGGCGGCGGCGGCGGCGGCGTTGAACGATGAACTTCTCCGTGCTAATTAAAAAGTTCGAATAGGGAAACAAATCGTGGCGTGCTTACCTCCCCTCTCCGCCCCACCATTCCGCTCCACCTCGCTTGCCGCGTCGCAAGCGCGAACCTCTTGACGAGGCGAGCACACATACGTATATACGATCACAAGGCGTAGGCACTTGATATCGAATCGAATTTTCGTTTCTCTGACAAACGGAGAAAATGTTTTTCTCACGTCGTTCTCTTCGCCAACTTGACTCTCGTATTCTCGGTTTTTTTTTTTTTTTTTTTTTTTTTTTTTAATTTTTTGTTTGTATTTCGAAAACGGCCACTCGGTCTCCCGTTTTGCCGCGCAACTCGGGTACACTCGTCGCTGCCGCTCGACGACCACCAATTATAACGCAGCAAAACGTGACGTACGAAACGCTGCGAGCTGAAAGCGTTGCTGCATTGAGGTGGCCGCAACGGTGTTTCCTGAAGGATGCGGGGCGCGAAACTCGCTCCGCGAAAAGAACGCTGTGGCGGTTTTGGCGTCTTCAGCCGAAAACAGTGCTGGGTCAGCGGTGGGCTGGGCCTGCCTCTTCTTTCGGTGGCGGCTTTCGTGTGTCTGCGGCTGACCGATTCGTCCGTTCGCTAGTGCGCTGCGGACCGCTTTCGTCATCTTACGGGACCGCCGAACGACGGACAGTGCTGCTGGTCATTCGATGCGACACGCTTCTCTTGGTTCGCGTCCTGTGCGTGCGTGTGTCGTCTGCCGTGTAGTTCGTTTTCAGACGTGCAAATGTCGGCGTAAAATTATGCCGATGGCCAGCACCAGCACCGTAAGGAGTATTGACGTCTTGACGGTGGGAAATCGAAATCGAACGTTGAAATCTCCACCTTAATGGTGGCGGGGGAGGTGATTATTTTTCGAGTTCGAGATGGTCTGCCCCACGTGCCGTGTCCCATATCGCGTGTACGGGTAGTTTTCAATACGAAGCGAAGCAATCCTCGAACATGTCGACTCCTAATTTTATATATTAACACTCTTAGGCTACGTCTACCGGTATACACAGAAGCGTCGTTGTTGCTGCATCCCTTTCCCAGAGTAATTTTCTATTTTCATTATTATTTTTATCCGGTTTGCTGGCAAACGGGACGTTATAATTTACCTCATGGAGCTGTTAGGGGTGCGGGGATGATGAAAATTATCCGTTTCATGAGAAAAGACGACGATGGTACCATTTTTTCATTTTGACCTAATTTGTTTTTTTTATGTATGCGCACATACGTAACGCCCAAAATGTTGTATTCACGAATTTTGAGAAAACTACCGGGGGGGGGATGGGGTTGAAATTTTTACGAGAGATAGTTTTCATATTGGAGCAGGTCTGAAGGAAGTTTTTTGTCAATCGGTTAATTAGTTTCAGAGAAAACTGGAAGACAAAAAATTGCTGGAAAAGTCGTGTGGGGATTAGACCATCACTCGTATGAGGAAATAGGCTCGGCCTATCGACGACAGTCGTCACCTTCGGTGACAATTATTCGTGCCTTGCACGTTAAACCAAACACCAAATGTATGTTCGTTTGTACTTGTCTATTTTTGCAGATAGACAAGTTACAAATCTCGGACCGTGACGAATCGATAGATAATTATCTCGGCGATGTCACGGACCGATACGAAGATGCATTCTCCGTACTTTACCGTTGCCATAGCAACCATAAAGTACGAATAAATTATCTACACTATACTTATGTAAATATTACATAAGTGTGTATGTGTGCGTGTAGGGAGCCGGCTATATAAGACGAAAAAATCATAAACCAAATCGCCAGTGTTTGCCGAGGTCTTGGCTCCCTCATACCTTTCTGGTATATTGGCATAAACACGCAAACTGTTCTGTTGAACACCTTCTTTGTTGGTTTTACTTTCCACGACGTAAGGTATTCCACAGTGGTGACCTCGACGTGATTTTTTTGGCCACGTCGTGGTGTCTTTTGGCGCGGTGCGCTTATACTAAAGTGGCGCGGTGCGCTGGCGAGTAACTCGCTTTCTAATTAAAGTAAAAATAAAATTTTTTTAACCAAGAAATTTTATTTTTACAAAAGACACCAGGAGCTCTCGAAGGTGTCTGCTAAGTGGGAACTTATAACCCCCTTCTAGAGTATAATTACCAGAAGGAAGAACAGCAGACCCTGGAAGGACATAGTTGGCCTCATCCACCAACTCCTCCACCTTCGACACACCAAAGAGAATTCGAAGACCTCAACCTCTCAGAAAATAAGAAGAGGAATAGACGTCCAGAACTTGAACGTCTAGATGTGACAATTGACCAAAACGAATTGTCCACCAAATCTCTGAGGAGTAGAAACATACCAACTCCTCCAACAGATCAGCAAACACGATCTGCCCCAACTTTTGGCGAAGCATCTAGAACTTCCGAAACCACTAGCCAACAAGGTTCAATGGCACAACCAACCAAAACCCACCCACAATGTCAGCAACCGGATCCTCTCAGCAAGTGCTAACACCCGAACTAATAGCCCAAGTTATACAGCTATTAAACACACGTACAGAGTAAAATCCGGCATTCTATAGACGGAGGATTGATATTCCAGAATTCCTCCCAAATGAAGTCGATGTCTGGCTGACTCTTCTCGATGGTAGATTTAAAACCGAGAATATTCAAGCCGACCAACGATATACACATATTTGTGGAGGCATGCCCCCACAAATAATAAGAGGAATTCCGAATATCATGGATTGCCCTCCGGCAGAAACCGATAAATACGCATGGTTCTGCAAACAAGTAAGAAACGTATTTGGGAAAACAAAAAATGAAATTATAGACGAAATAATGGGTGGAATGAAGATAGGGGACGATAAACCCTCAATCTTCATGGCTAAATTACGAAAAAAGGCTGACCACATAGTAGCCCCTTTGGTAATCGGAAACCAATTCTGTAAACAACTTCCTCAACATGTTGTACAGGCATTGGCAGCAGTAGGATCAACAATAATAAATGAATCCGCTGACCTAGACTACTTAGCTAAAAGCGCTGATAACGCACTACAATACTCGAAGAATTCACCTTCAATTAGTGCAGTATCAGTAGAGACAGGAGAAATTGCACAGCTGAGAGCACAAATAGCCCAGCTCACTTCACAAGTGCAAAATAACAACAATAAAAATAGAAATAATAACCAGCGAAATAACCGGTCTAGAAGCAGACCCGATAAGAAGAGACAAAGCCGGTCAAGAGACCGAAGAACCGGAAATTCTCGCAGGGGGCAGAGTCCAACTCCCCCGAAAAATAAAAAATCTTCATCCAACTCTCCTTCTCAAAAATGGGATGAAAAGAACTGCTTCTACCATAATAGATTTGGCGAGGCCTCCACCAAATGCAACAACAAATGCCAATGGTGGGGCAAAACTTATAAATCTGATCCGTCAAACTAAAACGAGGGGCCATCTACGCGGCCGAAGACCCCTCGGAAAATTACTCATGCCACCTGTTCCTAAAGGACAGGACAAGTAGGAGAAAGTATCTAATAGACTCAGGCGCTGACCTAAGCATATTGCCAGTAAATAAGAAACACATAAGATACACACTCCGAAATACTATCTCCGTACTGTGAACGGTCAAAACCTTCCAGCATACGGACTTGAAACTATCAAAGTCAACATTGGATTGCGAAGAGTCATGACTTGGTCTTTTACAATTGCGGACGTTCCAAACCCAATCCTGGGTGCTGATTTCTTAGCACACTACAGCCTAATCATTGATCTAAAAAATGGAAAATTGATCGATAATGAAACAAAACTTTGTGTGGAAGGCAAAACACTAGTGTCTCAACTGGACACAGCCATTTCCAGTTGTAGTAAAGTCGACGAACGATTCTTACGGATCCTGTCAGACTATTCTGGAGTCACTCAACCATCAATTCGCAGGCACCCTACCTATAAACATGATACAGTTCATTATATAGAAACAAAAGGGCCGCCATGTCATGCCAGAGCAAGACGGCTTCTGCCAGATAAGCTCAAAGCAGCCAAGGAATACTATGACCGAATAATAAAAGAAGGTATTTGCAGACCTTCAAACAGTTCATGGAGTTCCCCAATCCACATGACTAAAAAAGCAAGTGGAGAATGGCGAATTGTTGGTGACTACAGAGCCCTAAATGCCAAAACAGTTCCTGATCGTTACCCAGTTCCAAACATAATGGACTTCAATGCAAACATGAAGGGTAAAATAGATATAAACTGGGCATTCCACCTAATACCAATGGCCGAACAGGACATTCCAAAAACGGCACTCATAACGCCCTTTGGACTATTCGAATACCTTCGAATGCCTTTTGGACTCCGCAATTCAGCTCAAACTTTCCAAAGATTCATCAATGGACTGTTTCGAGATTTGCCGTTTGCATATGCATACCTGGATGACATTTGCATATGCTCAGAAGGCGGTGAGCAACAGCATGAGAAAAATGTGAGAGCCGTTATACAACGTATACACGCTGCCGGCCTTACTATCAATGTAGGAAAAAGCTTATATGCACAAACTGAAATTGACTTTCTCGGCTACAAAGTCTCAACCGAAGGCATAGCCCCTCTAAAGACCAAGGTCGAGCCAATATTAAATTTTCCAAAACCCTCAAACGTAGCAGAACTCAGACGCTTCTTAGGGATGGTAAATTTTTATAGACGCTGCATGAAAAACGCAGCAGCTGAACAAAGTAAGCTGTTTGCTTTAATAAAAACATCAAAGAAAAGAGATAAAACTCCACTCAAATGGAATAAAGAAGCTGAAAAAGCATTTGAGAACATAAAAAACTCACTGGCTAATGCAGCCCTCTTGGCTCACCCAGACGAAAGTCTACCATTATGTGTCGCTTCCGATGCCTCTGACTTTGCAATTGGTGCAACACTGTACCAAAAGGAAAATGACCAAAAATACCCGCTCGCTTTCTTCTCTAGAAAGCTATCAAAAACAGAAAAAAATTACAGTACTTACAATAGGGAATTACTGGCAATCTTCGCTGCACTGAAGCATTTCAGACACCAATTAGAGGGTAGATGTTTTACTGTGTATACAGATCATAAACCCCTAACACATGCCTTCACGCAGAAAGCAGAGCCAGCATCACCGAGAAGAGCACGACAGTTAGACTACATAGGTCAACTAACTACTGACATCCAGTATATAAGTGGAGAACTCAACACTCCAGCTGATGCACTCAGTAGAATCGAAGCTATCTCGGCCCCTGCCCAATTACCTTATGCTGAAATAGCTAACGAACAGCTTAAGGATGCAGAATTGCAAGAGTTGTTGTTGAACGAAGACACATCTCTTAAATTGCGGCAAAGAAAAATTCCCGGTACTGACGTTTTACTAACATGTGACATCAGTACAGGCAAGAATAGGCCATTCTTGCCGAAAAAATATCGCAAATTGGCATTCAACAGTGTGCACAATTTATCGCACTCTGGCCCCAAAAGTACTGCTAATCTGGTATCATCAAGATTTGTCTGGCCTCGACTCAAGTCTGACTGCAACAACTGGGCTCGCACTTGCCTGAATTGCCAAGAGTCCAAAGTAGGAAGACATACTCGATCTCCACTCAAATCTTTTAAACAAACAGAGCGGTTCAAAACAATCCACATTGATTTGGTGGGCCCATTGCCCCCTTCACAAGGACACAGATATCTCCTCACTATGATTGACAGAGCAACCCGATGGCCCGAGGCAATCCCATTATATGAAATGACAGCACCAACTATAGCTGCCAAACTATATGAAAACTGGATTGCCCGATATGGCGTACCTGAAGTCATAGTTACAGACCAGGGTCGCCAATTTGAAAGCTCACTCTTCCAAGAGTTATCAAAAAAGCTAGGTATCCAACATAACCATACCACAGCTTACCATCCTCAAGCAAACGGAAAAGTTGAGAGATGGCATAGAGCTTTAAAAGCCTCAATAATGGCTCATGACACAAAAAGATGGGTGGACGTACTTCCAACCATCCTTTTAGGCCTACGATCAGCTCTCCAATCAGACACAGGACATTCTGCAGCGCAATTAGCGTTCGGCGAAGAGCTACGCCTACCAGGGGACTTTTTCACAAATCCGACAGAAACTAGCCCCGAAATCTTAGTTCAGAACATACGAACTGATGCCAATAAATTCCTAACACAGGCAGCTTGCCATGGCCAGCCAAAGATCTATGTCTCAAAACATTTGGCCACTACTTCACATGTATTTGTCAGAGACGAAAAAATAAGATCTTCACTGGAAAAACCCTACGCCGGTCCTTATAAAGTGATATCACGTGACAACAAAAATTTTGTGATATCCATAGCAGGTGAAAACAAAACAATATCAATCGATAGATTGAAACCTGCATATTTGGTAACAGACGACAGGAAAATAAAAGGAAACACACAGACTAATTCCTCCGAAATCACTAAAACACAAATAGTACAGGAAGAACCAGTTGAAACAAAAAAGAAAAAGACAGTAAAATTTTCAGACGACATTATCACAATAAAATATGACCCTACGGACCCAATAAACCCTTGTAAAAGAGGCAGGCCCCTAGGAAGTAAAAAAGCGAAAAACCAGCTTCCAAAACGAAGATCTGAGCGACTAGCGCAAAGAAAATAAAAAATCTTTCGAAAAATTAATATAACACACAAAAATAAAAAACCCGCTAAAAACGACGACTGTGGAATCCCTCGATAAGAAAAATGCGTGAACAATAAAACAACGACAGGTATCAACAAACCCACGTGCGCTCGATGACAACAAAAACATCGCAACGTGTATCTGTTGTCAAACAAAACAAAAAGAATAAAAACGTTCATCTTATTGATGACGTCAGAAGCGGAGATGAATTTCTATTCATCTCGAATTACCTATAGCTTCAAAATGTTCAAACACGCCTAACTTTGCAGAAAATGAACAAAATTTTTCGGGAAAAGCTGCAAACGATAGAGAATTTTTATATCTATCCCCTCCACGGACGTACTCACTCAAATAAAGACAACGTTTCGACGCAACGGACAAAATTAAAACTTACCAAGTCCTCACTCGCTTTTTCTACTGTCGCCTCGACTGTTGAACTTTGCTTTTCTTCTAATTTATATAATTTTCTTTTGTATCCTTTCCTTTTTTCTCTTTTAATATGTCGTCTATAAACCACCAACAATTATCCGCCGATTTTGACCCGCAAATTCCTTCGTGTTCTAAGGACAATGTTGTGCGTATCGACAATATGCAACAACAATGCCTTATAGAACACGAAAAAGATTTGGCCCGAATCGAGGAAGAATTATTGATGGATACGGACTTGTCCCCGGTGGAAAAGATCGTCAGTCACATGACGAAGGAACTGCCACCTCTGATCTTGCCTCCCAAAATGCCCGTCAAAGAGTCACCATTTCTGGCAACCCCAAAAATGGCGACCCCTAAACCGACGATGCGGGAGCGAGCCAAATTCCTTTTTGCCGATGAGGACCCTGCTCTCCGAGCAATTCCTCCTCCGGCCCCAAAACATATCCGTACTCAGCAGTTCACGGCAACATCCAACTCGCCACTGCTGACTACCTCAGGACATTTTAATCCTTGCCCCTCCATTCCTGTCCGCAACCATCCATACCGTCGTCCCCAATACCAACCACCACGACAACGAGGACAGAAAAGCAGGGACACCTTCCTCCGACGACAAGCCCAACGTATGGAATCATACGAATGCGTTGGGGCAGCTGTCGGAAGTGCCCTTGCCAAATGGGAGAGGGAGCAAAAACAGCGATAAAAACCTCTAATCCCCCAGGCATGCGATTAATCGTTTTTACGGCGCAAAAACTGGGGGGGAGTAGCTGTGGGGATTAGACCATCACTCGTATGAGGAAATAGGCTTGGCCTATCGACGACAGTCGTCACCTTTGGTGACAATTATTCGTGCCTTGCACGTTAAACCAAACACCAAATGTATGTTCGTTTGTACTTGTCTATTTTTGCAGATAGACAAGTTACAAATCTCGGACCATGACGAATCGATAGATAATTATCTCGGCGATGTCACGGACCGATACGAAGATGCATTCTCCGTACTTTACCGTTGCCATAGCAACCATAAAGTACGAATAAATTATCTACACTATACTTATGTAAATATTACATAAGTGTGTATGTGTGCGTGTAGGGAGCCGGCTATATAAGACGAAAAAATCATAAACCAAATCGCCAGTGTTTGCCGAGGTCTTGGCTCCCTCATACCTTTCTGGTATATTGGCATAAACACGCAAACTGTTCTGTTGAACACCTTCTTTGTTGGTTTTACTTTCCACGACGTAAGGTATTCCACAAGTCGTTTTTCCGAAATTCTGAGAAAACGAAAAAACGGATCTGGCTGAAATTTTCACGATAAACTCTCCTTATGCTCATGCAAGTTTCTCAGAAGTTTGGTGCCTATTAATTCAGTAGTTTCCGAGAAAATTGGAGAAGAAAAATTTCTGGAAAAAATCTTGTGTTCACGGTTTTGAGAAACATATCAAACAGATAGGTCTGAAATTTTTACAAAAGATAGCTGTTGTGTGGGAGCAAGTCTGAAAGAAATTTTGTGCTCATTGGTTTAGTAGTTCTCAAGAAAGTTGGAAACAAAAAATTTCTGAATAAGCGATTTTTAGCGATAAAACATCGATAGACGGTTATTTTTGTTGAAGATATGGATAATTGTCAATAGTTTTTTTGTAATTTCGTATGTCTATCTCCGGAACTGACGGAATTTCGTTCACTGAGAAGAAGTGCTTTACATTATAGATTTTAATGAAAGTAGACTAAAAATATTCCTGACAATCCGGAGAATGTCTTAGGCCGTTTATATTTGAAAATTAAAAAATTAGACGGGTGTAATTGAAGAAAGTGAGAATTTAAAGATTGAAAAAATTATTATAATAAATTTTGGCATATCCACCAATAAGAGCTACACATTCAGATTAACGCAGTCTTTTTTTTTTTTAAATAAAATTTATTTTATTTAACGTTTTGTTTGGTTGTGGTTTTGTACAGATCAGTTCAGATCGGTCTTGTATCGTCAATTATATATAGTTTTGATCTTGGCCTAACCAAAAAATACAAAACTAAAACCAAATTTCTTGTCACTGTTGTTTACCTTTTAATACCGCATGAGATTAAACCATTTTTCTGTTAATAATTTGGGTGAATGCTTAATTAATTCGTTCATGCATATACTTCCCGATTTTATAAACCTATAAAACTCAACTACAATCTGTACGTTCTCAAAATGAGTTCTTCTAAAGAAAATTCCGAATACTATTTACAAACGTTTCTGTGAAACACAGCTAATAGGATACAATATCTTATTTTTAGTAATGTTTCAGTAGAAACAGTAGATAGGTTCTAGATAGATTCCTAATATTGCACTATACGTATATTAGTTTTATTTTAACAGTAGTTAGGTGCTTACTTTGTTCGTTTCATTTTTCTATATTATTTTTTTTAATAATATGTCATTTCTTTTTTTTTCTATCGCTGTGTATCCTGAAACATCCGCCTTACAAGTACTGTGGTGGCCGCCTTACCTAAACCATGGGGTGGGTGTCATTGGGATGCAGAACGGTAACTTCATATTTGTTTATGTGACAGAGCAGAATTCCATTTTCCAGCCGATTAAATACGGCACTCAGTACCAGTAATGCTACGTAAAAACAAAAAATATTCCTACAGTGTTATAATCCTCCCGTATGCATAAAAGCCCGAGTGCGCTTATTGTAGTGTTGCCCGATACAGGAGAAAAAAAAAATGAAAACTTACTTTTCGAACGCCCCTCGCACATACCAGCCTCGTGTGAATGGATAATACCTTAGCTCTGTTTGATAGGACTACACCGACTTACACCAACCTACACCAGGAGGGCGATTCCACAAATGTAGAAATGTTATGTGACTTTGCGCTAAGTTTTACTTGATTGTTTCCGGAATATCCCTACTGGTGTAGGTTGGTGTAAGTTAGTGTAATCCTATCAAACAGAGCTCTTGATATTAGCTCACCAGCGAGCTAGTGAGATAGTAAGTTGGTGCAGTTCAAATTTTTGAACTTTTTCTGCTAGTAACTCTTATAATGTCATTTACGGTTCAGTTCAAACTTTAGGAAAGTTCAGTAGAATTCAAGTTTGTGAGAAACTGGTAGAATTAGCTGTTAACATTATAGCCGTGCAGGTCGAAGCTCTTGCTCATCGGAGTTTTCAGTTTGAGTTTCTCGCTGTAAACGAATATACGTGCTCTTTTTAAAGTAGGTTTTACATCTTTCATTCACCGCTAACCTGTTGATTGTGTTCTAAAATTTTTTTTTTTTTTTATTTTTTTTTTTTTATTTATTGCAACCCTTGCTGTAATTTCTTGGTGCTTAGTATTCGATCTTCTACGCGACGTGAAAAGATACCACCGTAGGAACGTTCTGAAAACGTTGATTCGGGTAAATACAGTTAATGCAACGTAAACAAAAATAATAGTTGACTATAATCGGGCATCTACGCCACTGCATAACCCTCGTTTATACATATTCGCGTAGTATGCCATATAAGTTATATCGAAATGAGAGGGTGAGGCGGAAAAAAAAATGTATTTACTCATTCCGGAATTTCATTTTTCTTACGTGTTTTTTTTTTTTTTTCTTCACTTTTCATCATTTATGTTTGTTTTTCATTTTCCTCAGTTCCTTCGATAATTGTGCGAAAATATTCGCGTAAAAAATTTGCGATACGTGCGATTCCGTGGGCAGGGTTGCCACCCTCCTTTCGTGTTCCCATCAGTGGGCAAATAAATTTTGTTTGCCGACGTCCCTCCATCGAATCCGCATACCACGGAATTCACTTCGTTTTGGAACTGAAAATGAATGAACGAATGAATGAACGACTGAATGAACGAATGAATGAACGACTGAATGAACGACTGAATGAACGAATGAGCGAATGAGATGATACAAGAAAGTTCGGTACGTATCCGGTGATGGGAAGAAGAAAAAGAACACCGTTCTGCGCGTTTTTTATTGGAAAATTTGCAGGTAATATGCGATGCCAGTTTTTCTTTTTTCCGAGTACCTACCCTGCGATTTCGAACCGCTTTTTCTCTTCGTTACTGTTTTTCTTTATTGTTTAAAATTTTTTTTGTTTTTTTTGTTTTTTTTTTTTTTTTTCATTTGTTGTAAGAAACACCATAATTGCCCTGTGGGCAAGATAAACTCAATTTTGAAAGAAAAAAAAGATTCTACCGGTAATTGAATGCTGGCAGTTATTTTCCCTGACTTTTAAATGGGAAATTTCGTAAATTGGAGCGAAAAACGACATCGCTAGACGTAGGTATACCTGTATAACGTGAATTTCAATGCCGTTTAAAAATCGTATTTACGTGTTTCGTGATTTGTGAGGAGGAAAGGAAAGGACATCGCTTGATAATTTATAAAGATAGAAGTATGGCCATCACTTTTCAAATCTTGAGACAAAAATATTTCTCGAATGGATAACTCCGTAGTACTTATCCAGAATTTGGTGAATTATTACGAACGATATATTTCGTATCTTGAGCGGGCACAAGTATTAATGGAGTGTTTTTTTTTTTTGTTCGTATTCTTTGTGTTTTTTGGTTTTTTTTTTTTTATAAAAAAGGGAAGTGTGTTTAATAATTTTTGACAACGAAGGAAAACAATTCTAGCGTAGTAACCCACGTTGGAAAAGCCGATTTTCAAAAGTTATGATACTTAGGACGGATATTACAATCACAGCCTAACCCAGTGCCCAACTGAACTCGGCTCAAGTGGAGAGCTATTCTTCCATTGTTTACGTCATTTTAAAGTATGTTACGTTGTAAACATTGGTGAAATAGCCAAATAGTTCCGAATAGTTATCCACTTGAGCTGAGTTCAGTTGAGCAGTGGTTTGAGCTGTGATTGTAATATCCGTCTTGAGTTTCAAAATTCTGTTGCTCGGCAAGCAGTGACTATTCGTACACATGCGAGCATCAGATCGCGTGAATCGCCAACTGAAAATTCTTGTCTGCAGTGAGCAAAATTATGCTGGAAAAAAGCAATAATACTCGCGCGTTGAATGTTGTGAATAGAGTGGTGTGAATATGTTAATGTTTGAAAAAATTCAGTGTAAAACATGGTCCTCAACACTCGTTTGTTAATTGGTCTCACGTGCAATTGAGAGAAACACAATGTATGGTAAGTATAGGCTAATGATTACACCCACATGAAATGTCTTTGTATATGAGAGTGTGAAATATTTCTTATAAAATGGTATTAGAGCATTAGAAATTTATGTTCTGCATTTCCCAATGAACAAAATAAGCTATTTCATGATAAGTTAATTGTTTTTTTAACAATTTTAACTGATTTATGTTCAGCCTCTGAACTAAGTATTCATCAACAAACACTATGAAACCAGTCGACGGGAGCGAAGGATCGTTTTTTGTTTGGGGTGTACGAGTTGAAAAATCAAAGAATCGAGAAATTTGAAATATCTTTGTAGCAGTGACAAAACCAGGGGAGGGATTACTGGTAATTATAGCCCTCTCTATCAACCAGTAGAATTATTTAAAAAAATTTTCGATCAGTGGTACCTACTTCACTAGAAAACCCAGTTGCCAATTTTCAATTGCAATATTGAAAAAACAAAAAATCTATATTAATGCCTTACAAAAATGACGCTCATAACCCCTTGCGCCTTAAATAAGAAAAATATGCTTCAATCTCTACCGAACTTTCAATCACATAATGAAAATCGAACGTGAAAATTTCAGCCCGATCCCTTTGGTAGTTCTCTCAAAACCGTGAACCAAAATTCTTTTCCAAGTTTCTAGAAAACTACCAAACGAATAGGCATCAAACCTCTACCGGATTTGCCCAGATATGAGGAAAACCTACTGTGAAAATTTCAACCCGATCTCTTCTACGATTTCCTCAAAATTCTGAGAAAAGTGCTGTTTCAGCAAATTTTTCTTTTCCAGTTACTTTGCAAACTACTAATAAAATAAGTAACAAACTTCTGTCAGACTTGCACTAACATAAAAAAAAATCTATTGTCCAAAATTTCACCACTATATCCCTGTTATAGTTTCTTCAAAATTTTGGAAAAACCACTTTTCAAGGATTTTGTTGTTCTTCAGTTTTTTTGGAAACTACTAAACCAATAGACATCAAACGTCTTTCAAACCTGGTCTTATTATAAGGACTGTGTGTCTTGAAAATGTAGCCTTATACAGGCCTTTTGTAGTTTTCTTAAAGCCATGAACCAAAAATTTTCTTCAGCAATCTCAAAATTTATGAATATACAAGTAATTTAATAATAAGAAGAAAAACTAATGAAATTGGGGTGTGGTAGAGTGAAAACAAGCCTTTTCATTCCTATCTTTTAACCCTGTTTAGAATCAGACAAATTGTCGTCACGAAAAATAAAAGTAGTTACTACGCTTTATTGATGAGGATATTTCCCTGCTTTGTACAATCAGAAAATCATTTATACTTGAAACATTTACTGGTACTGAAGTAATTTGAAGTAAATTGGTGTTCTAATGGTCTTGGACTTCATTGGCAAAAGTGAAAAAAATTTTCATTGGATGTGTTACTGTCAGTAAGAAATAAGGTTCTCTAAAGTGGTATTTTAACAAAATTCATCCTAAAAAATTTTATTTTAAAATTTGTTTTGAAAAATGACCAATTACTCATAGTGACTTGAAGAGTGGAATTTCCCTCGTCGTCAGTTCTGGAATTATTTTTGGACTAATTTGATAAAATGGTTTTTCTCAACTCATACACCAAAAAGAGGTTATTATTAAATCGATATTGATTAGCAAAATAAAAGATTTCCAAAGCAGTTTGGAATATCAAAAATGGTTTTCATTTCTTTACCAAGTGTAGAAACAAGTGTAGAAAAGAGTTTTATCTCAGCTATTTGTTGTTTATTTCTTCAAAGCACCGTTTACACGTATGCAAGTTCCAAAATGTCACAGTGAAAGAGGGTCATTTCACATGGTGATACTTACACAAACAGCCAAGTTCACTTCTCGATTTAGTTATATCTAAAATTCTATTCATGAATGAAGTTTACCTAATAATAACCTCTTTTTGGTGAATTTGTTGAAAAAAATGTCATACGCAACTAGTTAGCCACTCGTGATAATCAACTTGTGAAACTTGCCGGACTCGCCTGTGGCTCGTGCTGCAACCATGCAATTTGTTGAAAGTCACTCATTTTGCCAACTAGTTGAGTAAAATACTATTTCTCTATTGCTAAAATATTCGCTCACCAAGAAATTTATTTCATTTGCTGCAGAGAGAGTTTTAATTTCAATTTTAAATCAGTCATATGTAAGATGGTTATAGTTATCACAATTTTAACATTGGAAATGTTTAACTTGAGATACATAGCCAAAACATGACGTCATGTGCAACAAAAAATGAAAAATGTAAACAAAACCAAAACATCATGATTGTTTTGTTAGTGTGCATGTGTACTTGATTGTATTCATAATTCAGCACACCCACACGAACACAAAACCGAATTCATTGTTTCCCAGGATTCAAAGAATTTAACAGTGTTACCTTAATATAAAAACTCTAACTCAGCAGCTGCTCTGTTAAAAAAAGTAGATTTTCAAAAATTATAAAATTAAGTAGTCACTAAAAAGTTATTAATATATTATAATAAGTATTTGTTCAGAATTACATTCCTGTTAGTCCAAAATTAGGCATTTTATAGTCAAAATAAAAACGAAAATAGTTTTCCCGGATATACCCACTCCGTACTAAAATTTATAGCAAGTTATAATAAGTCATAATGAATATTTGTTTTAAATTTCGTAGCTTTTGGTGAAAAATTGAAAATTTTACAGTCAAGACAAAAACAAAAATAGCCATATTGGAAGTACCGTACGCCCGATCCGCACAAAAATTTATTGCAAGTTATAATGAATTATAGTGAATATTTGTTCCAAATTTCGTAACCATTGGTGGAAAATTGAACGTTTTATAGCTAAAGCAAAAACGAAAATAATAATGCCGTAAGTACCGTACGGCCAATTCGCATCAAAATTAATAAAAAGTTATTATAATTTATAATGAATACATTTTTCAAATTTTGTAGCTATCGGTCGAAAATTGAGAATTTTATTGCCAGAACAAAAGGAAAATAGCTATATGGGAAGTACCTTATGGCCAGTCCATAATAAAATTAATTCATAAGGTCCTTGGCTTAGTACTAATGTTGGTTCCAAATTTCGTGACTATCGAATAAAAATTACGACCTTTACTGTGGTAACAAGAAACTGGCTTATATGTACGAATTTGTGTTGTTAGTGCCAAAATTTTCCTTGAGTTATGAAACGAAAAACGTCCTCACCTCCATCTTCCGGATCGTTCCTTGGCACAAAGATTAATAAGTACTTTTTCAATATTAAACCTGCTTAAAAATGAAATGACGTGCACGTTTATTTAACAAAACGAAAATTAAATACAGATATCATTTCCAGTGTATCCTCGACTGTGCAAGAAATGCAAATCGTGGAAATTTTTGTCAACTTATTGAAATTTTAGGCTCCACGATATGATTTCTGTTTTGGAAATCATGTTTCCACGCTTATCGAATTTCTTTATTTTCTTTCATTCCAAGTCATTTCACGCCGTAAGAAGTACTTCACCAATGGTAATAGTGAATTTTTGGTACCTACGTTTTGTCTACTGTTCTCTTTTTTGGTTTGGTTCCCTTTTACTCACTCGTAAAATGGTTTTTCGTGGACGTGAAAAATTCCGTCAGCTCGCACTCTTTTCCACCCTCTCACTCTTTTTCGGCCATCGTTGTGGTTCACTCAATCAAACCGCACAACGTTCTTATTTTTTCGAACGTGTAAATAAAAAATTACGACCGCCGTTATGAATAGAAAAAGGAAAGATCGTAAAAGTTCGATAAAAATCATTTCTTTCAAAATGGAAAGCCCTTTATCGTTTTATTCACGTTGATATGCGTACCTGTCGTCGCGCCCCTCCAACTGCCCTTTTGTTAAGGGCAAAATTTTCTCAAACGATCCGATCGAAAATTCATGTAGGTACGTACTACTCTCTTCCCATTTCCTCCTACAGTTGGCTTTTAATTCCATTTTTCTTTTTAACGCCAATTTTTGATGTCGTTTTTCTCCCACTTTTCGAGAGGGGAGCAAAAAAAAGAAAATGATCGGATCACGACGTTCTCCGACGAACGTTATTCGCAGCACCTCTCGGCGCTTGTTATTTTCTGACCCAGGTGCTATTTCTACGTTCTTTATTGACTATAACATAGTTTTTATGTGGAGTAACATTCCTCGAAACGAGTAAACGCTGCCTGGCCTTCGTTCGTTTTATGGTATTTAGACGAAAACTCGTCTAAGTTCTTTTGAAATCCGTTGGTTGGTTGGCAAAGCTGATTTCAGCAATACCTAACCCTTTCTGAAGAATGAAAAACCATCGATGTATAATTCTTTTCCAGGTGTTTCGTCTTTTTTTCCCTTTTAATGCAAAAAAGGTCGTGCCCCCGGACCGGTAATTTTGCTGTAGACCTACGTTATTTCCTCAATGCGTTATTTCTGAATTTTAGCGAGTGTATATGCGTATTTAACTAAATATATACATTTGAAATTTCCACCTAATGTTAGTGGGTATCTGTACCCCAGAATCCACCTTAAAAGTTAATAATTGAACAGAAGGACGGATTAATAACAGTTTTTGAACATGATGCTATTAGTTAGTACATATCTTGAAAAGCGTTTGTGTTTCTTAGGGAGGGGGAGTGAGGGAGGATATGCACGTAACTTGTGATTCACGAAGTTTAAACGGAAGTCTTACCTCAGAACTCTATTTTTACTCATCATGTGAGAGGGATGCGCATCCTCGATCAGTCAGTTATTGTAGATTTTGTCTCAGTGTGTAGTAGAGATGTCGATACTTTATTGATACCGATACTTTCTCAGTATATTAATGGAAAAATATCGAGTATCGACGATATTTTGAATCACTCGATATTTCTAGTATCAATACCGGATTTCAGAGGTACCGATTCTCTCATCAAAATCAGTGGCAACGAATGTATTTATTTACAGTTTTTTTACTTGCTATTTTACAGTTTAAAGAAACAGACACTTGACAGTGGTTGGATGCACAATTGAGTATAATTCATCTCTTTTTATAGTTTTTAGTCTATAAATTTGGTT
Organism: Ericerus pela; assembly: GCA_011428145.1. NCBI lineage: Eukaryota > Metazoa > Arthropoda > Insecta > Hemiptera > Coccidae > Ericerus > Ericerus pela. The sequence goes on from WOFM01002212.1 coordinate 310,355, forward strand.
TTCCCTTGTCCCTTCAACTTTATTTCAATTAAATCAACGATGATGATAAAATGGATGTATTGAAGAATATCGTTAATTGACGATCAATATTTTTATACTTCAATATTGGCAGGATCGATATTATTCAATCATAGTCTCATCGATTCTTAATATTGATAATAATTTTCACCAATTATCGATAGAGATCCTTTGAGACAAGTTCGCGCATACACCATTAACTGTCCTGTGAAAAGTATTGTGGGGACTCACTGGTATGAGGTATAGGGGCTCGGACCCCTCAACAACAGTTGCCGCCCCAAAGGGCTGGCTAATATTCGTCCTTGCGACGTTAAATGAAAACACAATTGCGTTTGATCATAATTACCTGCATGTACTTGCAGGTAATGTACGAGTACCAAATTGTGACTAATCTCAACAATGAAATGATGTCATGATCTGTACACGAACTGGCACATCATCTCTTATCACTACACTTACATATATATTCTTTACGTGTGTGTGTGTATGTGTGTGTGTAAATAAGCCAGTATATAAACCGTCCGAACTGGCTCTAAAATCGCCAGTGTTTGCCAAGGTTTTGGCTTACCCATACGATAAATATGAAGTGGCTGAACACGCTTAAATTCTGTTGAATTTACCTTCTGGTGAGAATACTTTCTCATAACAAGGTATTCCACAAGTATGTATAATTTTTAGTAATTTTAATTATTTCATCACATTTACCGATTTGATATATTCCGATGAGAAATTATCCGAATAATTTATTTCATATTAATAAAATAATCCATAATTGGCGAAAATGATTTTGTATTTCGAAACCACCCATTGAAATAACATACGAATGCAAAGCAAAAATCTAAATTGGACAGAAAATGGCGTGTGGGTCTACTCGTCTCAGAGGTTCTTTAGTATCGAAATATCTAATGTGTAGTTTGCCGTAGCAGCCCAGAATAATTATTGTGGCTTTACTATATTTGCGCGCTCCTCTGTAAATTTACTTTCCCACTTTTAAAATCTTACTCTTTCACTTATGATTAAGTAGCTCTAGCCGCCGAAAAATGCTGTCCGGCCGCTAATGGTAGTTTATACCTTAACCTAGAAGTATGATAGTCGAGAAAAGGAAACAGCTCGCAATGGATAAAGTGAGCAGAACTTGAAACAGTAGATTACGCGACAGGAGAGGAAAGTATGCGATTAGCGAGTCCGAAGTTCGTGGAATTGTGCCCAATCTTGTCGCGTATATTACTTCAATTTTCGATGAGTAGAAAACAACTGTAGTGGAAAATGGTTATTTTCTGCGCCTGTTTTTCCTATACTAACACTGTTGCGTAAATTGGGCCGTGAAATAAGCGTTTTCCAAAGCAAAGAGAGCTGGAGAAAGCAGTAAATTGAAGAAATTTTCGCCTCTCCTATGTTACGAAAGCTTGATTTCAAGTGAATGTAATCTGCGTGATAGACGTAAATCGGGTTCAACTTGAAAAAAGGCTTAATAAAATGAAGCTGAACCAAGCTCATCCACTGTTTTAAGTATTTTGTAAAACCGGGCCTAAGAAGATATTGGTATAATTCTGGGCCGAGGAATTGTAATTTTTGAATTTGTATGGCAGATGCTAATATGTACTCGATTATTGTGAATAATTGTTAACATTTTTTTTTCTTTTCGTTTTGTTTTACTTTGTCTTCAGGACCAACTATCGAAGTTCAGGCTGTAATAAAAGGAACTGCAAATTTGCCGTGCAACATACGACCGCCGGTGAAAAATGACTCCACCATTCTTGTGGTTTGGTATCGAAATGAGATGGACGCTATTTACAGGTAGGATAATACGAAATTGTTTTTTGCGCTTCCGACATAGCCTAATCTCGTTATATTATGAATTGAAATTGTTGGTTCTTGTCCCAACGGGAACTCACGAAGATGAATGCTGTAATTAAGTTCGGAAGTTTTTTCTTAAAAGTGTTAGCGGACCAGTTATGTTGTTGCAAAGTGACTATCTCACACCTGCCCAAAGGGCGGGTAATGCAGCTTGTTATTTCATAAACGGGTGTCAGGTGAAGGTAATTTTTTCAAATATTATCTCGGTTTCTCCATTTCCATCGCCCTCTTATTCTTCTCTCATCTCTCGCCCTCCAAAAAATAGTTCATTCAACTTGTGGAAAAAGTAGAGGGCATAAACTTCGATGTGTATAAACGCGTCAATAGGTATAATGCAAATTTTGGAAAATTTGCGCAAAAAAAGATAATCGTAAGCGGTGATGATCTGGAAGAGAGTGCGCATCCTGCAGGGGGGAAAAACAGCGGAGACAATAAAAAAATCCTGGCACAAATCTGCGAAACGATATAAATTTGCATATTTATACGAAAAATAAGCGAAGATCGCGAAAGTTCCCTCGCGAGTGATCAACGTAAATGCATTTTATGGGAGCGAATGACTTGAGACGCATCGAATGTGTTGGTTTCGAGCTGTTGCGGCTGCTTTAGCTGCTGCTGCTGCTGTTACCTCTACTTCCTTTTGGCAACATAAAATTCACTTATAAATGAGTAGGGCAAAAAAAAAAAACCAAAAAAAAACCGATGTTCGTATATTTTTAATCCCTCGTTTTGTTCCTTTCAGCAACGGGTGCAGTATGACTGCTTACTCAGTCTATGATTTTGTCAATTGTAATTGATATAGGTGAAATGGGGTGTTCGTTTCAAGAACCGCAGCAAGAAGTGACCGTCGAAATGGTAACGTTTTTTAGTCATTGCTCGCATTATATACAAGGTGTTTCTTGAGTAACCCCTCTGAGATTTAACTGAGGATGGTTGTGGTACTCCGAAAACAGATAAGAAAATTTTTAATAGACTATGCATCCTATTCTCTATGTTTAAGAAGGTAGTATGTTTACTAAAAGCATTGCATTAAAAAATTTAACTCAAAATTATTGTTTGAGAAAGTCCCCCTTTTGATGTGTAAACATCTTAGTGTTTGGTCTGCACCAGGGACTAAACAAGAATTACGATTGTTAGATTCGCATAACTGTAACTCTTACAATTGTAACTCTCATTTGTGTGTGTGTGTTACATGACATGTAGGTGTATGGTTGTGTATGTGCGGAATGCGTTGCTCACGTACACAGCCACGCTGTTGTTATGTTTACACATCAATGCTTCTTGAGTATAGCTCATATCACCCCAGCAGAACTCACGCATTTTTTGTTTTCTTAGTTTTATATTTTTAAGAAAAATTTCTAGGTGCCAAATTTGTTCCAAAAAATCCAAAGTTTTACTTAGTTCTTCAGATTTGTGGTAAAATTAATAAGAAAAGGGTAAAAGTGAAGAGGATTTCCATTATTTCTTATGCTGAGTGCTATGAATCTACATGGTCAAATGATAATTTAAAAAAAAGATTTCTTAATATCATGCTGAGTAGTATGCTTTGCTCCTAAACTGTTAAAAAAAGGGCATAATTATGTTTATTCAACATTTCTTTTAGTCTTAAGTATTCTATGTACTGTTACTTCCTCTTTGTTTTTTTTTGGAGGGAGTCTGGGCTTCTTAAGAAACATCCTATATTTTTTCTTGTTGGATAGTTGCATGCAGGCTATGTAGTTCATGATGTGGAGGTTATTTTGATGTTTTTGACTTCGATATCTTCAGGTGGGAAGAGATAATGCCAATGATATATCGAGATAAGTTTTATAATCACCTGTGGGAACACCACCACCAAATGAACCAAACAGAACACGTCGCCATTTTGTATCATGAATGTGCCAACAGCTGTTCTCAAAATCTATGGCCTACTGGTTGTGAAGCTGAATATCTAACTATCCATCTGTTCTGGTCACAGTATTTGGGCAATATGAAGACTTGATTTTGGTGCCAAAATTTTTAGTGTTATTGATTAGGAAACTGTTCAGAGGCAATCTATGTGTTTGGGTATGACTTGTTTTTTTTCAAAGTATCTTATTTTCATTTCAAAAGATAATTGAAATCATGTAGCGAGTACTTTAGAAATTTTCTACGTCTATACCTTTAGGATCACTGTGTCCTGAAGGTATGCTTTTAAAGGGTTCATTCTGTCAAACTTACACCCCATTACTATCAACTCCTGCTGCACTATGAAACAGAGTTCACTGATGGCGTACTTTGAGCAAAATTTCTCAAATGGTGAAATTAGTATTTCCTTTGTTCTATTTAAAAAATTTGAAATAGTTGAATGAACCATCTGGTTTCATTCTTTACGTGTAACTAGTCCATTAAGGTTGTTCCAGTGTTGAAAACTGAAAAGAACACAATTGGTCTGATAATTTTTTCTGTAAGTGATATTTTTGCTTTGCACCTTTTGGCCTACTCAGTAAACTTGCTGTTATGAGCTACAAAATGACCTAAAAAGTTCATGTTTCACTGCGTCAAACAAAAGATTGAAAAACTGAATCAAGAAGATACTGATGCCTGTAAGCTAGTTTGCAGTAGCCACCACCCTGCCTATTTCCACCACATTAAAACAAACACATGAATTTTCATGTGTTGATGCTTCATCTGGAAACACTGATTAGCAGTATACCTCCTACCATGCTTCCTTTGTTTAATAATTTCAGTTATTGTTTTCTGTTGCAAATGTGTTTGTGGTAATATTAATTTAATATTTTTTTCCAAAAATCCAGTGAAAATCAATAGAAAATTAACAAAAAAGTTAAGTTGCGTGATTGATGTAACTCCTTTATTTTGGAGTTGAGTTTAAAATGAAATACAATTGGGTTGTGGAATATCTAATATGAACTTCTAGGAATGTTCCATTATAATAGCAATCATATTGCTTTTAAATTCAAATAATTCCAAGGATGGCGGGTAGTAGAAAACAAATCATACAATTTGCCAGCTTCCAACACAGATGTCAGACCTTAATTTTGTACTTGGGCTGAAAACACAATACAATGGGGTTGTGAAATATGTAATATAAACATCTAGGAATGTTTCATTACAATGGCAACCATATTGGTTTTTAATTTAGAAAATTCCGAGTGTATAGGCTATTGAAAAATAAATTATATAATTTGCCAATGTCCAACACTGTTATTCAAAATTGATAATCAAGTATTAACTTAATTGATGAAATGTAACTTTCTCCACTTCAAGTCATTAACTGTTCATGGCTATCCTTGTCAATGTTCCTTTTTTAATATTTTTAGTGAATATTTTTCCCCGATTTACTCAGTGATTTAGGGTGATGGTAATTGGTGGTTGGTTATTGGCAACAAGTCCATTTTAAGTGGTGGTAATTGGCAAGTTGACATTTTTTCTTCATATTTTTATAAAAAGTTTTATATGAAATATAAAGAGACAACAATACTTCAAATTAACTACGATCCAATTTTTATCAAATTTAAATAATAAAATTTTGTGATAAAGGAATTTAAACACAAATTTTAAGTCAGATGTGGCGGTAATTGACAAATTACCTTATTTAAAAAATGAACTTGCACAGCACTTCTGGCTTCGAATGAAAGTTGTGTATCCTCTACTTGTAATTAAAATTAAAAATTTATTTTTGACTTGAATCAACCCTTCTCCGATCACTAATCTCTCTTTCACTGTGTGCAACTGATATTTTTTTAGCTTCATTTATAATTAGATAAAGAATTTCAATTCAAGTAGGAGACCGAAATTATTACTGATCTATCCTACACAGCAAAAAGTGCGGAATTTGAGGCTCTTTTTAAAATAGGCTCATCATCCAATTCCATGAAAAGAAAAAAAAAAACAAAAAGGAATTCTAGCCCCGCAAGCTATGTTAGACAAACAAGTCTTCAAAAATCATCAATTCTCATTTATCATTTCATTATTCAAAACCTAAAACCAATGAAATTAATCTCCTGTCCGGCATAAATAAAGTTTTTGTCCGACTTCACTAAACTGTCGAAGAAATTCATGATGCCTGTATATTGTCAAGTTAACAAAATTATTATAAAATACTGACTTATAAAATACTGACTCAAAACAATGAAAAAAAATTTCGGGTTAGTAATTTTTTATAATACATGATCAGAAAGGCAATGTCTGCACGGATATTTTGCAAGCCAAAGTAGCGCTTATCATAATTTCAATGTAAAGTAAATATACCTCCATGTAGAAAATTCTACATATAGATTTTACATTGAATCATGTTCACTTTACATCGAGGCATGGAAGTTGCCAGAAATTGGCAGCTAATGTTTCTATTTTTATTTCAATTGTAATATTATACCCTTCTTTTTTTTTTTTTTTTGTACGATGAAAAAAGTCACCCAACCTCCCACCCTATCAAAATTATTAATGGAAATAATATTTATAAAAATTAAAATTAAAAAAAAAAGAATGTGATTTTAAAACCTGGCACTTCTTCCATGGTAGACACTTTCACTATACACAGTGCCACAGTTGTTTATCATTTTCTATCAAATCAAAAGTACAAGAATACTAATGAATTATTTACTTAACGTTTTGTCGCTTTCTAATCATTAATTATAAAAAATATGTTCCTCAACAAGGTTCAAAAATAAGTTTATAAGACTCAGGAATTGCTCACTCGCTGCGCTTGTTTCTCTGTTTCCCTTGCATGTAAACAGTCACTTTTGAACCATAATGAGTAATATACTGTATTACATTTGCAAATAAAATAACAGTAAGGCTGCTTTTTGTCCAGCTTCTTTAGTTTATCTGGAATTTCTCATATGTAGAACTCATTTTGACCCTCTGTGACTCAACCATTCGGTTGATGAGTACCAAAAGCAATCTCACACGAGTTTAAATATGCCCAGATATACCTATAAGTATGCCTAATTTCAGCCCTATTGAATTAAAATTGCGACCTCCATCATGCTTACAAAAAAAATTCGTATATATATTTATATATATCTACATATACGTACGTACGTACATGTATATACATTTACATAAATATATATAAATTTCTAATTTTCATGCCAAAAGTTATGATTTGTCATGAAATGAAAAACTATTACAGTCCCAGCTCTAACTTCGCTCATCCACACGGTTTTTAATATCAGGTTTGAAAACGTACTAAAAACCCAAAGTACCACCGACATAACGGTGGAAAAATAGCCAAGATAGAATGCCACAAAAAAAAAAGAGAAAACGAGAAAAAAATAGAAAAATCTAATAGGTACGTTGGCAACCGCAGCTGCAGCTGTCCTATCATTTTGACTGAAAAATGACATTTCGTTCACGAAGCAAAAGCGTTTAATCGACATGCTGTTCCGGAACAGATTGCGATCCAAAATTCCAAAACAATAATCAAATTATTCGCATTCTTGCTGACACTTTGTGACTGTGGAATAACACGAGGTGGATATCCAGAAAAATATTATTTGGAAGGATAAAAAAAAAAAAAAAAAAAACCAACATCGTAAATTTTATAATACCAGTGACCAGAAAATCCATATTTTCAGTTCCTGACAGATAACAGCCCTCTTTGGCGGATTTCAATGCGAAATGCGAATCATTCGTTGACTGTAAAATCGAGTCCCTGCAAAAACATCACAGTCCCCCATCCAGGTATAATAGTTACGTTGGATAAGGTAAAAAGTGGTACACTTCAACGTTTCAGCAGTGAAGAGGAAAAACTCAAAAAAGTGATACCTCAAACAGAACAATTTGAAGAACTTTTTTACTTAGAAGGAAATGCCGAAATAATAAGATATACACAGTTTACTATTTATACATTGTGGCATCTGAAAACGAACGTACATCCCGAGTATAGGGAATGATATCACGATTCGAAGTATATCAATAAGTCTCGATCAATCGTACAGTCGAAACCACAAACCAGCTCAAACAGTTAGGCCACCAGCCTACCAGCGATAGCTCCCAAGGCCTACGAAGTATGTCGGGCGAATTTACATAAGTGGAAATAAATAAGTTGGCCGACCCATTATTACAGTTTACATTTTATTACAATCGAAAAGGTTACTTACAAGTATGGTAACTAATATCAGGTCGTGCAGGTTATACATCATATCGCCTCATGGTTCTCGAAGTTCGATGAACCATCAAATCTCGAGCGGATATTCGTCTTGAATTTGTAGGAATAATATCGCGAGTTATTTAAGTTTACTATTGATGTTCACATTCGAAAGTATCGGTGAAAACAATTTAAAAGGTGACTTGATGTCGTATAAAAGAGCTGTATTTTGTCGTGAATAATATTTCGTATTCACGACGAACAGAAAACTATCACGTCTAAAACGAGACTGACTGTTCACTCTTAGGCCAAAAATGTGAACAGTCAAAGAGATTAAAAATTGGTTCACCGATGATCGATATCGTATTTCTACACGTCACCATATTGTTAAATAATAGTTGATCAACGTGTCTTCGATGTTTCGTAGACTTGGGGAATTTATTTCCATTGGGGAATCGGTGTATTTCCCGTTTATCTTATCATTGTTATAAACTTAGAATTTGAGAGCCGTTCCCTATCGTAATGGTAGTACAAGTCAATGGTGATGTGAGGGGAAGGCTACGGGTAATCAGATGTCACAACTCCCCCCCCCCAAATTTCAAAGCAAGGGATCACCCGCAGCCTTCGGACATTTATAACTTAGCTGGGTAAATATATAATAAAGAAAAACTTGGTCCATTGATTAAAGTATTCTGAGTTAGCAAAATGAAATATATTTGATAAAAAAGAACAACAAACAAAAAAAGGTCTGGAAAAACGAGAAACAAAATATGTAGGTAAATATATGGCCAAAGGGGAAACGATAAAGGAACATTGAAAAGAGTCAAACAAAACAACAAAAATATTAACTTAGACCCAAGAAACGTGTCAACGATCGATATGGAAGACTAACACAAATATAATAGTAGATCGGAAATGATACTTAGAAGACCGATTTGTTCGAAAGGTCTCGCTTATTACTAACAATCGATAGATATATATATATATATATATATAACAATAAAAGAAAAAACTGTAATGATTATGGAGATTGTGACGAAGTGTTTATATAGGAACAAGAGTTACCAGGAAGTTGGGTAAGAGAGGGAGGTATCGATTTACAGGACTCTCCGAGGGAGTTCGTATCTGTGGCAAAACGTCTCGTTGTCCTTGACTAGGAGGATCTCTCCACATGTCGGTTCGCCTCAGACTGCTCTCAGATATTTCCTCGCAAACGTCGCTCCCAGCACCATCGTGTTGATGTCGAGATTTGGGTGTCGAACTAAGTAGAATATCTCCTCGAATTCCACCCCAGTCCGACTGATGAGATTCATTGTGATCGTCTTGTTGGACTCCATCGTTTTCGGGGTCAACCAATCACAGGACCACGTTGTTTGGCTGGTCAGCGTCAACTGTTGGTTTGCAGAAATCACTTTCTTGTTCATATACGAGACTGTTGAACTTGTGTCGAAACAAAGCATTTTCTCCTTTCTGGAGAATATTGTTTTTTTGAGAATGAAGGCCACGCAAAACACCTTTGGGATAATGGCCTTCATTTCCCTGACCAACATCACCGGAACATTAGTACACGGGCAATACTCGACCTCCTCGAGGAGTTCCTTATGGAATTCTTCGACTGGGACTGGGGGATCAGGTTCATCTCAGACAGTTTCATCTTCGATTTCGTTGGTTCTTTCTATCGGGAAAACCGTTAATTCCTTAGAATTTTTTAGGATTTTAGGGATCTTATAATTATCAAGACTCTTACCCCTTTTTTCTTCGATATCCTTTGGGTCGCTTATTGTGACCAATCTGCCACTCGATGTCGGCCTCTGTCCGTCTTCGACAATCACGATCGGAGCCCTCTGAGATTGATCACTTTTGGTTATACTTTCTTTCTTATTTTTGGGGGCTTTCTTTTTTTCTGAGGTTTGATTCGGTCGGTATCGTCCTTTTCTGTCTTTCTTTTTACCGATAGTTTATCCCCCTTTTTTAATAACGTTATTTTGATTTTTTCTTCTTGGGGTTGTGCCGAGATTCGAGGGATTACGATGTCGCATTGGGGAAGGGTTTTGGCAAAATGCTCGGCATTATAAATGCTCACCTTGTTCAATTCCGTATTCAATTGCGTCACCCACATTCGTAGTGTCTCGATCTCCTTGTTTTGAGATTTGACAATCTCTTCGAGGATTTCCATCCCTCGCAGGATCTGTCCTCGTTCGTTGTTCTTGGATGCGATGACATGATTGAGAAAATCTGCTTGCCCCTAGATGGCCGTTGCCGTGGCCAGATGGAAATCCACCCTTTTGATTAGCGCTTTTGACGTTATGGTTTGGTTGTGAGACGCGATTCTCAATTGCTCCCTTAATGATTTAAGGAACTGTTCGTTCTCACCGGAGATTTTGAAGAATTGGGCCTTCACCCTTTCGGCAACGATTGACCATTTTGGCAGGTTTTGTTCGGCCATTTCAACTAAATCAGTATGAGAGAAGTTTTACTTTACAAACCTACTATCTAATTATCTCATTATGGAATTTGAATTGTTGTACTTACGTATCGATGTTCGTTGATTGATAATAATAATTAATAATAATAAAGAGAAAATCGCGTTAATTTAAAATTTGACAGTTCACAAACTTGTTTTTTCTTTTTTGTTTGTTCGATCGTTGTTGTGAGATCTACGTTGTTGTTTGATCAGGATTCCTGACCACTCCCCCCTCCAACCCCGATGTCATCAATGAATTGATGATCACCGGTGAGTTGGTCGAATCAATGATTCGATGTCATGGTTGTTGAACTCTGCGACAAAGGGTGCAATGTTGACGTAAGTAGAATTATCTTACTTTTGTGATCGAATTATCTTGTATTTATTTTGATTAATTTATATTTTCAATTAACGGGATTTATTTATGAGATGTTTTTGTTTCAGATCGGTAATGTTGTTTGATGGTGGATGGATTTTATCGCTTAAATTCATGTACATTTCGCTGGAGGATTTTCCCATCGGGTGTACGGACTCGATAACTTCCATTTCCCATCACCTCGATGATTACGCAGGGGCCAACGAATTTTGGGTTGAGTTTCGACAAAATTCCTACGGCTTTATCGGAAAGTGTATGATTTTTTGTATAAATCATATCTCCAACCTTGAGATCGGTGAGATTTTTATTTTCGTTATTCTTTTTCCGCTGTGCGAGTGTTTTCTTTGTGTTTTGTATTGCTTTTTCTAGGAACATTTTATACTCTTCGTCGGTTAATGGTATTGTTCTTCCTTCGTAATCAAATTTTACCCTTTCCATCAACGTTGCCGGTGGTATTCCAGTAGTAGCATGCTCGATGTGGTTTAACCTACGCTCGATCTCGTTGATGTGTTGATACCAGTTACTGTGTTGAGTAGGGCATTTTATTCGAAGGACATCGCCGATGATCTTTATCCGTGTTTTGACTGGATTTGATGATGGTGTGTATGGCGATGTGAATCTAGGCTGGATTTTCAACTGTTTCCAGTGATCGATCCAGTCTATCGTTGTGAATTGACTTCCATTATCAAATAGGATCGTTTCAGGTTTGCCATATTTTTCGATAAAACGATTCATCCTATCAATACAGACGTTAACTGAAGCTTTGTTTATCGTGCAGAGCTTCGTGAATTTTGAGAAAAAATCCATAACAATGAAGATTCGATTTACTTTTCCATGTCCTGATGGTAATGGACCGTATAGATCGATGGACAATAACTGGCCAGGTTTGTCCGCAAAAACTGACAAGAAGGGACCTGTCAATGTTGTATTTGTATTTTTTGATCTTTTGCAAGTTTCACAGTTTGAGCAGAATAATTCAATTTCGTACTTCGACTCAGGCCAATCGAAGAATCGTCGTACCAACTCCAGTGTTTTCCGAAATCCAGGATGTGTAAATTCTTCGTGGTAGAATTTGATCAACAATTCACGAGTTGATTCAGGGGCATATATTCTTTTATCACCATCACGATTCACATAATAGACTATACCATTTTCTTTTTCAACACGAGGTGATCGTCTTTCGAGTTGACCCGTAATTTCTCTACTTTTCTTTTGCAGACTTGATATGTTGTTCATTAGCGACGATATGGTGATTGTGTTGTCATCACCGATCAGCATCAGTATGATCGGGAAGTCAGCATTTCGGTACACTATAGTTTCGAGTGGGGAACAGTATCTACTCAGAGCGTCCACTGCGATGTTTTTACTCCCAGGTATATGTTTGGTGGCAGTTACCGAGAAACTGGTGAGGAACGTCCTCCACCACGCTACTCTTTGCGAAACATCATCCTTTAGGCCTATGAGGTACTGTAGGCATCGGCAATCAGTTCGTATCCGAACCTCGTGATTGGTAAGCATATAAAGATTTTTCTTCATTGTGTATATTATCGCTAACATTTCTTTTTCAAATGTAGGATAATTTTTCTCGGATTTCTTCAATAGTCTGCTCACCATCGATAGGACCTTTGGTCTTTCATCTTCACTTTCACCGAGGAATTGAACGACTATTCCCGAGATAGCAAAGTCGGAAGCGTCCGTGATCACGTAGAATGGGAGGTTCCAGTCCGGATGCGATTGTAGTAGGCATTTGACCATTTCTGATTTTACTTTTTCAAATGCTTCCCGACAATCGTCGATCCACTCAAACGTAACATCGTTTTTTAACAGGTTGCATAGTGGAGCGATTATATCGGCATATCTCGGAACGTGTCCTCGATAATAATTTGCCACTCCGAGGAACAATTGAACTTATTTTTTCATCGTCAGGGCTTTGAAGTTGTGAATGGCCTCTGCTCGTTTCGGATCGAGTCGTATTCCATCAGCGTCAATGACATACCCTAAGTATCGAGCTGTGTTTCGAAACCATGAACATTTTTCTAGTTTTAACGTCATATTGTACTTTACAAATCTTTCTAAAACTAATCGGATGTGTTCCAGGTGTTCCTCGTGTGTTCGAGAGTGTATCAAGATGTCATCGACATATACCATGACGCAGTGATCGAGTCCACTCAGAACAATTCTCATAGTGGCTACGAAGGCTTGCATCGCGTCTTTCAATCCGAAGATTATTTGATTCAAGACATACAGTTTTCCTTGTAATCGGAAAGCTATGTATTTTTGGGATTCTGGGGCCAATGGGATTTGTAGGAATCCCCATCTAGCATCTAGTTTTGTAAATACCCTCATCTCGGACAAACTTAGTTTTATTGTCTCGATGGGTGGAACTGTATCTCCTCTCGTACCCATATATTGATTTATCCTCCGAGCATCGAGGCAGGGGCAAATATCACCGTTTTCTTTTTTGTGTATGTTATCAGTGAGAAGTATTCGCTTGACTCGGGACTTATGATTCCCTGTCTTTCCCAATCATGAAACAGTTCTTTCACTTTCGGAATCCAAGCCTTTGGAATTATCCTCTCTTTTTTGTCCATCTTATTCGTATCCGGGGACATGTTTAGGGTATGCGTATAGGCTGCACATTTACCAATCCTTTCAGCGAAGGCTTTGTGGTTTCCTCGCAGGACATCTCCATATTCCTGAGCTATTTTGTTCGATATTTCTAGCTCCTTTAATATTTTCTTGATTTTACTTTCGATTTCGAGTGGAGTTTCGTCCGTTGGTCCGATGTTTAGAATAGGTTCAACGGCACCAAATTGAACTCCTGGTATCTCGATTAGTTTCGATCTGTCTTGTGGGTCTACAAAATCGACTAACCGATATCTCACACTAGGTCTTCCGTCGTGTTCGTAGAGGAATTCTCGACCTAGTATGATTGGTGCATTTTAGCTCTTGTTTATATGGAGCGTCATCGTCATCTCGATGTCGTCCCCGTGCTTATTGACCAGTATGAATCGTAGGTTTATTGATCCGTAAACTCGTATAGCGGGTTTTCCGACAGCATATCCCACCTTCTGTGTGGGGCAGTTCACGTGCATGAGATATAGGTCGGGATTATGCTTTTTGAGGAATTGGAGGAATTTCTCAGTTATCCAACTGTATGGAGAACCTTGGTTGATATATGTCCTATAGGTGTTTTTCACTTTGCCCATGATACCGTTTATTATAAAGGGCGGAAACCACGGCCTTGTGTCGACGAAGTTGTTTTCGGATTCAACTTCCTCCGGATCTGATTCAACATTGTCCATGATATGGAAGCAGAACGTCCCATACAGGTCCTCTTCGTCGATTTGCTGAGGGTCGTTGGCTTGCAATTATTGGTTTTCATCACATTGATCTTGATCATCGTATCCCATGATCAAGTTAACATTGGGACTCATTTTGTTGTCCTTCCGATCAACGTGGTCTGCAATCAGGGATGCTAAATTCTCGTCAACTAGATGTGTTTCTTCTTTGTTGTATCGTGGGACTGCATAGATGGATCTTTTGTCTCCCGGGCTAACTGCTTTATCTTTATTCTCGTTCTTGTATTTTCCAGTAAAGATTCTCTCAACATCAAGAATATACACGTCCTTGAAGTCGGACTTGAGGTTCCAGATTCGGCTGTTGAATCTTCGGAGTCGGGATCTGTAGAACTGGTTATTGATCCTCATTGGGTCTGGTGAGATCGTAGTGACGATTATTTTTTCAACTTGTCGTTTTTGCAATAGCTCGTCAAGGAGATAGCAAAGTTTCGAGACAATCGTGTCTTTGTCCGCATCTGGACTCGGAATAAATTCTTCTCCAAAACCGATGATTATCCTGTTATTTTCTTTTGCAATCCTTCGTATAACTTCCAGGAGACGGCCCAATCAATTCAATTTCTCAAAACCTGCTGTTTTATCGATGCTTATGTTTTGGGCACTTGACAGGCCACTGTTCTTCAGCCAACTTTGAATGGTGGCGTCACCGAAAACTTGGTACGTTTTCCATTCAGGTACTGTGAACTCGTTTTTCATCACAGTTGTCGGTCTGTTTTTATCGTATTTTTCGATGGGGCATCCTATGCGACCGGCCATAGGCGCCTTCTTCAGTTTCCCTGGTTCTGACGAGAGGCTTCATCGGGAGTATACGAATCCGCGTACTTTTGATCACCAATGTTTAATACTGGTTGTTGTTTCGTTTGTTTGCTCATACCTCCAGCATTTTCTTCGTAAAACAGGCTATGTAGGTACTCGAGTTTCGTTGAGAACTCGACTAAATTCACGACATCGGATTCGAGTATTCTATCCCTGTATGGCATTGGTGCTTTTTTCACCAGGATTCCATATATGGTCTGGATGTCTTTGCCACATTCGAGTAATCAGGTATATATGTGTATCGCGTAGTCGGCTATCGAATCGTATTTTCTCGGATCGTACTGGCCATCTCGAATAGCTTGCACTTGAGCCTGCTTTCTCGACTTGTTCCAATGGACTGGTCATGAAGTGATTTTGAGCTTGCTGGTACCCCCAGTTTTCTCAATAAACTGCTCCTCCTGGAAACTTATTTACGTCCATCATCTTTCCAAAAACTCGGCCTAGTTGTTCATCGTCCTGGTCCAAGTCCTCGACACAGCTTTCAAATTCTCTCAAGAATTCTTCCGGAGTTCGATGGTCTTTGAGTCCAGTATATGCTGGCATTCTTGAAGGGTAGAACAATCTCGATGTTTCTTGTAACGGTGCTATCCTTGAGAATGTGTGGTTTCCTCCTACGTCGCGATATCTTCGTACTGGTGTCCTCTCTCTTTGATTCGGCAAGTACGTAGGAACTGTCGTATCTTTGAGATGTCTTAGGATTGTCGGAGGTGGTGTTTCGGGCCTGAAGTCAACAGGGATGCTCATCGTTTCTCTTTGTGTAGCTTGTGGCATCGAGTCTCTCGAAATCGGCAGTCGGTTGATTTTTCTTTCGAAATAATCGAACTGCTCTCTGATCTGAGACTTCGTCTCCAAGCTTAGTAGTTTTATTTGCTCCAATATCTCTCGGGAACTTGGACTGTGCTCTCGTCTTTTAATAGCGCTCACCAACATTGAGCTGGCCACGGGCTTCCGAGTGATTTCTGCTTGGCTCTGCGCAATCACAGTTTCTTCGTCCTCCTTGGGTGGTGCCTTATCATCATCGATAGGTATATACAGGGAGTTGTTATAGAATTGCGTGTCCTGGAAATCAACCTTTTTCTTTGTTTGGTCGAGTTCCATTTTGGCTATCCTCTCTCGTATCCTCGATGTTGACAGGTTTTGTGAGGATTTTCTTTTCGAGATTTCTCTTTCTAGAGCCTTGACTCGGTCTTCAAATTCGCTGTTCTTCTCGACTACTTTTACCATTCGTAGTTTGGCTGCTTTTCTTCTTTTTTCACTTTTTTCGAGCATCGAATCTCGTACAACACATTCTCTAGGGTATCGTGTGGTGCTTTTGGATTGTCAAAGGTAATGATTCCGGTAAAACTCGACTGGATCGGCTTCCTTATGTGGTTCCGGTACTTTATTTGAATCGAAGGCCCACAAATTTATTAACGTTTCTTCTTCTTCCATGATGGCGGATCCTCTGGTGACATTCGCGTCATCTTCGCCCATCACAATTTCTCAAGTATTTGTCATGTCATCCCTATCCCATCTACTCAAATGGTCAGGGGTGTCAAAGGGGTTGAGGTTATCATCATCCCCAGTACTGTCCATCTTGGACAAAATATGCTGGCCTAAGTTTGGTAAAAAGGCTACTATTTCCCCTAACTAGTTCGATACGTTTTATCCTAACAGACTAGCAATCGATGTCTATGGCTCTGCTCGTCAATATACCTGGAACAGGGGGGATTTACGGCTCAGCTAAAACTAACAAGCATATCGAATTAATTAATTAATGGGTAGGTCAAACTTTTAGGGTAATCTTCCAGAAGTATAGTATCGAAAATATTTCTAGAATCCCTAAATTATAATGTATGTTATGAATTGGACCAAGATCCATAACATGGGGCAGATAAAAATTGATTAAGACTCAGTTACTTTACTTTAAAATTGATACGTCGTAAACACAATTACGGGAATACGGGTGGCTTTTAATTTAGCCTATCTTTTCATTTTATTTCAATACACCCGCACGATGTTATTTTAGTCTGTTAAGAGTGGTTAAAAGAAAGTTTGTCGAACAATAAAATACTGGGCCACTAAAAGTGACGTACAATAGTTAGGTTAACTACGATAACTATTTTCTACGGCAGACTGCCGATAAAATGCTAAGATCAAAACATGATCGGTAGGCTTAGGGCCATATCAAATGACTGTAACAACTAACAGTCTTGAACACAAAATTTATTAAGGAAGCTTGCGCCTCGAACAAGACATTGTTTATCACACTAACTATATTGAATTAACACGAGGGACCTAATCCTCGAACACCAGGTTGTTTTAGTGATCTACGTTGAGTTTATTATTTTTATCAAATTTAGGTTGACACACTTCGTAAGGCATAGAGCTAAACACTGAAGACAATACGGCTTTCACTGCAGTTCACTTGCTGCATTTGTGTCATAAAGCGGAGAAATACTTCCTTCAATTGGTACTTGTGGAAATCGGATGCCCAACAAAAATTAAAAATGGCTGCGGCAAAGCCGGCCAGTCAACGGTCACTAGACACTTTTGGTAAATTTGGATAGTGCCAATCCCAACATGAACAGGTTGATCAGACCTATCCAGCTTAATGGATCGCTCTAACGATCATGCTGAGCAACAAACCAATCAGATGGGTTTTAACAAAACTCAGGTGGCGGACTTTTGTCTCTTCTCGTACGATCTTTCTACTCTTATTAAAAGGATATGGTAAAAAGAAACCCGAAAAAAAATGAAAGTAGGAACGGAAATAATTTTGGATGGGTGGTTCGAGAACATGATCGAAAAAGGAAAGTACGCTCTCCACATTCGTTGATACACACCTGTGTAAACTACAGTACCGAGTAGCAATACGGATCTACGAATAACATGAGATTGTATATATCCGCATGTGAAGGTTTTAGATTAGGAATAGACGATTCTCAAATTACACCCTCATAACAGATGGAAATAAAGTTAGAACGGAAGGTTGTGGATAAGGCGTTTGCATTGGGCTTGGCCACAGAACTCGAAAGACAAGTGGATCAAGTCCTGTCACAGTTGCCAAGTAAAACGTAGATGTGGCGTCCAAAAACAAACGTACATCCCGAGTATAGGGAATGATATCACAATTCGAAGTATATCAATAAGTCTTGATCAATCGTAGAGTTAAAACCACAAACCAGCTCAAACAGTTAGGCCACCAGCCTACCAGCGATAGCTCCCAAGGCCTACGAAGTATGTCGGGCGAATTTACATAAGTGGAAATAAATAAGTTGGCTGACCCATTATTACAGTTTACATTTTATTACAATCGAAAAGGTTACTTACAAGTATGGTAACTAATATCAGGTCGTGCAAGTTATACATCATATCGCCTCATAGTTCTCGAAGTTTGGTGAACCATCAAATCTCGAGCGGATATTCGTCTTGAATTTGTAGGAATAATATCGCGAGTTATTTAAGTTTACTATTGATGTTCACATTCGAAAGTATCGGTGAAAACAATTTAAAAGGTGACTTGATGTCATATAAAAGAGCTGTATTTTGTCGTGAATAATATTTCGTATTCACGACGAACAGAAAACTATCACGTCTAAAACGAGACTGACTGTTCACTCTTAGGCCAAAAACGTGAACAGTCAAAGAGATTAAAAATTGGTTCACCGATGATCGATATCGTATTTTTACACGTCACCATATTGTTAAATAATAGTTGATCAACGTGTCTTCGATGTTTCATAGACTTGGGGAATTTATTTCCATTGGGGAATCGGTGTATTTCCCGTTTATCTTATCATTGTTATAAACTTAGAATTTGAGAGCCGTTCCCTATTGTAATGGTAGTACAAGTCAATGGTGACGTGAGGGGAAGGCTACGGGTAATCAGATGTCACAACATATGTAACTTAAGCTTTAAAAGAGAACTTTTAATCGGAACTTACTCACCGAGTAAAGTCAGAAAATTTGGTATCTTTTAAAAAAAGGAAGTTTTTTTGGTGTTCTACCGCCGCTCTCTACTTGCT
The DNA here is from genome assembly GCA_011428145.1 of Ericerus pela. Classification (NCBI taxonomy): domain Eukaryota; kingdom Metazoa; phylum Arthropoda; class Insecta; order Hemiptera; family Coccidae; genus Ericerus; species Ericerus pela. Next base: position 329,319 of record WOFM01002212.1, read on the forward strand.
CACCTGTAGTGCGATTGACTTGATTCAGTACGTGGCAATAGTTTTTGAAATTTATGCTATTGATTGATCGAAAAATTATTTGTTCTCAAATTAATTATTTAATTAATTTATTTATTTATTTATTTTTCTCTTTATTAACAATTTCGAAAAATAACAATCCTGTCGCATATCCTCTGTAGCGAAAGGAACACGAAATATATCCCTAATACAAAGTTTTACTACTAAATAAGAAAAATGCAAATTTTTCTCAAACGAGAATGTTAAGTTGGTGTTGAAGCAAATTATTTTCTGATTAGATGTATCTTCAAAGGATACATATAATAATTTTATGAACTACCCACTCTTAAGTTGCTCATCTATTTTTGTTTTCGGAGCCAATTTTTGAACTGTTCAAAAACTTTAATGGAAAGTCGCAAAACTTCTTTGTAGTCATCTTTTGATTCTTCTCAGATGTCCATCATGAAAACTTCACAACAGCGTCTTGTACTTTTTGGAAAGCTTCATATAACTTTCCATTAGTCGTTTCAGGTCTACAATTTTTCGCAGTTGTATATTGCGTACATGAACCTTATTGTAGTAGGTAGCCTGAATATAATATTTTCTTGACGATATACTCATTTATCACAAAAACTTCTCAATTTCATGAACAAATGATAAGTTTTTTTACTGAACTATTCTCTGCAAATTTATTGTTGAAAAAAAGAAGAAAATATGGAAATCAAAAATGTTACAATTATCAATGACCGATTTTTCTCCAAAAGAGAACAAAATGTTGGAAAATATTCTTTAAAAATTCTAAATTAGGTTCTTACGTTAAAATAAAGTATACCGTATTTCTTACACAACTATATAAATATAAGTCAAAAAAATGGTCTTTACGAAACAGAAATTTTATGTAAAGTTTATGGAGGGTCGAGTCTTTCAACTGGAGATGCGCCGTAAATATAGAAAATATACTTCTAATTACCAACGCGACTTACTTTTTACCGGAAATTTTGTTATGTTTTACAGTTTTCTCGAAAACTATTGAATAAATTGATGCCAAACTCCTGTGGTATGCCAAATCTGGATTTTACCTGTCACACAAAATTTAGTTTTTATTGATCTTCACAAATTTTCAACCAATCACTTACCTGAATTGATTCATAAGGTATGTAACAAGATACCATACACATGATATCTGAAGATGAAAACATCGAAGAAATAAATGTTCGACCAATGATGAAATGATGAAGTTGAAATATTGTCTAAATAATAATATTGAAATAAAAACAATCAAAAATTTTGAATACCAAATTAATAGTATCCCACAGTGAGAAATTCCAAAGTTCACTGTAGGAGAGAAAAACTGAAATGGAAGGACCCAGGGTTTGTTCTTGCCAAACTCGTGTGGTTTTACATTTTAAAAGAATCTAAAAAGACCAAAAATTAACCATATTCTTTTCCCTGTTATTTCCCTGTTTTCTCAAAATTTTTACCCGATTTGAAACTTACATTATTAACCTCTGAATTTCTCCACCATAGATGACTTCCTAGCCTGACATGATATCAATTAAAATAATTGAAAACATGAAACAAAACACAGGTTTATTTATAGAATAAATTGACATACCAATTCTTTATAAGACAATTAGATCCATATTTCCAAAACCCAAGGTAAAAAATGGTGAAATTACATAGTGAAATTTTGTCAAGATGAGAATTTTACAAATTCAAAATTACAAAATTACTGGACATAAAATAAATTGTAGAACCTGCATAATGGAAGGTACCAAACGAAGTGGTTTCTTCTAATCTCAGAAAGGTAGACCTAGTCCAGAAAGTTTGTAAGAGAGGGAGAAATCACTTCATCTAGTTCCATTTTTGATAGTAGTTGAACAAAAGAACAAGTTACAAGCAGAAATGGAAGAAGATATGGAGAAAAACGTCAGATAATAAACTCCATTCTTCAAAAGAAGAATGTAGCAGATTTTCTCATTTCGAAGATTCTATGGATACCTCACTCCTGTCAAACTTGGTCATACCTATGAACTGCATTTTGGAAAAATTTCAGCCCTATCTGTTTTGTAGTTTTCTCAAAATGGTGAACACAAAATTTGTGTGCTTCAGTTAAATGTAAAAACAACAAAACTATTAACGTGAAAGTAATTCCACAAGTTCTATGCGCATTGCAAAACTATAGATTTTTCATTGTTTCTATAGGTTTGTTTTATTTTCCATGAAAAGGTTATCCTCGGGTCGACACCAAACATCTAAGTAGTACCAATCTGTTTTCTCATGAAATGCATATATACCAACTTCCAAACGCATGAGCTACAACAATACGAAAGTGCTTTTCAATTGTGCTCATTCTCCCAACTCTAAAACTACTTTTATACGCTTTTATGACTGTCACTAATGCTATAGAATATTAGGTAATTTAGTTCCAGTTTAGTAGGGTATGCTATAATTCAGTTTGGTTATTGTAATCATTTGAATAGTAGTTTGTTAGAACTTTTAGTATTTATATCTGTGTGGTATAGTTAATGTGGGATCTTTCAAATCTGAGAGTTGCGAGTTCTAGTGGGTTCTAGTCCTGAGTAGGTTAAGTTTTTAATTTCTTTTTTTTTTAATTTTTTTAAATATTTTGCACGCATAAAGCGTAACTGTTCCGTCGTTTTGTCTCTCTAAATATGACGAAATAACAAGTTACAGCAAATATTTCCCTGGTGAAATATTCGCCATTACTTCTGCACTATATATTGGCCCACAAAAAATATGATGACGATGTACAGTCAGCATATCTGTTGGCTCAATAATGTAAAGTATAGTTAAGTACATTTTTAAATGTGTAGACATTTCTTAAATTACAGAGGTTGCTTGGTTAACCATTGTTGACCAACAATTCACTTCTTCTGGTTTTGTTTTTGCACTAGGTAGTCATAATAAGTTAGAAGTTTACCCTAGTAGAGGTCAATACCTGTATGATTAAGGATATCTTAATATTATAGTGTAACAAATAATGCGTACCACTGAATGTATTTGATAGTATATAAATGTTTTTGTCGTATGTGGTTAAGTAACGAAAAACCACTGTGTTATATATCTTGAAGATGTGTTGAGAGCTTTGACTATATAGTACTGGACCATTAAAGCTTCATAAGCCCGATGTACTTTTTAATATCCAGACAACTGACGTAAAAGTAGGCAACCAGAGTGTACTTTGTGCGTACTTTCAATGTTTTGATTGAATTCACAAATTTAGATTACATTTGATGAAGTAATCCCTTAAATTTACAAGGATAGCATTTATAAACGTGGTTTGAAAGTACATTAAGTGGTACGTTATGGTTGTCTATGTAGCGTCGGCATGTCTAATCAGAAATCATCTTTCTTCACTGGTCTAGTCAGTCCAGTACTACAAATACAGTCAAAGGTTGAGAGTCTGTCTTAGCGATCTTCACATACCCAAATGAAATATAACAGTAAATATTGTAGAACTAATTTCAATAGTCTCTGAAAAGTAACTCGTAGACATAACAATATTTTTTTTTAATTAATTCTTAACATAATTAATTTCCATTCCAATCGACAGTTTCCATTTATTTACGAAATACATTACAAAATTTGGCAACAGAAAAAAACGGAAAACGGTGCTTATGATGGAACGGAATATTTTCATCATCTCCACCCTTAACCTTTTTGTGAGGTCAATTTTATTACCCCGTTTACAAGCAAACTGGGTAATTACATCGAATGTGATGTGAGGCTGATGAATTATGCATCATAACGTTTCGAAGAGCGGGCCCATGCCTGCACCTTCGTCAAGCTCTTCTCGTGGTGGTCAGCTGTATCATTCGAAACATGAGTTATGCAGTCCTTTAGCTTTCTCCATTTGTTATAGTAACACTCATTGAAGGTGGTTGTAATTAAAATGTTCTCCCTCAACGTGATTCACGTACGAACGATATTCGTGTACGTACGTCGTGCCCCCCTGAAATAATTTCGATTGATGGTGACTCTTTTTTTAAAAGTTTCACGTTTACAAAAGATTTTAAACTTGTGTAATTTTTTGCTCACACCCTCTACCCTCGTCTTACATCGTGTACCACTTTCTAGCTGATCGTTTTCCCTCGAGATTCAAAGGCCCTATCCCATATTGATCTAATTATGTGAATGTCCTCTACCCTTACTCTGGTATCTCGCGTTTTTCTGCTTCAAATAATTTGCATATTGATGAACGAGTTCGGTAAAAGGTACGACGTTTAGAGCGTATTCCCGAATACCTTTTCCGCCAATTTCCTTCGAAAAATGAGGGATAAAATACAAAAGTAGAAAAAGAAGAAGGAAGGGAAGAAAAGATTATGACCTGACTTGATCATTTGTTGCAATAAAACCCGAACCAAATCGTTGCCATTTCGTTGTAAATTCTAAATTTTCTTTTTCATGACATCGTATATTCCCTCGAGAGTTCTTTGGTGGATTATAGTGTAGATATAGTGTCGTATATTACGTTTTATATGTTAGGGTGTATTGAGAAATTTTTTTATCATCCAAGCTTTAAAATTATACAGGGTGTTTCATATTTGATAAGACGTGGGTTAATTCCGAGTTGAGTGACGAAATTAAGACAACTATAAAATACGGGGGCATATCAGACCCGCTATTTTGTTCCTTTTTTGTTTTTGTGGTTTATGGTTCCACTTGTTTCAAGAGAATAATTTCTGATTGCAAAAGGGTTAGGTGAACAAATAATTACCAGTTCTGATAAAAAAAACGCAAATCTTTTTCAGTTTTTAATGCATTTTTGGATGAAAATTTGTTATTCTCCATTGTAAGGACAGTGGAACATCAGGTTGCTCTTTTTATCAATATTTCTGCAATAAATCGCGGCAAAATCACAATTTTAATATTGATGGAGAATGCTCAGACCACTGAAAAAAATATAGATATTTTGTGCCAAATTTACACATCTTGGACCAATTTTTCTTCAAACTGACTTAGGAACAAAATGGCCGGTTTGATATGCCTGTATTTTGTTATCCCCTAATATCATCATTCTTTCATGAATTTCATTGGTAGGGTGATTTAGTTCTTCCGAGAACTGAATGGTAGTGAGTTGCCATCGGCCTTTTTATAAGCTTTTATTTTATTCCCTACTGCGATTTTAAAATTATACAAATACTGCAACCAACTTTGTGTTACAAAATAGTGTTTATTTCGCATGAAGCTCAAGGCAAAGAAATAGAATAAAATCTTACTTTTTACAAACTCGTTTTCAACCTAATCTTATTTTCCCCTCAGACACGTATTTACAGCTTTTCTTTTAGCACTGTTAATATAAGGTGTAAAAATGGAATTTAAAGTAACAAAATGTTTATTCCTAAAAGGTGATTGGTGTGAGCTACTGAATAAGTGATTAATATGCGTGACTCCCATACCATTTACTTTATCCTGGGGAATCGATCAAACAGGAGACTACTTTTGGCTTTTTCAAGTTTCCCACATACATACGCGATATGCCTAGGTATTACAAAAATAGGTACTTTGGTAATAAAAATAATGTTCCCAAAATTTATGAAAAAAAAGTTTCAGTACATTTTCTTTGTAACTCTAATAGAGGCTGAGATACAGGGTGGCAAAGAAGGTTATTAGCCCACATAATGATGAAAAATATCAGTATCTACGCTACTGTATTTTTGGCCATCTTTACATGTATGTACATTTTCAGCTTCTCATTTTGAAAATAGCGCAGATTATTATGATTTTGAAGAAAATACCCTTCTTAATATTAGCCACCCAGTATCTCAGCCCTTGTGAGAGTTTGGAAAAAAAAAAAAAAATATTGGAACTTTTTTGTCTTGAATTTTATAAAATGTTTACAATTGTAATGTAATGTAAAATTGTGAATAGTGAAAATAAGTTACCCAATAAGAACTAAAGTTATTTTTTGTGGTTTGTAATTTTGTCATACATGTATATGAAGTCCCAAACTGCCACAGAAAATAGTAAAGCCCTCACTCGTGGTGCGAAGCCGGGTTAATCGGCTAGTCTCCCCGTATTTGTCGAAGAAAATATTTGGCTGGAAAATTCGCAGCAACTGCATTCGAATCTGACTCTTCCGACGGTTTTCCAGTTCAAAACGATAATGCTGGTACTTCGACATCGTAGAAATTCGTTTCTGATTTTTTGTTGTTGCTGCTGTGCAACGTGTGGAGGCGAAATGCTTGTAAACATCTACTTCGGTTAGTTTTTGAATTAGCATTATCGATGAGTGCGCTGATGTTGTTTTTTCACTTTGGCGAGAATGGATTACTTTTTTTTTAGAGCAAAAGTATGCTTTTAACCTAATTAGAATTCGTGTATGCTAATACCTTTCTATCTTTTGTTGTTGTTGTTGTTGTTGTTGTTGTTGGAAAGTGAGGGGAAAAAATATTTTCCCAGTTGGTTTTTTTTTTTTTTTTTTTTTTTTTTTCAAGTAAATGCGTTTATTTTTACGCTCAAATTCGTGACATGTATGAAAAACAGTCGAAAAAAAAAATGAGGAAAAATACAGTGAATCGGAGGAAGAGGTTTATCACATGGTCTCGTTTTAAAATTATCTGTAAAAGTTTCTCGGTTGCGGAAAAAAAACGAAAAAATAAAAAATAAAAATAGTACCTACCTATTTAAAAGGAAGCGTTGTATCTTTTTTTAACGTTCAAATGGAATTCGCTTCAGCGTGAGTAAAATAACTAGAAAATTACTCCCCGGCGTTAACAATTCGAAATACATTCATTCTTTTGATGAAAAGAGAAGGAATACACGTTAGAAATATCCAGAGTTGATATTTTAAGGGGAATGAAAAGTACGGTAACGATAATAGTATGCTGTAAATAATAGCAATTCTTCTACAACTTGGTGGCGGGGGAATGATGACTTGTGGTTAAGTGAAACATTTTCAGGCGTCCTGACTGCGTAAGCGGCCTTTTATTGCCGAAGATCTGACGCGGAATTATCAAATTAATTAAGTAAATCTTTATCTCCGGTAGTGCAGTGCTGCTGTATGTTGCTGGGCTGTGTGCAAAATATTGTTCGAGGCCTACGTTACCTACGTTCGTCTCGCGCACATTAATTTTATTCGAGATTAACATACGGTCTGCTAGTTACTTACTTCGTGGTGGGTATGCGAAGACTGTTCAGGCAATTATTCTGTGGGAAGTTTTGTTGTTTTTGTTTTTCGCTGGTCGTACCTACGCCGGGAAAAGTGACTGCATACTGCGTGGTAGTATGCCTAAAGCCTAGTTGTCCTTCAACTCGTGGAGCAAATTACATCTCTCTTCGTTGGTACTGGTTTTCCAACGATAGCCTATTCTATTCTGCCACTTAATTAAAACTCTTTTGCCACGAATTTAAAGTACTGTTCGAATAATAATGAATCGATGTTTTCCTCCTGTTGGACGAACATTGTTATATGTTACGTGATGGAGAATGTCTGAAAATGCTAACGATTCAGTGCGTGAAATAAAATTCACTATGTGAACCTTTCGCAGATCAGTGATATCATCATAGGCGGATTTTTCGGCGGTGAAAGGGGTGCAATGCACCCCCGTGAATGCGTCTTTGCCCCCTTAGTAAAATTTCAAAAAAAATAAAAAAATTATCCAGTCTCCCGTTTACATTTTCCATGGAAATCTCCATGCAGTGTTCTCTATGTAGAAATGAAATATTTTGACAAATAGATATTACGTAGCTGAACATCTAACAGATTAATTTATTTTATTTTCTAAAAAAAAAAAGAAACCAAGTGACGCTGAGATAAGCTATTCCCCTGCATTTGAATTGTTTTTGCTCTTCAATTGATGCGTTCATCTTGCAATAGGAATAGTACCCCTTAGCGTTGACGTCACGTGGTAAGTTGAATGATTATTGATTTATTTTTTCAAAGCCAGCTTTACTTACCAAGCTATGAAATAGAATAAAAATCAGTTTTTCGCCGTAGTTGCAACTTTCACTTTCTTAGCTGTAATTCAGAGAAAAATTGTGAAAACGATCGCAAATTTATGATGAATTTCATTTTAGTAAAAAATAAATTTAAAAGTTAACTTTAAAACTCTCATTTTTCAAAAATCGGTTCCTCGGATTTCAATTTCTGCGACCTAGCGATTTTCACTTCACAACTTGATAGTAAAGTTGGCTTTGGTTCTTCCACCGGTTGGCAGTAATTTCCTTTTGTTACCGGTTTATTCTTGGTTTTCCACCTCGTTCGTCAAGTTAAGTAATATTATTTGAGTTACATTGCGAGTGGAATGAGTGAAAAAATTTTTTGCTCTCTTTAGAAATTCGATCAAACTAAAACATTGCAAGCAGTTAAAAAATTTTTTCCCCTTGCACCCTTCAGAAATTTGATGAAAATCCGCCTATCGGTATCTTGAATTACCTGAATTCGTGGTTGCATAAATGATCAAGTGATGTTCTCCGCATTCTACAGCAGAGAGAGAAAGCGTTTCATGGCTGCTTTAATTACTATTTTGTTTGCTTTTTTTAGTGATAGATGTTGAGGGTTTACTTATTTTTCATACAGTTCCCTTTGTTCTTCCGGTAAAAAAGGGAATGAATTTGACTTGAAAATGAAAAAAAGAATATGCAATCAGAATAATGCGTTTATTGTATTTAAGCACAATATTATCAACCATGAATTGCTTCATATTAATGTAATTTCCCATTCTTCTTTGCCAGAAGTTCCTCATTCTTCGTACAGTGGATAATTATGGCCAAAATTTTTATAGGTCTCGTTTTTTCTCCTTTGTTTGTATGTAGTATACTTTCTTTTTAGTGTAGTGGATAAAATGTATGATGGATTTCAAGTGCTACAGTTTTTCTTCATTTAACAAATGCGTACTATCTATTCAAACTTTCTTGCTCAATTCAAGTCGTAATTTAAGTGGTTTTTGTGTTGCAGGATAATGTTTTATGTTCTATTTTGCTCATTTCGCAGTGTCTAACTCGAGTTTTTTCCAAAAGGATGATGGTTCTAGAATCTGAATGATAGGATCAAGTGACACAAGAAACCTAAAATTCAAGAAACCTGACTCAAGGCGGTTTTAAGGGGGAATTTGGGATATAATCCCTCCAGCGCGAAAAAAAAGGTTAATTTAAAACGAAATTATTATTCTTGAATATTATAAAAATCGGATTCAATCTCCCCGGAATAAATCCTGAATCCGAGTCTGACCTGACTTAATTCGTTTTAGCGAGTACATATTCATCCATATTAAAATATTGAAATTTGTTTTTTTCCGAATTACTTGCAAAGCTTTTTCATCAGATAGTTTCTTAAAGTTGCTTAATGAAATTCCAATTCGATTTTCTATTATTTCAGCGATTAGCTAGACAACAAAGGAAATTCATTACCTTGAAAAAATGTAGAAATTTGTCATTTTCAAATTCTAAGTGACACTTCGTATTTTCACTGAGCAAATGAGTTATTTTTCTGTAGGGTGTCCCGAAGTTAAACTGCATAACCTACATCATCGTATTTTGGAATCGAAAAAAATAAAAACTTTTTCTTGCAAAATGCTGAGAAATTTTTTGTTCTCAAGTTTATTTATAACCTCCAAAGTGGGAGAAAAAAATCGAAAAGTTAATGCAACTTCTCCAAAAATTTATCAAAATGAACGAAATTTGGTATAAAGAAGAACTTAATATTTATGTTATTTATTTTCATCCAACTTTTAAAATTTTACTAACTTTTATTGCGTGGGGAGAAGAAAGGCGGTTGCTGATAAATATCTACGTATTTTTGACCCTTCGCTGTATCGAAACACGATACCCATGATTTTGTTTTTTTTTTGAGAATCAACCATACACAAAAAAGGTGTTCCAACGTTACCTTTCGTTAAAATCTCAGTAGGTTTTGAAAATATTAGGGTTTGAAATTTGGTTAAATACTGTTCAAAAACTGAGGCAGCATTACGTCTTTTTACCACGCTTTCATTAGCTTACTTGGTCTGTTCGTCTGTTAGAATGTTTGTACACTTATGTATACCTGATGAAAATATAAGTGTGCGATGTTTAAAATTGATTGAACCGTGAAGTGGGCCAAAATTTAATTAGAAGTTTGTTGTGAAATAATATAACTATACAGTATATATATATATATATATATATATAAATATTTCTTTGGTATATAATAGACATCGAAATGAAAAAAATATAAAAAAAGGAAGAAAGAAAGAGAAAAAAAACTCAAGAAAGAACTAGGTTGATTGACTAAACACAATATGGATTTGGTATAAACAAAAAAAAAAGAGGGAAAAAAAATCAGGTAGGTAATTAGTTACATTTTCGTCTTTGTGGTGTTGATCTCTTAGCATGTCATCCAAGGAATAGAGGTTTTCAACAATGTGATTAAAATGACTATATCTTCATAGAGGAACTAAAAATTGTAAAATGGAATATATAAATATTAAAAAACTTAAAAACTACGCTTTCATTTAAAATACACTAAAAATAAAAACTAATTTTTAATGCTTCGCTGCTGAAATTTAAAAAATTTTGTAAATGATGAAAATAAAATCGTGGGGCACTCAAAACGAATATCTGGTAGGTATCTTAAGTACTTAATGAATTACTTCTTGATTATGTGCTCCAAGCACACAAAATTTTTCAAATTTCAGCAGCATAAAAACATTAAAAATTATTTTATATTTTTTGGTGCATTTCAAATGAAATAGTGATTTTTAATATTTATTTTTGCACTCAGCTCCACACCCGTCTGTTATGCTCTACCAAACGTAACCTTTTAGGGAACAGTTTTAACCTAATTTTAATTTTTAGTCTCGTTTTTCTCGAAAACTCGTGAATTTTCACCGAAACGTAAGATATTATAAATTCCTTTTTTCACTTCGTTGCTCCTACTAGGAACTTCGTTTCAGAGATCGGTCATCTCTCACGATTTTATTATACCTGGGTAGCAAAAATAATTCAATTGCTAAAAACGATAACTAACATCAATAATTATTTTCCCAGCTCTATCTTAATCATTTCATTTCTTAGGCCAAAGATTCTTTTCTGCGAAATTCCAAACTCCACCTAACTACGTGCCGTTTCTTCAGTGCTGAATCCAGTGGCAGACTAAAAGGTGAACTGAGACCGGCCATGGCGTTTCAATATTTTCATTTTGAGGTCCCAGCTTCGCTTTTCTTCAGGTTTATTTTGTTTAGAACTAAAACGAGACCTGCTATTGCTGACTCCCGTTGAAAGCGGGGCCCCTTTTCATCTAATAGATATAATTTTTTTATTGGAACCCATTTGTGAAATCTCTCTGTTGAAGACACTGGGCAGACCGCCCTCGCTCCATCCTCGTATAGTCGGTCATTGACTGTATCCACTGAAATTTTTATAAACAATTGACGATGAAACAAACACCACCCTGACTTTTCAATTCGGTATAGTTATTGAAGAGTACGTCATCAGAGTAACTTTGTGTTTTATAAAACGTTAAATCCATTTTGTGAATAACTTTTTTCTAAACTTATTTCTGTGTGCGCTTTCGATTTTTACAAGTAGGACGTAATTCTGTCAAGCAAAAGGTGATTTTCGAATCTGATGGACTGCTGGAATAGTTATACTCGACAAATTCAAATTTTTTCTTCATCCCCTCTTGGTTTTTGCTTTGTGGTGAATCCATTTATTGACTGGCGACACCGTTACTGGCAGAAGGTAGAGAAAAAATAGAAGGTACCTATCGATGTTCATTTTTATTTTATCATTGGAATTGTTTAACCTGAGGTGCATAGCGAAAAGATAACGTCATGTGCAACGAAAAGTGAAAAATGTAAACAAAATTAATAAAAATCATTATTATTTCGTTAGTGTGCGTTTGTACTTGATTGTATTCATGATTCAACACACGCACACGAACACAAAACCGACTCAAGGAATTTACCAGTGTTACCATAGTATGAAAAATGAAATGTGCGCGCGTTTATTTAATAAAATGAAAATTAAGCGCAAAAAAACTCTGGCGCAGAAAGCGTGGCAGGAAAAAGTAGATTTTCTTTGTTTGAAAGTTACCTATATCACCAAAATTCTTTTAGTGAAGTAATGTATGAAATATTTTGCAAAAAATATTAATATCCCACAAATAGGATGCATGTGATAAAATATACAGATTAATGTATATCATGTTTTCAAAATATTTTACGAATGTATCAAAATTTTTTTTTTTTTTTTTTTGAAATGAAAAATTATTCTAAGTTTTAATAAGCACAATTTTAAGAAATAATTCGATGGTTTTCTTTCACGCAGTGACAAGAATTATGGATTATATAAAAAAAAAATAAAAAAATAACATTTATATGTGAAAAAAAATCCTTCATTGGAAAACGACGTATAGTGCAGTTGTCTAAATTCTGGTTACGAAAATATTAGCGGAGATTTTAGTGTCCGTGTTTAAATCTAGTGTACTACAGCGGGTGGAGGATGGAGAAATTGACTTTTTTCTGAGATCGGGTTGTTTTTATGTTGAAACGAGTGCTTTTCTCGATGAAGGCTAGAAAATGAATTTTTCAGGACCATTATCAGAAAGGTAAAATAGAGGTAAACTAGAGAGAAATCACACTGAATATGTAATAAGTTGGGAACAAATTGACGAATCAAAACCAAAGTTGATAGGTCCGATTCTTGTATAGAAGGTACTGTTTGTACTAAATTTCGTGACTATTGAAAGAGAATTGCAATTTTTATTGAGATAACATGAAAAATTAACACCTCCAACAGCCCCAGGGAATGAACCGTAATACCATTAGGAACCAAATTTGGAATCATACAATACTTGTATCAAATTTTGTAACTCTAGCCTGAAAATTACTCCTTTTAGAGTCATACTGTCTTTGACCGGAATCACATGCGTATACCAAATTTCAGTCCTTTCGATTGAAAATTTCTACCTGTACGTTGTTCGATACAAAATGCATATTAACTAACCTAGCCGACGAACTATCGCCCGATTCGGACCAAAAACAATATATTTCTTCCTTGAGTGAATTCGAATATGTGTTTCAAATTTCAAAACCATCCGATCAAAATTACGCCTGGAAATGCACTCAACGCAAAAGGGGATACAATAAAAATCGAATTTTCAAAAATAGTGTCAAAATTCTCAGAAGATCATGAAACTAAAAAGTACCCTCTCCCACCCTTCAATCCGAATACTTAGGCAATTTGAATAAGCAGATTTTTTTCAAAAATCTACTTAAAAACTCTAACGCAGCAACAGCTCCATTAGAAAAAGGTAGGTTTTCGAAAATTATAAAATTAGGTAGTCATTAAAAAGTTATTAATAAATCATAATAAATATTTGTTCCGAATCATGTTCTTATTGGTCCTGAATTAGGCATTGCATAGCCAAAATAAAAACAAAAATTGTGTTACCGGATGTAAAGTACGACCAATCCGCACCAGAACTTATAGAAAGCTATAATAGATCATAATTAATATTTGTTTCGAATTTCGTAGCTATTGGTTGAAAATTGAGAATTTTATAGACAAAACGAAAAAAAAATAGCCGTACCGGAAACACCGTACGCTCGATTCGCATAAAAATTTATTATATGTTATAATACATCATAGTAAACATTTGTTTTAAATTTCATAGCTATTGGTTGAAAATTAAAAATTTTCTAGCTAAAAGAAAACGAAAAATAGCCATCGTAAGTACCGTGGGGCCGATCCACACCAAAATTTATACAAGAAATTGCCTTTTATATATAAATTTAAGTTATTAGTTCCAAAATTTTGCTTAAATTTTGAAACGAAAATCATGCCCACCTCCACCACCGGTAAGAGTGGGCGGGATTCAAATTCTTTTAAGGTGCTGAAAATGATTTGTGATTCGTGATTCGAATTATTTATTTACAAACAGCGGAACAACGAATCACGAATTCTATTCCTTTAGTCTGGAAATTGTCGAGAAATTCCCGTTAATTTGGTAATTGTTGGAAAAAAAATTCGGAAATTTCATCATTGTTAAATTATACAGTTTTTTCAGAAAACTTTTAGTTTTCACTTTCCTAAATAAAATAGTTTTTTATCAAAAAGTGCTGGAATGTTCAGAATGTTTTTGTTATATCAAGGTTAAACTGAATTATTATAAGCTTTTATTCTACTCACTACTGCGATTTTATAATATACCAATACTGTAGCCAACTTTCCGTAACGATAATATTTATTTCGCGTGAAGCTAAAGCCAAAAATAAATAAATAAAAGCTTATCTTTTAAAAATGCTTTTTATTTAACGTTCGAGACTGAGGATTGGTAATTCGTAAAAAAAAGTGATTCGTGCGAATCATTTTCAGTCTCTGGACTGAAAGTATTCGTGATTCGAATCACTTTGTTATAAAGCATTCATGATTCGTGATTCGTGATTCGAATCATTTTTTGAGGAATGTGCCCACTCTTGCCCCCACATTGTTCCATGACACCTAGATTAATAAGTGGATTTTAAATAGAAAACGTACTTAAAAATTATTTCCAATATATCCTCGACTGTACAAGAAATGCAAATCGTGTAAATTTTTTATTTTTTTATTTCGTTTTTCTTCAACAAAATGGCGGTAGAAACCAAGATTGTAGCGTCGTCGAATTACAAAAATTTTCAGTATATAAACGAAGAGAAGATATGGTTAGCGATATTGTGTAAGGTGAAAAAGATGAAATTATTATTTTCCCAAACCAATTGAAATGTTATTGAGAAAACGAGTATTGCAGCCGTACCTTTAGTACCTACCTATTTCGATTTTCTTGTCCAAATATGTTTCACGATTTCGGCGTGATGGAGAAGTATTTGGACGTTTTTCGATTACTGGTGCTGGAATAGAATTGAAAATGGAATATTTTGGTTTTCATTTTTTTTTTTTTTTTTATTTGGTAGATAGTTCCGAATTTGTTTGTTCAGAGTTTTCTCTTACACTATGTATGTATGTTTGTACGTGTGTATTTATTTATTTTATTTTATTGGAAACGTGATTTATAGTAGGTTTTTTTGATTGAAACGCACTTCCAGACTAGAAGAGTTCAGTTTAGTCCATTTCTTGTTTTTATAGTTTAATTTTTTTCTTATTGTGAAAATCTGTTTCACTAGTGACCAGTGACCCCGACTTGGTAAAATTATTTGGATGGTGGCTTTTAATAAAATGTGAAAATCGGTGGTGTACATTAACTCGGAATGGTGGAGGTGTATAAAGCTTGAAATGTATTGTGCAAGTATTGCTAATCGTGTTAATATAAGGTGTCTACTATGCAGTATGTAGTTAAAGAAAGTGTTCAATGCTCGTGTAGTCGAATAAACTTAGTTAATTGTGTTGTAGACCCTAAATTTTTAAACTCATCATTTTTACATCACAAAAAAAAAAAAAAAAGAGAATAGGAAAACATTTTAATCTTTAATTGTTTGATCGACAGATCGCCTCTTACTGGGGGAGGAGATTGGAAGAAGAAAAAACTGTAAAAATTAGTGGTTTGTGTAATTAATGGTTTTACGTTTGGAATTGTTTCTGAGGTACATAACAAAAAGATGACTCATATGCAACGAAAAGTGAAAACAAAATTTGCAACAAAAAGTGAAAGAAATTAAGTGTGCAAGACGAAGAAAAACAAATTTTGTTTCAAAAAGTGAAAGTTTGTAATAAAAACTAAAAAAAACAAAATTTGCAACAAAAAATGAAAAAAATGTCAGAAACTTCACGAAAAAACTGCATAGGTATCTATCCCACGTATTCAAAATTAAATAAGCCAAATACAAGAGGTTTTCGAAATAGGCTCGTAAGTACCTTCTAATAGGAAAAACTAGGTAATCCATTTTTAATGCCCCATCACATAGAATAGTAAGGCTAATAAAAATTGAAAACGAAGTTCACGAAAAAATCATAATACGTAATATTTTCACGGGGGATAGTGTTTATTTAACAAAATGAAAATTAAATTCGAAAATCATGACCAATGTATTCTCGACTGTTCAAGAAGTGCAAATTGTGTAAATTAATCATGTATAGTGATGTCCATTTTCCATCCAATTAGTTTAAAAAATAGGTATATTTCACCAATGAAAAAAAGTCGTGTTGTTATTTTTTATTGAATTGAATATCTTGTACGAATTATAAATTTCAATTTAATAAGAAATAAAATTTTTTGTACCTACCATACAATTTCTGACTTGAGCCGATGCTGGTTGTTTGTTATTAGAATACCTACTCCTTGCATGATGTATCACGATGCTGGGATTATGAGCGGGTCTAAAGATATTCCTGATATTTAAAAAAATTTGTTCTTGGACCTGAGCATTAGTTGGTTACAAAGCAATAGAATTATTGAATTAACATTCAAAATTAAATGAATGGATTCGCACCGAACGGCTGAAAAAATTCTCATCCATATTTTCTACATGAACAATCGAACAGTCTTTTTAATGTTAATTGATTTTCTGAAATAACTTTTTCCATCCTGCTCAATGACTGGGTGAAAATATATTTTTTACTCGGATGTTTTGTTTCATCTTCTAACTTTTCGACGAATTGAATTTTTTTTATGTTTTCTTCGCTATTTTTCTCATTCGTTTAATGAGCGAAAATGTTAATTTTTGAATCGACTGTGAAGAGAACAACTTATTGTGCTCGATTATTTTGGCTTTCAGAATTTTTACTCGCTTTTATTATTTTAGTCGTTAGTACAGTTTCCTTTTTGCTTTCCTCCCTCCACGAAATCCAAATAATTTACCAAGTTTTCCGCATCCCTGTTCATTTAAATCTTTTCGTAATTTTTATGCAGTAGTACATCAATTAAAAAGGAGAAAAGAAAAAAAAAGGAAACTATTTTGAGATACCTTTTCTTCTTTGTACATGAAAGTTGTTGATGTAGAAATTCTTGAACTTCTTTTAGCTTTCATAGCTTTTTTTCTTCTACGTTTTTAATTTTTAATTCGGTAAAATTAAAGGTTCGAATACCTAATATACGACGTGTAGAATTCGAAGAGGTCGTCTTCCACAGATTTCTTGTTTCCCTCATTTAAGTACTTAAGAGTTTAAAGAATAATGTGAACTCTTAAAAAAAATGTGAGCTATCTGCTTGTGTAATATCTTGATAGAAAATTTTATTGCATCATTTATTACTTATTAGAGTCTGCCATTTGTTGTGTGGTGTTGATCAGCTTGTGCTCTCTCTGTTTAGACAAAAAATTAAGAACATTCATTAGCTACCTATTTTGTTTTGTGGTATACCAATAGAGTGACGACACACAACGCAAAACAAACTTAGTTGCCTATACATTATTTGCAATTCGGGAATTCAAAACATTTTGCGGCTCCTAAAGTGTCTCCTGGTACCACAATACCAGGTCCAAAAAACACAAAATGGTAGACTAACACCAGGTAAGAGCCAAAAGTCAGGTGTGCTTAGATAGCTAATCCAAGATTCATTCCTTCAAAACCCCTGAAACTTGGAATTTTAAAAAACATAAAACATCAAAACAGCTGGGTTGAATTTCAAAACCTCACCGAAAGAAAACGCAATACATAGTGAAAAACATTGCCACCACCGCCAGTTTGCCCATGTTTGAAGAAATTTAGCATATCGCAAAATTAAAAACACAAGTTTACAAATACCTGGACCTTTATTCTCACGAATATGACTAATCAAATGGAATCTTTAATTGCAGGACATTGTAATTAGAGACAAAAATGAACAATTACAAAAAGCAAATATGAAATTTCATACAACAAAAATGAGGCCAAAGAACTGAATAAACAAGAATATGATGTAAAGTTAGAACATGCCAGTATAGAAGTTGAACAGAGAGTGAGTGACCAAATCACCCGCAATGGCGGACAAGCCATTGTCCCCGGAGATAAGACCAGATCAAGATAAAAATTTCCCTCTTTCAAGTGCATATACATATTTGAAAGAGAGAAATTTTTATTTGTATGTTTGAAATCTAATTACCTTGAGTCTTGATTGTAAAATCTACGAAATTCGTTGGAAAACCTCAATTTGCTTATTTATTTTATTTTATTTTATTTTTTTATTTTTTTGAGAATTTCAATTATTTTTACTGCCCAAGTTGGGCCATAATTTGTTTTTACTTTCCATCTAGTGTTTTGTACGCGTGAACATGTTCTATCCGATTATTTGTGATTTTCATTTTCATTGTTTGTGTTGATTAACATTTTCATGTATTTTTACCTAGTTTGCTTACAAATAGGGTATTAAAATTGACCTCACCGAAGTGTGAAAGGTAAAGACGATGAAAATTATCCGTTTCATGAGAAAAGAAAAGGATTAGTACCATTTTATTATTTTAACTTGATTCTTTTAAATGTAAATAATATGTATAAATAATTATGTATAACTGTATGTTCTGTTCAGTTTTTTGAGAAAACTACAAAACTGATAAGACTTACATTTTCACGAAAGGTAATTCTTATATAGGACCAAATCTGATTGGAATTCAATGCTTATTGGTTTCGTAATTTCCGAAAAAACTGGAAAAGAAAAAATTACTGGAGAAAATTTTGTTTTCACGGATGTGAAAAAATTAAAGCAGTAGGGGTGAAATTTTCATGAAAGCTATAGGATCAAGATTGGAGTTCAATGCCTATTAATTCAGTAGTTGCCGAGAAAACTGAAGAACAAGAAATTCGTGGTAATGTTGTTTTTTTTTCAAGATTTTGAAGAAACTACCATATGAACCAAGCTGAGGTTTTCACGATACGTTATTCTTATATATGTGTAAGTCTGATGGAGGTTTGGTGTCTAGTAATTCATCAGTTTTAGATAAAACTGAAAAAGAAAAAAATGCTGGAAAAGTTGTTTTTCCAAGATTTTGAGGAAATTACAAAAGGCATAGAACTGAAATTTTCACGGAGTGTAGTTTTTATATAGGAACAGGTCTGATAGGAGTTTGGTACCTATTATTTATGTAATTTCTTAGGAAAATGTAAAACAAAATAATAGCTGGAGAAAAGCAATTCGTCTGTGTTGGTTGAGGTATCGTTTCCGTATTTATGGCACAAGGAATTATTTTATTTTACTTAAAACTGTAACAATGAAATTTTTATAGATCGATATGTTTGCTATATATAGATAACTATCGACAGTCTTTTGCAATTTTTTCAGGCATTTAGAATTCAGGATTGTTTGTTGAATTGTAAATGTAAATTGGCAAAATGGGTTTTCTGGCAAAGCATTTTTGCGCCAGAGTTTTGCGTATTTTACATTTTTCTGTTGGAGAAAAATAAATATTAGACTTCAGCCTTCCAATGAGGACATCAAAAATAAGGCTTCTTTGGGCTTCCAGCTTTTGAATGGCTGCTTAACAGCCCTACTTTTCAAGGTTCCTGCCATTTTTAACTGAGTATAAAAACAATTTGACCTACTTAATAGATATATTTGATTTAAAATTTTTCGCTTTTAAAAATTGCGTGAACTAAAAATGTGTGTAAGGAGTGAAGTTCAATCAACAAGACTTTTGAATGAACTCCGGTCCATTAGACGCTTCAGTTAAACAACTCGGGAACCAAGCCCTAGTTCAGAGATGATGCGTGTCCAAATACTTTGTCATGACGCAACTGTACTTTTGACAATCATTGCAGGTAACATCTCACACTGATAAAATTACGAGATTCTTATTCTGATACTCTGACAATAATATTGTATTCGCATTTTTCATTCGACTTGGTTGCATTGCTGCCTGAAAATATTTTTGACCATTCGAACGACTGTTCTCTGAAGAGAAATTTACCAACTTAGAATTAAAAGTGGCGAAACTCGTCATTAAAATGGTTGCATTTAGTCATTGATTAAAACATCAGCTCGACTACTCTCTCAAATCTTACTTTTCATAACCAAAGAATGGCCGGATGACGTTCTAGTAGCAAATCTCGAGTTCCGACTCTTAACTTCTCAACTTCATGGTACTGAAATTATGTAGATTCTACCTTTCCTAGTCTGTTAATGACGAGTTCTGAATGTCTTCATCATTCATCAACAATAGTCAATAATAGCATTGTATTTTTACATTCAATGATGGGTGTCCATTTTCTAGTGTAAATGTCCATTAACAGTAGATGGGAGCAGTGGCTCTTCAAAGCAGTCGATCCAAGGGTCGTAAAATTCCCCAATTTATCCAGCTGTTTTACTACAAATTTGCGAACTTTTGGAAAACGGAAAAATTCGCAGTTGAAGAAAAAACGAAACAAAAAAGTCCCCAGTAAGCTCGATTTTGCCAACTGAGATCGAGCCACCAGTAGTGGATCCAGAGTATCATTTTGGAGGACGTTGACAAAAATTTTTGTGAAGTTGAGCTTTTTTTTTTCTCTGCAACTAATTTTTGCTGTTTTTATCTCGACTGTGGTCGTACTTCCATTTTGAAGTAGATTTTTTGAAAAAAATTTACGTCTCAAATTGCTGAGTATTCGGACCCAGGAGTGGGAGTGGGTACTTTTTTCGTTTCATGATTTTCTGAGCATTTTGGCACTATTTTTGTGAATTCATTTTTTTTTATATGTACCCCGCTGTTGCGTTACCTAAGTCCTTTCCAGACGTAATTTTGATCGGATGGATTTGAAATTTAAAACACTTATTTGGATTCGCCTAAGGAAGAACTCTATTGTTTTTGGCCCGGATTGGACGCATGGTCCGTCCGGTGGTTCAGTTTATATACATTTTTTATTGAACAACATACAGGTCGCAATTTTTAATCATGAGCCTGAAATTTGGTATACGTATATATTTTAGGTCAAGAATAATACCTAACAATTTTCTTGCGGATAGGTCTGATAGAGGCGATTTTGTATGATTTTTGGCAGATTAATGCCTCTAAAAGGAGTAATTTTCCAACTATAATCACAAAATTTTGTACAAGTATTGAATTAAAGTGTATCTAACATTCTTTTAAATTTTGTTTCTATTGGTATTACGGTTCGTTCCCTGGGTTTGTTGGAATTGTTAATTTTTTACGTTATCTTAATAAAAGTTTCAATTCTCTTTCAATAGTCACAAAATTTGGTACAGACAGGTGGTACCTGTCATACAATGATTAAACCTACCAATTTAGGTTTTGACCGGTTAATTTGTTCCTAACTTATTAGTAGGAAAAGTAAAATGTGGGAACCGGGTAAGTTGCCACACATCAGAAGGATAAGTCCGTGTCCCGATAAGTCTACGCCGTTGTGTGTATAGGCAGCCAACCTACGTAGCGTACAGTGCCGGAAAAGAGCGGGAACTGTTGGGCGAACGTAGCTTGTATGGCGCGGGTATATACGAGCCGCGCCAGGCTACGTATAAGCGAGTGGCTACGTATATAATTACGTAGCCCGCTTCGTATGCGACCGCACATCGTCTATGTAGACGATGTGCGAGTTCGTAGTTTTAATTATTATTGATACGTCGATCGAAAGATCGACGTATCGCCTGTCGGCGGAGGCCGAGCCTCGCAGCGGGACGAATCCCCACAGCACTCCCCCCCAATTTTTGCGCCGCAAAAATGACATCATGCGCAGCAATTGGGGGAATTCAATCGCTGTGTGCCTATCTATGGTCCCTATCTCCTACTATCTCGTCGTTCCATCTCCCAACTGTGGATGGTGGAAGCTAATGCCGCGCCCAAACTTCTGTATTGGTTGGTGCGGGCGGTTTGTCGGGCTTTGAATGATTGCCGACTGTTTCTGCCCCTATGGCGGGGAGCACCACGTCCACGATCGGAGTTGCCTCGGGAGTAGGGGGTGAAACGAGCAGACGAGTTATTTGATTCTCGTATGGGAGGTATATACGGAGGGGGTGGTACCATAGCCACAGGAACAGGAATCGGTCTAGGTTCTGGTATGTGGAATACTGGAACTTCGACCACCTGTGGAGGAGGGGGAACAATGGGTTCCACGGCCTCTACCAAGGGGACAACCTCCATTGGGATTGCCAATGACTGTTGTTCCAGCGGTACGTTGTCCGGGATAGGGTCTAGGCAAGGGGTGTTTTGACCCATTTCTCGCAATATACCGCGGACAGTGCTCGGAGGGGGAGAGTAGCCAATTAGGGCATCTTCCTCAGCCTCCTGGAGTTGAGCTAGTTCTCGGGTATGATCGACATTGCAGCGTCGTCGCATTTCATCGGACAAACGCTCTTCAGGCGATTCAACACACCCGAGGTTTGAAGAATTATCGGACATTTTTCGAGAATTCAGGTCGAAAATAAATTCGAAACAAGGGAGACAGGATAGTACAATAAGTACAGGGCTTAATGATCGCAACACCAAATATAGTGTAAGCAGAAAAATACGAAAAAATTTTAAAGAGCAAGTTAGACGTTGTCAATCAGAATGCAAAGACACGAATGAAGCTTTACAAAATATACTTGATCGACTATGGTCGTTTTTTCTCTCGCCTTATCTGTCCATTTAGCGTCCACAAAGATGAGCGTCTTGTCAAGACTAGTAAAATGATACCAAACTCGATGTATTTCGGTATTGTAGTTTTGGCAGAATCGTCAAGTACAGATTTGCAATAATTTGAATAGAATTCATATTATTTTTATTATGTGCGTGGGATTACGCAAACAGGTAAAAACAGTATTTCGTTTTTTTTTTTTTTTTTTGTCGTGGCAACGAACTTTGTTTACGCACACAAACACATGACTGTGTTAACATGTATAGTAGTGTGTTTTTGCGAATTCCTTTTTGCACTTTGCTTCGTAGGAATTTCGTCTAAGTTCGTTTGTTTCCGTATTTTGTTATTTACCAGCGATTTTTCATGCGCTGATTTTGTTCGGAAACTCGCGAGACGGGTTCAAACCCAGAGTCTGGCGAAGGTCAATTTTTATTTTTCCACGAATTTATTTGTTTTGTTGGGTAATTATTTTAATTTACCACTAGTTGTTTTTGGAGTGTTTTTACCAATTTCTACCATAGTTTTTTTTTTTTTTTTTTTTATTATTTCTTTGTGCGATACGGGCAGACTTGCGAGTAGGAAGCATGTTTTTAATTTTGTATGAACCTTTAGGCCTACCTTTTTTTCTAAGGATAATAGGCTTTGAAGGATCAAATTCAATTTCCAAAATGTTGTCATCAAATTTGACGGATTTTTTGTTTTTATTTAACTTCGGAGTAACTAATCCTAACTCTTGTGAATTAGACTCAGAATTTTGTTCCATTCTATTTTCGTATTGTGAATTATTTTTGATTTCACTTTTTGTCTGTCCACTATTTGTTTCGACTAACTCGTTATCAATTTGTTGTGAGTCAGTCTTATCAGGCAATGTAGGGTATGGGTCATTATTATGCTTGACCTCTAATTCCTTTTGTCTGATCGTTGCTGTCAGCCTTTCCTTGTCATTGGTAACCAGGAATGCAGGTTTAAGTCTGTCGATTGAGACTTTTTTTTGTTCACCTGCTATCATTATGACGAAATTTTTCTCGTCTCGTGATATAACCTGGTATGGGCCGGCATATGGCTTTTCAAATGCACCTTTGAGTCTGTCATCTCGCACCCACACATGAGTTGTGGTGGCCAAGTGCTTTGAGACATAGACTTTAGGCTGGCCATGTCGAGCTGCTTGAGTTATGACGCTGTTTGCATCATCTCTGATGTTTTGAATCATCAATTCGGGACTTACATCTTGGGATGTTGTAAAAAAGTCTCAGGGTAAGCGTAGCTCTTCGCCGAGCGCAAGCTGCGCAGCAGAAAATCCTGTATCTGACTGTAGTGCAGATCTGAGTCCTAATAAGATGGTGGGTAAAATATCAGCCCATCTTTTTGTGTCTGATGCCATGATTGAAGCTTTCAGAGCACGATGCCACCTTTCCACTGCACCATTGGCTTGGGGGTGGTATGCTGTTGTGCAATTGTGTTTTGCACCCAGCTTGGACGCAAGTTCATTGAAAAGTGAACTTTCAAATTGGCGACCTTGGTCTGTAACAATGACTTCAGGTACACCAAAACGGGCGATCCATGTTTCATAGAGTTTTTCAACCACTGTTGGGGCTGACATCTCTTTTAATGGGATAGCCTCTGTCCATTTGGTTACTCGATCTATCATAGTCAGCAGGTATCTGTTCCCTCGAGATGGTGGTAATGGACCGACCAAATCGATGTGTATTATTTTGAATCGCTCTGTATTTTTAAATTTCTTGAGTGGCGACTTTGTGTGCCTTCCGACCTTAGACTGTTGACAGTTCAGACATTGTCTAGCCCATTGGTTACAGTCGGCTTTCACTCGTGGCCAAACAAATCTTGATGTTACTAAATTAGCAGTACTTTTGGGTCCTGTGTGTGACAAATTGTGCACACTATCGAACGCCATTTTACGATATTGTTTCGGCAGGAATGGCCTATCCTTGCCTGTACTGATATCACATGTTACCAAGATATCTGTACCGGGAATTTTACGTTGCCGCAGCTTCAGATTGGTTTTCTCATTGGTTAAATATTCCTCGAGTTCCAAATCTGTTAACTGATCTCTTGCGATTTCAGCATAAGGCAGCTGGGCAGGGGCAGAGACAGCATTTATTCGACTCAGACAGTCGGCAGGGATATTTAATTCTCCCTTGATGTACCGAATATCAGTTGTGAATTGACTTATTAGGTCTAGCTGTCTCAACCGTCTAGGAGAGACGGGGTCAGTTTTCTGCGTGAAGGCATGTGTGATGGGAAGATGATCGGTATATACCGTGAACGATCGACCCTCAACATGGTGTCTGAAGTGCCTTATTGCAGCATAGACCGCCAGTAATTCCCTATCGTAGGTACTGTAATTCTTTTCAGCTTTGGAAAGCTTTCTAGAGAAGAATGCGAGCGGTTGATTTAAGTCATTTTTTATTTGGTACAATGTCGCACCAATCGCAAAGTCAGAAGCATCGGTTGATATGCATAACGGCAGACTGTCGTCTGGGTGAGCCAATAATGTTGCATTTGCTAGCAGGTTTTTAACACTTTCGAAGGCTTTTTCAGCTTCAGTGTCCCAAACAATAGGAGTTTTATCCCGTTTTTTGTTTGTGGTGCACAATGCAAATAGCTTGCTTTGTTCAGCAGCTGCATTGGGCATGCAACGTCGATAGAAGTTCGCCATCCCCAAGAATCGTCGCATGTCTGCAACCATTTTAGGTTTTGGGAACTCTAAGATTGACTGCACTCTGGTCTTCGTTGGAGAAATACCTTCGGTCGAGATTGTATACCCGAGAAAATCAATAGTTGCTTGTGCATATTCGCACTTTGCAGGGTTGACAGTAAGGCTGGCAGTGTGTATACGCTGTAATACGGCTCTTACATGTTTCTCGTGTTCCTCCTCACCGCCTTCTGAGCATATGCATATATCATCCAGATATGCATATACAAATGGTAAATCTCTAAACAATCCATTGATAAATCGCTGGAAAGTTTGCGCCGAATTGCGAAGTCCAAATGGCATTCGAAGATATTCGAATAATCCAAACGGGGTGATAACCGCGGTTTTATGGATATCCTGTGTGGCCATTGGTATTTGGTGGAATGCCCAATTTATGTCCATTTTAGTGAACAATGTCTTTCCCCTCATATTCACGTTAAAGTCCATTATATTTGGAACAGGATAACGGTCAGGGATTGTCTGGGCATTTAAGGCACGGTAGTCCCCTACAATTCTCCATTTGCCATTCGCCTTTTTCGTCATATGAATCGGCGAGCTCCAAGAACTATTTGATGGTCGGACTATTCCTTCCTTGATCATTTGATCGTATAGTTCTTTAGCTGCATTGAGCCTATCAGGAGCAAGTCTCCTGGCTCTCGCAGTACATGGTTGTCCTTTTGTTTCAATTACATGGACTGTGTCATGTTTATAGGGAGCGTCTCGTTTGAAACATGGCTGGTTTATGCCAGGGAAATGAGAAAAGATTTTCATCAACTTCTCATTGAGTTTGCTGCAGCTATCTATCGCTTCGTCAATTTTGTACATTAGCGATTTGCCTTCCACAAATATACCGGTAGTTGAGTCGATAAGCCTAGAATTTTTCAAATCGACCAACAAGCCAAATTGTGCTAGAAAGTCAGCACCAAGGATCGCATTTGGGACGTCCGCAATGGTGAAGGACCACGTCATGTCACGTCTCAGACCAATGTTCACTTCGCTGGTCTCTAAGCCGTAGGCAGAAATGTTCAGGTCATTTGCTGCACGGAGATAGTATTTCGGAGTTCGTACTTTTTGTGTTTTGCTAGCTGGTATGATACTTAGGTCTGCACCTGTATCTACCAAGTACCTTCTCCTAGTTGTCCTGTCCTTTATGAACAGGCGGCGTGAATATTTTTCCGAGGGGACATCAGCCGCAGAGAGGGCCCCTCGTTCTAGTTTGATGACTCAGGCCTTTTTACAGCCCACCAGGCACATTCTGGTGTGCATTTAGTGGCTTTCTCATCAAATAGATTGTGGTAGTAGCACCACTTATTGTTGTATGGTTTTCTGTTGGGACTTTTAGATTTTGAGCGAGGGGGAGTTCCTCTTGGGCTACAACCCCTTCTTTCTGAATTATTGTTAGGCTTTCGGTCTCTGGACCTAGATTGCCTATTGTTATTTTTATAATCGCGTTTTTTCGAGTTATTATTTTGATTTGAATTCATTTTTCTTAAGTTTCTATTTTCATTTTTTAATTCGCGAAAGTTTTTATTTAGCTGGGCTATTTGTGCTCTCAGCTCATTAGTCTCAACCTCTGATGATAAGGCAGCTACAGAAGGTCGGTTGACACTGGCCTGTAGGGCATCATCAGCAATCTTGGCTAGATATTCCAGTCTTTCTACATTTTCTGCACGATTTGCACCAAGTGTGTATATTAATTGTGACACACTGGTGGGTAATTGCTTACAAAATTGATTTGCAATTACCATTGGTGTAACCATTTTGCCACCAGTCTTGATTAATTTGGCCATGAATACTGAAAGTTTTTCATCTCCAAGTTTCATGCCACCCATGACTTGGTTGATGGCTTCATCATCGGTTTTACCATAAATGTTTCGGATTTTATTACAGAACCACTCATATTTATTGACTACATCATTCGGACATTCCATTATATTTGGAACAGTCCTCATTATTTCAGCTGGCATATCTCCACAGATGTGTTCATATCTGAGTTCATCTGGGAGTTTTTCTTTTTTGAATTTGCCTTCGAGTAATGATAACCAGACATCTACTTCCCTTGGGAGGAACTCTGGTACTTTTATTTTAATTTTTCTTGCATCGAAATTTGCATTCGGAGCTCTGTTCTGCTCTCGAATTTCCATGAATCGCATGAACTGGTTGAAAATATCTAAATTTTCTTGACCAACGGGATGACCAGCAGGTAGCTGAACCGGAGGTTGTTCATGCTGTAGTCTGAGTTGTTCTAACTCTTGATGGAGCCTTTCGTTTTCAGCTTGCGTCTGTTGTTGTAGGCGCAAGGCTTCTGCAGCTTGTTGGGCTGCTAACCTAGCTCTATCCTCAAGAGACTCCATCCTATTTTGCGGATTTGCAGAGTTTACTGACTGACCAAGAGTATTTGCGTTGCAACCTAAGATTTGTGGTTCAGCAACAAAACTAGAAGTTTCAGCTAAAACGGAATCTGCAGGAAGTATTTTACCACTTCTTAATTTGCGAACTGCTATTTCCTCTTGTGAGATATTAATTTCTAACAATTGTGCTTGAGTTCTTCTAGCTTTCCTATCTGTATCAGATGTGGATACAGTAGGTTGGAGGTTAGCTGCAGAGGCAGGAGGGGTGAGAGGATGATTCTCACTTGGGTCCTCCAGTGCTGTTTATCCCTGCCCAGTCCTTAATAGACTGGCAAATATATTTCTCAGGGGGGTAAAATTCCACTAACAGACTTTTAATTTGGGAGTGATCACTAGCAAATTGCATAAACTAGATCACTACCAACAACATAAAACAACTCCAGAGAATGGTTGTAAAAATTTTTCAACCACCACAACAGTAATATTTACGTTTAGCCTCACCTCATTTAAAGCGCTGCTAGCGCCAGCGCTTCTAGCGCCCGGAGGGAGTAATAGCGCTGCTAGCGCCTTAAGGGGTCCAAAGACCTCTTGTACCTCAAGACTTACCAAAGTTGAGACTTACCTAATCACGTCGAGGTCACCAGCGTGTGGGAACCGGGTAAGTTGCCACACATCAGAAGGATAAGTCCGTGTCCCGATAAGTCTACGCCGTTGTGTGTATAGGCAGCCAACCTACGTAGCGTACAGTGCCGGAAAAGAGCGGGAACTGTTGGGCGAACGTAGCTTGTATGGCGCGGGTATATACGAGCCGCGCCAGGCTACGTATAAGCGAGTGGCTACGTATATAATTACGTAGCCCGCTTCGTATGCGACCGCACATCGTCTATGTAGACGATGTGCGAGTTCGTAGTTTTAATTATTATTGATACGTCGATCGAAAGATCGACGTATCGCCTGTCGGCGGAGGCCGAGCCTCGCAGCGGGACGAATCCCCACATAAAATTATGCGCAAAATTTTGTAAAATATGCGCATATTATATGCGTTTTTTTGAGACAAAATATGCTCAAAAAATTCAAATATGCAAGAATATGCATGAGCAATATGAGTGTCATTAAATGCAGTTTCTTAAGCCCAGTACAATTTTAACATCATTTTCTCCTGAATAGCAAAAATAAGACTAGAAACAGCAAAAACTTATTTTTATTTAATTATTTTGAATTACAGGCAATGATTAAATGCATTTTTAAATTTTCAAAATCAAATTTCTGTCTGATTATCACGGTACAAGGCTTTATACATTGAAAATGACCGCTTTACGTCACATGATGACTTGAGTATATTTGAAATTAGCAAGCTCCTATGGTGTCATATCTGTGGTTTAAGAAATGGTTTGTAAAAAATCTGTATCAAAGTTTGTTATAGCCGATAATACCTTATACCCTTCATTTTTTTCAATTACGTAGCTCTTTTTTTTTTACGTATTTATCTCGACTCAATTCTATTTTACCAATACAACTGAGTGTATGTGTTGCAGCTTGCATCTTATGATAATGTTATATGTTTGTGTTTGTGAACATGGCTAAACAATGGAATCTCATTCAGTGTTGCCTCCTACTACAACAAGAAAATGTCATTTAAAAAAAAAAATTGACTAAATTAATGGAAAAACTAAGAAGATGAATCAGGTACATGCTAATATGCGCAAAAAACGATAAAATTCAGCATTTATGCACAAATATGCCCAAAAAAAGGGGGAAATATGTGAAAATATGCGTTTGATCCAAATATGCAAAAATATGCGATAGTAAATAGGACTCATTTTTCAGGAAATTTTATGATTTGTAAAAGTATCGTGGATATACGCAATTTTTATGAATGGAAAAAAATATGCGAATGCATAATTTTACTTTCCCTACTTATTAGCTATTCAGTGTGATTTTCCCTCTTTTATCCCTCTGATAATGGTCCTGAAAAATTCATTTTCTAGCCTTCATCGAGAAAAACATTCGTTTTGGCATAAAAACAACCCAATCTCAGCAAAATGTAAATTTTTGCGCACCCCCTACCAGCTTCCTTGCACTAGATTTCTAAAAAACACTAAAATCTCCGCTAATATTTCAGTAATCAGCACGTCGATAACTACACCATATGTGAGAGATGTTTTTCACTTTTTTCACTTTTTTCGCTCTTTAGACACAAAAATTAAAAATTCATTCATAAAATTTTTGAAAACATGATACTAAATCAGTATATTTATCGCATACATCATATTTGTGTGATATTGATAATTTTTTGCAAAAAATATAAATATTATATATATATATATATGTAAGCTCTTTAGAAAATAATGAAGAATCATGTAGACACATCTTTCATCTTTCCATACTTAAAATCCATCAAAAGATGAACATGATACAAATCTAATATATGTAAGAATATGTATTCACATTCTTAAAATAACCACAGTTTCTGTCTGTGTTTCGCACTCGTTGATATAGTGAGTTGCAGAGATCTCTCATATATATATTAGATTTGTATTATATTCATCTATTGATGGATTTTAAGTATGGAAAGATGAAAGATGTGTCTACATGATTCTTCATTATTTTCTAAAGAGCTTACATATATATATGAGAGATCTCTGCAACTCACTATATCAGCAAGTGCGAAACACAGACAGAAACTGTGGTTATTTTAAGAATGTGAATACATATTCTTACATATATATATTACTTTATTAGAAGAATGTAGGTGGTATAAGTGATTTTTAAACAAAGAAAATCTATTTTTTCTTCCGAAGATTGCTGCCCAAGAGTTTTTTTTTTCCTTAATTTTTCTTATTTTTATTTGGATTTGGAGGAATTTCCCTCATTTTTCCCCTGTAACCGCCACTGCCAGCCACATACCTCCCCCCCTAAAAAGCACCTGGGTAGATGGGACCTACTGTTGTTCTCTCTGTACAACCGGTCAAATTACTGTTTTCAATAATTCGACCTGCGTGTTCGTCCGAATGTAGTCAGAAATTCATTAGTAAATACTCGACGGTGGTTTGCTTCGTTAAAACGTACAGCGACGCGGCCCAACCTTCACACGAGGCTTCACGCTGCCCCTCAAATCATCCGGCCTCCCCCTCGAGGCCGTTATAGATTCAATTTTCGAATCGGTTTTATTGAATATTTTTCTCATTACTTTCAGTTACGACAGTCGAGGAAGAATATCGGAGCCGGGAACGCACTGGAAGAACAATTCGGTGATCGGAAATCGAGCGTTCTTTCGCACCAGCCCGGATCCGGCCACGCTGTTACTGGAGGACGTCAAACCGTCGGACTCCGGTTCGTATCGCTGTCGTGTGGATTTTCAACGGTCGCCGACCAAAAATAACAAAGTTCGCCTGCAAGTAATACGTGAGTGTATAGACGATTTTTTTGTGTGTGTGCGTTATTCACGTTTTCTCATTTCAAAATACCATCGTCGTCGGAGGGGGCAGATGGGAGGGGGCGACGTGTACTACGTGCCTGGCTGACATTCGCGCAAAAAGCTTCTCACCGGTCCGTTGAAAAAGTGCGAAAAAGAA
Source organism: Ericerus pela (assembly GCA_011428145.1). Lineage (NCBI taxonomy): Eukaryota > Metazoa > Arthropoda > Insecta > Hemiptera > Coccidae > Ericerus > Ericerus pela. The sequence goes on from WOFM01002212.1 coordinate 360,350, forward strand.
TGGCTGGCTGGCTGCTGCTGCTGCTGCTGCTGCTGCTGCTACTGCTACTGCTACTGCTACTGCTACTGCTACTGCTACTACTACTACTACTACTACTACTACTACTACTACTACTAATACTGCTGCTGGACGGTTAACTTAACTTTTTGACTTGGTAATACGTACCTACGGTGTAAGTATTTCTGTCTTTTGTCTGTCTGTCTGTCTCGTTTCTCTCGTGGCCAAAGTACAAGTATTTCAGCGCAAGGAAAACAGTTAGCACGTATGAAAAGTGTTTTATGTGACGCGACGACTGCACAGTCGTCCGAAATCGTATCTACCGGTGGTATCCGACGCGAATATTTCTGGATTAATGGTAAGGTTTCGAGTTGAGTAACTAAAACGTGCGTATATATGTATGATTTCAATAGGAAGTCGAAGGAAAAAAGTTGGATGAAAAAAGTATTTGAATTCCGGAAAAATAGTTTCTTTTTGCGTGTGCCGCCCGTGTGTAGCTGGTATGTGCCGCATTGCAGTAATTTATTAGTTTTCCTGCTCTCTTTTGTATCCGTTACTCTTGTCTCTTCTAATCTTGAAAAAGCTTTTTTTCTTTTTCTTTTTTTTCATCGAAGAAAAATTAGTTTGATTCTTTTTATTTGGCGAGTCTCATACGTATTCAGGGCATCGGAGTAAAATTTCGAACCCAGGGGGCCCACTTAGTGCCAGCTGCAGAATTTACCCCTGGAAGAGAGTTATGAATTGAGACCGCGAGCAAAAAATTTTATTAGTTGTATTTCGTATCCTTAAGCACGTATCTTAATTATTTTTTTTTTTAATAGTCTTGTAAGATCTGACTGTAAGTACTAATTTGAGTACTATTGTGATAGTTTTTTTTCATAATAGTTCCACACAATATGTGATATGTAGATTGAAGACTGATAATTTTGTTGAAACTAGATTTTTAAGTTCTGGTATGGCCCCGTATTTCACAAATCTTAGAATTTTAAAAGTTCGTTATTTTCATCGAATTGAAAAGTTTTTGGATGATAATTCTCAAATTATATAAATTTGTCTAATTATGAGGAATAAATTTCAATAAATGTAATAAGTATCTCGCAAATTATATCATCTCCATTCAGTAAGCAAAGGTGAAGTTTTATTATGATTTATGGTAAAAGACTGTTATAATTGATAACTAATTTTTGCTCAGTTTTACAGTTTTTGGACTTCAGACTATAAACACTAATATGGAACAAATCTGCTTTTCTTCTTTTTTTATAATATGAAACTTTGATACAGTTGTAGTTTGGAATCTAGAAAAACCTTTATCTTAAATCCTATCTGTACCTGTGATTCAACTATGATTATTGGAAAAATGGGTTTTCTAGTTATTTTTAGATTTTTTAAAATTCTTTTAACGGAGTTAGTAATACTTCATTCATTCCATGTATAGTATTACATACCCATGAGATAAACATAATATTTTAAAGAAAATCCTGGACAACCTCTGATAATTTCAGAAATGGAGGTTTTGAATAACATCACATTTTAAAAATTTGCATATTTCCGTGCCCGTTTCATCATATAGATGGGATTTTAAAGGGTGAAGATTTAGTCGTTATATTAGTACAACTAAGTATGTGAAATGAATTCATCTACCTTCACTTCCAATTTTGTGACTACTTAAGAGGTTAAAAACCAGAAACATGAAAAATCCAATTTCTTCATTTTGTCATCAGAATAAAATTATTCTCATATGTGAGAAAAAAAAAACATTAACTTTGATACCATTATATATAAGACTTGTTAAATAAAGAGAAAGTAGTAATATTTTTTGGATTCAGGAAATCTTGGCTCCAGAAATGCCATTTTTGAAAAATCCATATTACCATGGAAGGAAACTCAAAAAGGACTATGGATTTGTTCCATACCAGTGAATAGTATATAAAGTTTGGAAACTGTAAAACAATGTGAGACTTCATTATAATTATTTATCAAACCAGAAATAATTGTGAAACATCTACATCCCTCAATGCAGTTTCATAAACATGCATATATGGGTATGATTACAGAATTTTTCTGGGTACATAATTAAAAAGTATCTAAATTGGTTATCATAAGTATTATAAAACAATAAAAGCACAAATGTAGTGTGAAATAAAATCTAGAAAAACTATAGTCTATTACTACAAATCAATGCCAAATTTCACACCTGAATTCTAAATGAAAATACCACCGTTGTGGAGATTCTCATTACTTTCGAGTAATTAGTTCCACATAATTAGTCAGATAAGTATAATGGAAAAATTAGGATCTTTCATAATCTTCTCAATTAGAAGAAATGTATCGGGAAATTACAAATTACAGAAACTTTTCTCAAATCTAGTTCTGTGAAAGTTCTTATTAAGTTTTTCATTTTGGCCCAATAACATCTGTATCCTAAATCCAATCTATACGTATGTTCTACTGTGATTACTGTCTGTGATGGTATGGAACAAAGTTTAGAATTGGATTTTGTCCAATCTAGACAGATTAAGTAAAAACAAAAATGGATTTCCAAGTTATTTTTATATTTTTGTACTTGTTTTGACGGAGTTGGGTAATACTTCATTTGTTCCTTGTATGGTGTTACATACCCATGAAATAAACATAAGATTCAAAAGGAAACTCTGGACAACCTCTGACAATTCCAGAAATGCAGGTTTTTAATCACATTAAATTTTGAAAATTTGCGTATTTTGGGGCCCGTTTCATCATATAGATGGGATTTTGAAGGTTGAAGATGTAGTCCTTGTTACAACTAAGTATGTGAAATGATTTCTTCTACATTCACTTTCCATTTTGTGGCTACTTAGAGGTTAAGATGGAAAGATGAGAGAGCACACAGGGCATCAACTTGTAAATTACCTGTAAAAGTATTTCAAATCACTGGTAATTTGTAGTTAAGATGTGAAAATAGATTATGAAAATATGTATGCAGCTGAATTACGTTCAGATATGTCGGTGAAAAATGTATCACGCTAATTATACGATTTTTTGGTGCAAGCATGGCTGGCAATGTTTGTGTAGTGTGTGTAGCGATTGCTACACATACAAAATTCCCAAGTGGTTTTCGCTACACATGGGAAATAATTACGTTTAAACACAATTACTCAAATCAGATTTTCTTTATTCTGTGTAAAATTTGCACCAAAAAAAAGTTGTTTTTTTCGCTACACATGGGAAAATGAAAAGTTGCCGGCCCTGGGTCCAAGATTACCCTATTGTTTACACGTAGCCTACGCCATATAGACCACCTTATTTACACGAAGACACTATACTTTTTCTGCTTTAATATTTACCAGCTTCCACATTATTATCGATTATCAGCAAAAAGAACCACTTTAAAGAGCAAAAACAATTGTCTCAAAACCCGACATTTGTGTTTCATTTTCTCTGAATCTAAATATTTTTTCGACGAAGGGTTGTTTTGTTGACATTTGCACAATTTCCGTCAAAAATGTGAACGTTTGGCTTTTTCGTTAGAGTAATTGAGTAAAATTGCATTTTAAATCGCCTTATCTTTATATTGAGTTGCTGATTTGGATGATTTTTTTGTTTTTTTCATTGTTCGTATTCCATCGTTATTGTTTTGGACGAGGCTTTGTTCGAATAACTTGACTCAGTCGAAAGCCAAATAGAAGTCAATCGTCCGCTGCCGTGTCACCGAACCGAATTCAAGAGATGGCAAATTCGTTTTTTATTTGACGTCGAATTTGATGTAATACCGATTAACTCGGCGTCGGTATTCCGCGAAAATTATTTCTTCATCAGATCCAGCTCATCCAGCTGGTGGTAAGATTTGAAAAAAAAAAAATTTTTTTTTCTTCTTTGACAATCAAATGACGCTCAACGTAAATTACTTTGTTAGCAGCCACGATCACGATACAAAGCTTCTCCTTCTTTTGTGCATAATGTAAATCGAAATTCGTATCTGTGGTGCTGGCGTGTACGTATGGTTTTCTCCAAAAGGTGTTACTATATATGCTTTTGACAGGTAATTAACGGCGGCGGCGGCAGCGGCAGCAACACCGTCTCATATTCGTGGGATGGTAACGCAAAGGGGAGGGAGGGGGCGTTGATAATGGTTTTCGGTTTTATATACTGCGTCCTATACGCAGTTAGGTACCCATTCTATACGGAATAGTCTGTTGTTATACGGTGTAGTTTGTATACGCGTATGAAAACGATATTAATTCTACGAGACAAACCGTACAAAACGTTTAATTGAGTGGAGTATAATACAGTTGTATTTGGGTGCGCGTGTATGGAGTGAGTGTGGGTATGGATGACGAAATACACACACACACACACACACACACACACACACACACACACACACACTTCGACGAGTATTCGTCGAATTAAACGAGATACGATTTCTTCGGTGGCGGTGGCTTCAATTGTTTCATTTTCGAAGCAATCGGCCAGCACCCTGTGCCCGTCTCCGTGAAAGGATGGTCCGTAGACTGTACAGGTGCGGTGAAGTGCAGAGCGATGATGATTTTTCAAACGACAACGAGAACGACTTCGGCACCAGCGATGATATTTTTTTTTTTTTCTGCCTTATAATCGCTCGTTTCAGCCCTATCTAATTTCTCAATTTTTCTCCTCCCCGATCCGTGCCCATTCTTTGGTCGCGCGTACAATAGCGACGGTAGTGTGTGCATCGAAAAACGAGAGAAAAATGCTCCGTCATTTTCGTCTTTTTTGTGTTTTACGAACGAGCTGCGAAGACCAGACAGCGAACGTAAATAAAAATATAGAAACACCGAAGGAATGACGAGCATTTGGAAGAGCGAAAGAAATACCCTCCGACGATGGATGGTGGGGGTGGTAAAAAAATACCAAAGGAAAAGCTTAATCGTATATTAATCGACGTTTGTAAAGCGTAATGGAACAAACTCCTTAAATTTTTTGCGCTTTTTCTTTTCTATCGTCATCATCGTTATCTCTCTCTCAGTCACTGTCTCTTTCTCTCTCACTCTCGCACTCTCTCTCGAAACCGGCATTTTCTCGAATGCCTTTTTTTTTAATATATATATATATATATATATATTTTAAATGTTTACTTTCGTGTGAACCAAATTCAATTCGCATTCGAATTGTGTTTCGTTCACGTAAAAACAGAAAGTATTAGATAGTTGTGTTTTTTTTTTTTTTTTTCCTATCGTGTTTCTTTTTACTTACTTGTTTGGAATGCAATTCCTCTGACATCTATATACAGTTTGTTTGTTGTTTTCCTTCCATTGTATATACTTTTTCGTTGAATTTTTGTGTATGTACATAGGGTGGTGTGATGGCGAGGAGGAGGGTGCGTTCGTACAGATAGACAACATTCGTCTTCCTCTGGAAATTCATTTCGTTGTTGTCTTTTTGCTGGAGGAGGTAGGGAATAAGGAGCGTATTTAGTACTCATTTTTGTTCGTTCGCGAAACGCGAAAAAAATTAAGAATCTCGTTTACGTTTTAGTTTTCTTGTTTCCTGTTTGTAACTTCCATCTGCATCTCCGCTTGTTCGTCTTTTTCGCTTTTCATCTGTCTGCGACAATGGGCGTTTTTTCAAGTATGGATGGCTGGTAACGGTGATTCTATCGAATTGGTGACTTTGGCGGGAAATTCGAACGAATGTGAAAACGATCTTCTTAAATAAAATACGCTTTGTACGCATTAATGTACTCGAATCCGTTGATGAAATTTATGAGACGTGAATACCCTACGTAGGACATGGGTACCGAATTCGTATTGTACGCTGTTTTGGACCACGAACAAAATGGGTTCTTGCCTTAGGTAGAGTTCGATCAAGGTAGATCCGAGATTGATCTCAGCCAAGGGAATTTGTTTTGATAATAAATTAGAAGATCGAATTTATTTCAAAACGTAGAATTTTATTTTTTGTTAAAGAAATAAAATTCACAAAATTGATTTCAAATTTACTCAATTCACTTAAACGGACTTTAACTCAGCCCAAAAATTAATAATAATATTATTTTAATCTTAAACTCAAATATTAAAGTAAGAAAAATATACAAAATTATTCTAAGTCTGGTACTAGGAACTTAGGCAAAAAATAAAAGACGTATCTCTATTAAAGAGATTGATCCAAAGGTTGGATACTTTAACTGGAGAGATGTGCTCTCTAAGAAGTCTTATCCAAAAGGGATTTCGATGGAAAAATGAGTTTACCAGATTGATTCTAATACAGGGGTTTGATCAGGCAAAGTGTGGTATGTTCTCAGAGGGGAGTAAATGAGACTGTCAAACCCTTAATTTAGAGTAAGAATTTCTCCGAATTTGATATCAGCTACAAGGGTGAATAAGGTGAATATTGAGTGCTATCTGGCACCTAGATCTCCAGTGTCTCTAATAGTATTTTTATTTAATATTTTATGTCTTTGCATCACAAAGTATTTCGAGGATAGTACTCGATATTTGGGCCTATTAATTTAGTGTAAGTTTTTTTGTACATTGTTTTTCAGTGTTGGTCATATTGGAGTATATGTATATTTGGCCACTTCATATTTAACATATAGGTAAGCCAAAACCTGGGGAATACTGGCAATTTTAGAGCCAGTCTGGACAGTTTATATACTGGCTTATTTACATGCACACAGACACACATAAATAGCAAATATGTATGTTTGTGTGAATGGCCTGGTTGTGTCATCTTTTATAGTGATACGAAATGAAGGGCTGGTTCCTTTACAGATTGTGACATCATCGCATTGTTGAGATTAGTCACAATTTGGTACTCGTACATTACCAACAAGCACATACAGGTAATTACGATCAAATGTAATTTTGTGTTTTGGTTTAACTTTGCAAGGACAAATATTAGCCTGCCTTTTGGTGATGACTGTTGTCGTGGTTCCAAGCCCCTAAACCTCATACTAGTGAGTCCTTACAGATGTTTTATTGCTTTTACCATAAAATAAATAGGGTAAATCTAGTTAAGATACAAAATGGTAGGTGTAATAAAAGGGTGTCTTCGATAGGTGTAGGGGTTCTTATTTGCTTATAAAAAATGCGTATCTTGTTTGTATGGATGAGGTAAAAGTGGAGAGTACCCAGTACCTAACAATGTGTTTCAAGTCAGCCAGTTGAATAAGCATGGTGTAAACTGTCACAGCATTTACTTGAAATTTGAAAATCAATTTTCTATGCTTTTCAGACCCCTCTTATTGTCAATTTTTTCATTGGTTAGTTAACAGATAATTATTTTATTAATACATGATAAGAAAGGCAATGTTTACTCGGATATTTTGCCATATGAATTTATAAGGCTCTTTACTAGCAGGTATGAGTATGAGGGTGATAAGACATGAGCAGCCATTTTGTTTTATTTGGTTTTTCTAAGGAACTGATAGTTTTTCATGAATTTTACTTTTTTCATTATTAATATATTTATAAAAAATAATTAATAACACAAAATGGCGGTTCATCTCTTTTATCACCCTCATGCATATACCTGCTGGTGAAGAGCCTTACAGAAAGTTGTGCTTATCATTGATGAAAGATAATCTTGATGTAAAGTAAACATGCCTCCATGCAAAAAGTTTTACTTGCAGGTTTTACACTGAGGCATGTTTACTTTACATCGAGCCATGGAGGTTGCAAGGTTGGAACTAGTAGAGATCTCAATCATCGAGAAAAAAAATGATCAATCTTTTTTTTTTGATTGATCATGATCAAAGATTGAAACAAAAGATCAATTTTCCATTGATCGATCGCTTATATTTGATTGAATATTAGTATATTGTCTTAAAATGACAAATCTTTAGAGTGAGAAAGGACAAAAATCATCTTTGCCAGATTGAAAACTAGTATGGAACTTTTTCATTAATGCTTATTAACATTATAAGTTTCAGTGCTGTGATGGATCCAAGGGATCAGAGGTGAGGTAGAGGAATATCTGTAGTAACTGAAACACATTCAACTTTTTTCATAAGTGCCTTTATGTTTGTCCTCCCTTTTTTGTAAAAATTCAGAATCAGATCTCACATGAGTTGGCATCAATTTTGCACTATTTGACTCCCGGGTAAACTTGGAAAAGTTTACTATACTGGTATAAAAATGAATGAATTGATGTAAAAAATAAAAGGTCTTACGTCCTAATTCCTTAGATAATACAATCACTGTTGAAGAATTTTGAGAATTTCAACAATACTCATAAAAATAGATGAAGAAAAAAAAGTATCCATGTCTCTCACTTCACATATATCAGATAGCATTCGTTCAATCAAATTTCAAATGTATCTTAATGAATAAATAAATAAAAAACTCCAAATCATTCACAACTTGAGCTTGTAACTTCATAATCAGTTTAAAAAAAAAGCAAAAAACAAAGTTAAAATAACTAAATTTCTTACTTTTATTTTTAATAAACAGTGTTAGCCTATCATTTAAAAATTTTTAAATACTGCTCAGCAGTCATGTATGGACGCTATTGATAAAATGTTTCTTTTGTTTATTCTGGAATCAGAGACTCTTCTCTTAATGATAGGGCATTATCCCTGGTTCTAGCTTATCAAATATCTGAAATAAAAATAATAATCATCTGTTAGAATAGAATTTATAGTAAAATGAAACCTTGTATGAACAAAATGAAAGCAAACTGATGAAAAATGTTGGAAAAATACTTTCACCAGCTATATGCTCATATGGACATAAGACTATAAATTACATGAAAATTTCCAAATGTACCTTTTGAAATGTGCACAATTCCGTGGGTGTTACCAATGCACACATTTAAAATTGGCGATTCACCAGAAAAGCAAGGAGATTTACCAAAAAACTAGGATGCTGGAAAGGATTGCATTTAAAATGTTCCAAACTATCCAAGAAAAATATTTGGTAAAAATGAAATGAAACTGATGTACAAAAATCAATCATTGAACAATTTTTTTAAAATTTCATTAATATGAAAAGAACATATAAAGATGAAAACTTTAAAGAATTAAATGAAATAAAAGACTTGAAGTAGGTAGTAGAAAAAAACAGTTAATTTTATTCCATGCACCAATCTGCGTATATGTGTTTCCTTCTAGCATTCATAATATTTTCAGCAATGGAGAATAATCTCTCCGATGTTGTTGAGGTACCCTGAATAACAAGGAATCTACGTGACCCTTGTAAAGAAAAGAAATAATAAACTTACTGTTGAGGAAATAATTATCAACATTACAGTATACTTTCTATGAACAAACAAAAAAGAAAAGAAGCTGACCTTATACAATCTCAGGTAAATATGTTTGTGTTTGACCCAAAATTTCAATAGATCTTCTTGTACATCTTTGATGAGCCCTGTCAAGTAAACACTCAATTTGGAGGGATCTGCAGCTGCACTTGAAATTTCTTGATCAACTTTTGCCTTAGTGAACTTATCAGTAGTATTTTTAGTAGGTGAAGAAGTAGTATTTCCACAATTTTTGATACAAGTACTGGAACATTCAACTTCATTTGCAGTTAAATGGTTTATCAATCTATGCAGTTGTCCTACAGCTAGAAGTTAAAGATATGTGTGGGAACATTTCTCTCACCTCCTCCATACAGGGCTTCATCAAACTGATCAACCGAAGTCTGCGACCCAAATTATTAGTGCATTGCACTTTAAACAAAATATGTCATCTGTATGCACTCATACAGATGACACATCTCTACATTTGTTTTGCAAACAGCAAATAGGAAAAGTGAGTACGTACTAATTATGTACTTGCTGATATGGTGTGTGTCACCTCAGTATGTTTTTCTATGGTTAGGCATTAAACCAGCTGGCTATCGGTACTGAAATACAATTTGGTTGCCCTGCATGCAAATTTGGATTAGGTTCCTTGAACCGTGTGTAAGTCTAAATTACCTACATGCAACAGCCACAATATGTCTGTGGTGTTAGATATGAAAAATGAATTTTTGTTTAGTTAGCCCAGGAAAAAAATACAGCCGGTATTTTGTTAAAGTTTGCAAATTCTTCCCAGAATAGTGCCCACTCGTCAAAGGTAAATGTGTATTTTTTTTTAGGAACATGCTGTATGAGATTTTTTACTCAAAAATGAAATTCTTCCTAATAAAAATATACAAATTTGTCCCACCTCTCTATCCCAATTAGATGAAAAGTTCTGATTTTTCATAGCACACTTATTTGTCGTTAGGGTATAATGCCTTAGTTAATTGTCATCTTCATATTTTGCATGAGAGGAGAATTCTTTAGGTTTCCTGAGGGACTTCATGTTTTTGGACAGTATATGATGTGATTTAGATGAGGACTTTCGAAACATATCCAGTTTTTTTTCATTTGATTTCTCATTAATTGGTTATCGGCAATGGTTGTCGGCTGAAAGCTTCCCATCCAAATATTTTCAATATTTTTAAAGTCAAACTGAGTTTAGACAGTCTAAAATTATAAAATCTTCATGATACCCTGAATGTAGCCATTTAGATGTATTAATGCAGGCCCCAAAACAAAAGTTTATTGTACAAAACTTGTCCTCAGTTTTTCTTTTCATCAACGATTAGGTGTGAATCTCCAAAACAACCAATTAATAATCAGTGATAAACTGAAGAAATATCAAGACCTAAACCATAGTGGTCTTGATATTGCTTTATTTGTTCTTGATCTTGTCCTTGGTCTCTCATCAGTACTCTTGGTTTTGGTCTATTCTAGTTGTACTGTTAGTTTGTTTTATTGATCGTAAATAATAATTTTGATAAGCCATTTTTGCGGTAATATACTTACTGGAAGAGATATAAATGAAAAAATTATTTGAAGGGCAAATTCTCCCCATTTTCTGCGGATGCACATGGGTATGAGGAGTAAGACTTTCAGTACCTATGTCTTTTTAGAGATCAGACTGGATGGTATCAAATACATAAACCAATTTTAAAACCCAGTTAATATGTTTGTAAAGTATCATGTATTAATTATTAATAAAATGAATTTATTAAAGGTATCGACTATTGAGGCACTACTTACATTAACATTGGTACTGCGCAATGCGCAGACGTGTGGGCAGAATCAAAATTATATTTAGTGCGATAAACAGTGACTATTATGAGCCAAAAGAATGTTTAACAAAGGACATGGTCAGTTACCAAAATACCGCCAATGGGAGATGAACGTCAATCAGCTGAGATTTGCTGAAACTTCGATTTGAACAGGCTGAAAGGCTTATTTGTTTAATTCGACGAATATTTGATAAGTTTCAGTGCCCCCCCTTCCATATAATAATAAATACAGTCGTAAAAATCATCCATTTGTTGAAAGATTATGAACATTTGAAATGTTCGATTTTATTTTTTGTCCTCTGCTCTGTTTGGAAATTCGGTAGCCTATGTCCTTTTGAAATACATGAATTTGATCCTTCATTCGCTTCATTGCCTCATCGACATCACCCTTTAGGCTTCTTCTTTTCCTTTTTCCTGTATAACTGAGTACTGTTCCGCATTCCTCAAAAGCTGTTGAGCCGGATCTTGGTATATTTTTCTCTGATCCATCCTATAACTTGTTAACACGAGTCAATACCCCGTGTGGGCTACTTAAGCCTATTTTTTGAAGCTGATTTATCATTCTTCTATCTACCGGCATTTTGCAGTCAGGTTATACCTACATAATCAACAGCAAACAGCAGCAACAAATAGCACTTGCTGTTGCAGCAAATAAACTGTTGGTGATTTCAAATGAAATAGTTGTGATAAAAATGCAAAAAATGTTCTGCTCCAAAGGAAAGTACTTGTCTTCATATTCCATAACAAACAAAAACAAAATACTTTGTTTCCACTGATGCTCACAACAAATCAGCTCTTCAACAGCGTATCAATCGCACCTACTGTTTAATATGCCTGTCTATTTGCGATTAATCATAGAAAAGTTTGTAGAAGGGTGGGGAAAGAAATTTTCATGAACAAAACGATCGAATAACCAATTTTCTGATACTTTATTTTGTTTTTTGCGGTGTTGGCCAATTGAAATGGTTAAATTTTATTCGAGTGAACAACAAATTTTGTTAAGATTTGTTAACCTGACAGGTTGAGATCGGAGACGAGAGCATTCTTTATGAAAAAATTGTCCTTATGTAACTGCTGCTTCCAGAGTACAATATATAAATAGAGGACGTACGCTCATCTAAACACGATAATAAAAACATGGCACCACTTTTGAAGCTGTTGTTCACACTCCTACGGTACCAAATTTGAATTTGCTTGCTCTCTATTCAGGCCCATTGGTAATAGTAAGAATTTTTGTAATTTAATTAACGAGAAAATATAATTATTGAAGCGAGCGAGGCAAACCCCAGCGAAGATTTCTTATGTACCCGCATACAGAACAACATTGTGATGACGCTATTGCTCTTAGATGACCGAACCAAAAATTACCATTAACTTTTCAAATGAAACCAGATGTCGTGAGGAATCTATTTAAAAAAAAATTCTGTTCCTCTATCGGAATTTGAACCGTCATCGCGCCTATGTTTATTATTTGGAAATATTGTTTTTCTCAGTTCAGATTCCTACTTTGATTGGCAAGGGGTTGCTGGTTAGGATAGTGTTTTGTTTTCTTAAAGATTAATTGATAAATACATCTTCGATCATGTTTTTTGAGGCACTAAATTTAAATTTTCAGTTAATTTTTGGATTGAGCCACTCACTGGGACTCGAAGGACTCCGAAAAGAGTTAGAATAATTTTTTCTTAAAAAATTGAGTGACTCATCGTTGGTTATGTATTTTTAGGCGCTGTGTTCGAATTTACAGTTAATTTTTGAACTGAATATCGCATTAAGAGGGTGTGATCTAAAAAGGGTTGATAGGAAATTTTTGACTATTTTATTGAGTGATACTTCGGATATTTTTAGTGCAGTGCAATGTTTCGCTTCTAACATAACATGTGCTATGTGACCCAAGTACAGTTTTTTTTTTTTTTTTTGGGGGGGGGGGTGTGGGTCATTCTGCATAACCAACTTTGCTTTAGTTATTATTCTGGGGTTCGCTTTCAGCCCGTGAATCCTGCCCAGTTAATCTGGAAATCACAACGAATGTAAATTTCGTTTATGAAAATGTGATTTAAAATTGTTGGTAGCTTCCTCAGGAAGCCAGGATAATTTGAGCCCAACAGTGGTGTCATTTTTCGTTTCATGTGCGTCCTATGTTATATTGAATACTCTGTGATGCAGCTGTATTATGGTGCCGATCACACATCCACCATTAAATAATTTGGGAAACTTCAAAATGTTGGCGAAAGAAAAATGAATATCTAGGCAAGGAGAAGAGGGGTGGAAAAAGAAAAACATTTAAAAAATTTCACGACGCGTAAAAATTGTTTCTCAAACAACTGGTTGTGATTTTGGGGGCGGGAAAAGTAAAGACACTTTATCATGGCGTCGACGCTTTTGCAGGTGATCGTACTTTTTTCACACTGTATTGGAATATGGATGTAGAGAAAGACGGATTCTGATTTCGTTAGCGATTCAATGAACCGTACGATGAAGCTGCGAAATCGATAATAATATAGTATACGATACGCGCTTATGCCTTATAAGCTGCAAAAAGTTAAATGTGTGACGGTTGTTGATAAAGAACTTTTTTTTTCGCTTTCTACCACTTTGTTCATCCTCTTTTCCCCTCTCTTCATCAGAGCTTTGTCTCCGCTCATCACCGCCATCGCCTTCTCCCGTGGATGATATTATGGTCTGTATGTTTGGTTTTTTATCCCACTCTGAATCGTGAGTTCTGCATTCTTCATCGTATTCTCATACTTATATCATAGCGGTTGCCGACTACTTCTCGAAACTCTATTTACTGTATCGAAATTTCACCACGAAAGATTTCCGCATCGTCCAGCATAGTACCTTTTAGTGCGAATACTTTTCGTATCAGTGCTACCTTTTACACTATAAAATATTGATAAAAAAAATAATATTTTGCCTTGTGGATCGTCGTCTCGAGTCTTTCTCTCTCCATATAGACAATCCATCGAGTCTGCTCTCGCAAGACTGCGTATTCGATGATATGGAAGGAAAAAAATTGCTTTCGTATAATTTATAACGTTTGTATTTTTTGATGTATGTTATTTGAAAGCACTCAATTTCACACTTTTTTCCTCGCATTTTGGCGAAGATTGCAGTTATAGCATGCCTCTAAATGGTGTTAACACTAGTTTGGAAATTTTTCCGAAATCCTTTCTGCTGTTCCACAATCAAATTGTATAGTGTAGACTCAAACTTTAAATTAATGTCCCAAGTTAAGAGTCATTGTTGGTCAGTAAATCCCCCCTCCAATCGAATCAGCGGTGCCACATATCTGGAAACTTCTGTACCAAAATGATAGAGACTAAGTAATCGAAACCGTAGTTGAAGAGAAAGATGTCAAAAAACATTAACAAAAAATTCTTTGCCGTACGCAAATGTTTACGTTTGATCACCCGGAACCAGGTCTTGCTTTAAAAAGAATCAAAAACAGCACACAATCTTTAAAAATGACAGTAGGTGCGAACGGATGCACCAAAAAATGAATTGTGACCTATCCTGTTTACGGGGATATGCCTATGACTGAGGATCTATTCCAAAATTTTCACATCAAATTTCCCTTACAAAGAGGGTGATGACGACATAATTATAGACTTGAAAAATGTAGAGGTTGGATGAAGGGTTTATAGGGCGCTCTGGTAATGGGCATGGGTTTGGCTCGTGACTTGAGGGAATTTGAGCAGTGTAGGGTGATAGGGGTGCCTGCGGTAACCCTCGTTTCGGCAAAGTCACAAAAATTGATCTTTACACATGCTCTGTAAAGCCATTAAACACATACGAGAGCCAGTGTTTTTCCAAGAAAGAGAAAATTTTTCTCTTCAGTTTCCATTGGTTACCTCTCATTTCTTCAGGACCTTTCCATAAATATGCCTCATTTTTAATGAGAACTTTGCTACACCACTGTATGTACCACAGTTCTGTATTCAAATGCAAGTATTTTGTTAGATGTTGGATAGGAAATGGGTGATGTGGGGACATTACTCGCATGAGGTTGTGAATCTCGGACCCCCCAACAATAATTGCTGTCACAAGGCTGGCAAATATTTGTCTCTATGACGTTTAATCCATGCACAAATTACGTTTGATTGTAATTACTTGAACATACATGCAAGCACTGTACAAGTACCAAACTGTGACCAATCTCAACAATAACGATGATGTCACAATTTCATACACAAACCAGTCTTTCATTTGTTATCAGTAGAAGAAATGATGCACCAATCTACTCACATAAACGTACGCAATTACTATGTATGTGTGTCTATGTGTGTGTAATTAAGCCCGTATATAAACCGCCCAAACTGGCTCTAAAATTGCCAATGTTTGCCCAGGTTTTGTCTTACTCGTGTATGAAGTGGCAGAACACACAAAATCTGTAGATTACCTTCTAGTGAGAATATCTTTTCATGACAAGGTATTCCACAGGTGAAAATAAAAAAATATTTATTTTACTGTT
Organism: Ericerus pela; assembly: GCA_011428145.1. Lineage (NCBI taxonomy): Eukaryota > Metazoa > Arthropoda > Insecta > Hemiptera > Coccidae > Ericerus > Ericerus pela. Next base: position 375,839 of record WOFM01002212.1, read on the forward strand.
GTACTTTTCGAGATTTTTAGATTTTATTTTAATCAAGAAAAATTTTTTAAATATTGTCCGGTATTTAATAGCTCATTTTGAAAAATACGTCAATCTTAATATAAATTGCTATTATCCATTTTCCATTATTTACTTTTTTTGAGAGGAAAATTACATTTCAACTGCTCACTTTTCTTTCCAACTGCACATCAAATACTTCTAGCTACACTTTAATTATAAAATGAGCTTTGCCTTAAACTTAAATGCAAAGTTTAAAGTGGTTAAAAACGTTGGCTGGTATAAGTGCAGTCACTGTTGAACTTCGTTGTTTTGAGCAGTGCATTCTGTTTTTGATCATTTCGATTTGAACTCGGTAGGTATTTGATAGCCCTGTTAAGTAAAGGTTTCAAATTGAATTAATAGTAACGAAAAATTTTATAACTGAATTATTTTGGAGGTGAGCTCTTCAATAATTGGTGAAAATACTCCACCCCATACCCTGTACTTCCACCAGCGAGGGCTTCAGTGTGCGATTTTATTATTTTCAATTTTACTCTATAGCTAAGTGAAGTTCCTTCTTGAGTATAAAGTAAATGTAGAGTAATTACATAAAGTTTGAAACAAAAAAGTTGCCATGCATACTTTTCGTAGCTACTACAGGAGCTGAGATGAATGGATTTATTTATTTATTTATTTTTATTTATTTTTTATTTTTTTCGAGAACCTAATAATCTGCATTATTTTTTTATTGGGAAGCTGACAATGAATATAAAAACATGGTAAAATAAATTAGCATACTAATTTCCCATTAATATGGAGTCCGCATATTATATTTCGTCCCTGTGCATGCATAATGTCTTTAGTTATGAAAATGCACTATCAAAAAAAATAAAATTTTTTTTCGCGTAGTTTTCCTTATGGTATATTTCCGTTTTTGAGATTTCTATTAGGTATCAGTGAAGATTTCGACTTTTTTCGTTTTAACCAGGAATGATCCTTCACATCGTATATTTAATCTTACTCTCCACAATTCGACGATGACATAGTAGAAATGACTCTCGCAGAGTATCTCCCTAAAAGCGATACTGGCTGTATGCATTTACCTGATTCCTTCGCGATTGTGAGAAATTTGAGAAAATGGGAAAAAAAAACGTATTTCCCCTTCGAAAACTGGAAAAATCGAAAAAAATAGAAGAGTATTGTAATGTTCGAAATATATGTGCACAGGACCTCTAACCAGAAAATTTATTCATCGTTGTATTCATTGCGGATTGTGGTTGCAAACGCATTCCTCTTCTTTCTATTGTATACCATTCTCTCCCAATTCAACCGCCTAAACTACGTCTCTTCTATTGTTCTAAATTTTTTATGTTGATTATTCACATATCATATCATTCACATCACTTCCTGCCTAGCTATCGATTTCTACTCGTCGAATTTGATGTAGATATTCTTGTTTGCTTGTCTGTATCCGTGGTCAGAAGTTTGGTCTTCCTTCGTTAATACCGCTGCTGATACGAGGATCTCTGCTCCTAGTACCGCTACAAGCAAAATTTTTGTGTCTCGTTTCATTTTCCATTCATAGTTATACCCTTGAAAAAATCCTATTTTTCGTAGAAATTTTTACTAAAATTTCGAATTTTGACCCGAAGGAACTTACTTCCTCTCATTTTAAAAGTGTGCAAATTGTTTCCCTATCCTGACCTAATTTGAAAAGTTTTGGGTGACAAAATTCGAAGTGTAGCCTAGTGGAGCAGATTTGGCATAAAAATTTGGCGGTGGGTTTCTGCATTTAGATACGGAAAAATATAGATTAGAACAGAAGGTATCTCCTTACCTTTGCTGGTAGGTTATAAGCAGAGAAAAATTCTTTGAAGGCTTAGCATAGACTTGGTGAGCAAATGCTCGTTCTGTTTCTGTCTTGTAAGTGTTTTGAAAATCGCCCGAATTGCTGCAAAAATCAGTTTAAATGCTTTTTCGTTTGCTAGAAAAAGCAGTGAGCACGCAAGCTGTTTATTAAGTGTTAGTTCATGTTTGTGAATGCATGGTGCCATTTTTTTTAATCAAGAATAATAAAGGCTCTGAGCAAAAGTGGACTTCGTTGACTTTTTGAATTGAGGCTTGTTAAGGGCATCTAGTTGAAAATGTATGTTTCACATGCAACAAAGAACCTAGTCTTAACCTCTAAGTAGCCACAAAATGGAAAGTGAAGATAGATGAATTCATTTGACATACTTAGTTGTACTAATTTAAGGACTAAATCTTTAGCCTTTAAAATCCCATCTATAAGATGAAACAGGCCCAGAAATCCGCAAATTTTCAAAATTTGATGCGATCTAAAACCTGCATTTCCAGAATCATCAGAGGTTGTCCAGGATTCCTCTCAGAATATTATATTTAACTCGTAGGTATGTAACACTATACATAAAATAAATGAAGTATTTCTAATTCCATAAAAAAAATGTAAGAAAATCTGAAATAACTTGAAAATCAATTTTTGCTTTTACATAATCTGTCCAGATTGGACAAAATCCATTTTTAAACTTTGTTCCATACCATCTTAGACAATAATCCAAGTAGAAAACATGTACAGATTGGATTTAGGATGCAGATGCCCCAGGGCCTAGAACAAAAATCTTAGTAAAAACTATCACAGAACTGGATTTGAGAAAAACTTAATTTTTTTTTTATTTGTAATTTCTGGATACATTTCTCCTGATTGAAAAGATTATGGAAGATCCTAATTTTCACGCTGTACTTATCTGACTAATCATGTGAAACTAATTATTCGAATGTAATGAGAATCTTCATAACAGTGGTATTACTGACCCGGCAAACTTTGTTCCGCCTTTACTATCAAAAAGTGAAAAACAGAAATTTAATGAGTCAAAAAAATTATAATCCAGATTTCATATTAACAAATGTCAAGTGTTAAAATCACCAAGAAAGTTTACACAAATAAGAAAAAAGTCCAAATAATTATTTAAAAAAAGCACCATGTAGGGTCTGAATGGACTTAAAAAAGAAAGTATAAATAGTTAAAAACTATTCACAGTTTATTTTTCTTTTACTAAAGAACCTTGCGATGTACGATATTTTTTGTCTGTTGGTGAGGCGCGAGAACAAATAAAGCTGAGGGTTGACCCACATGGGAGCACGCAACATATAATTGGCCGTGAGAAAAACATGAATTTTCCAGATTGAGACCACAAACATTGAAGATTTGGCCTTGTGATTTATTTATTGTCATCGCGAAAGCAAGACGAATGGGAAATTGAATTCTTTTAAACTCAAACGGCATATCTGTCGGAATCATAGGAATTTGAAGAATAAGAACCTCCTTTCCTTCTTTTTTTTGAAACTTTGATCTAGTCATGGTTCCAAATCCAAAAGTACCTTTATCCTAAATCCAATCTGTATGTGTGTTCTACTGTGGGAAAAAAAAAAGAAGAAGATTAACAGACAGAAGTCTTATCTTTTTAATTCTCTCAAGTACGTCGTTTCTTCCATCGTCTCTAACTGAAAACACTTGAAAGAATGTCCTCTTTGTCTGATCACAGATTTTTGTAACTTATTTAGTCTTCTTATCTAATGTTTGTCCTTTCTTCATCGTTAGTCCCTATAGGCTGTCACTCTCTTAATAGTTTTCACAACCCGTTGTCACTAAGTTGTGCCAAGTGGAGTGCGCCTCCGAAGTCCCTTTCCATAATTTGGCCTATTGGCCTGTTTCACGGTATCTTTGAGGCTATTTTTTCTCTCAATGGACAATGACAGAGTGTCCTTTACCACCAACTGAAATTTTCTGGTTAGAGTAGATCTCTTCACTGCTACTATAATTTTTCTGTGGCGCCCGTTCGCTTTTTTGTGCTATCCCATAACTGGCTGACTGATTTAACGATTACTTTTTATAAGCTTCTATTCTACTCATTACTGCGATTTATAAAATATACCAATACTGTTGCCAACCTGCGGCAACGAAATAACGTTCATTTTAGATAAAGCTAAAGCCAAAAAAAAAAAAAAAAACAAAAAAAAAACAACAAAAAAACAAAACAAAACAAAACAAAAGCCTATTATTTAAAAACTCGTTTTTAACCTAATTTTTATCGTATTATATGTGCGTTTTAGACTGTTTTGACGCTGTACCTGGGGGTCCGATATTTTTTTCTCAGAGACAGAAACGTGTCGTGATAAATGGTAAATGAAGATATGACACGAAGGTGTATATAAATAAAATACGTATGAATACGTCTCTATAAACGAAAACGATTACCGTTCGTAATTTATTGTTCAGCCCTGGTAATGCCGGCGAAGGGGTTGAAAACCTAACTTATGCTGTTTCAACATTTACCAGAATCGAATTGTCGGTGAATATCATTTCCCATACGGCCATGTCTCGCGATGAATCGTATGTATCCTGACCTGAGATGACTGTACGCAGATCGCAACGGATAATTTTCAGCGTTTTCTCAGCCCCCTCAGTACCCTGGTTTCGCCACCTACAAGCCGATCGCTTGGAATGTTTACGAATTAACGTTCATTTTTGCGCGGGTACTATACATGGTTGGCCGAGGGTTGTTACTTTACCGTATTACGGCGACAGAGGATACGCGAAATTTGTGCGGTGTGCGTCCGAATTGACGTAAAAAAAAAATTTCTCATCGATGATTCATGGTTGGCGTCGTTGGAGATAGTTCTTGATCCGAATTGTGGGCTTCCAGCCGTACTGGTTTGGGTTTTTTCGTATAAAGAGGGGGTGCACCGCACGTGTGATGAATCATGCTCGTCACATCGTCGAGTAGTCGTGCTTCCAAAAACTAGGAATTTTAGTCGAGGCAATGAGGAGCTGTTGTCTCCGAATTCCCCAAGTCAACATTTTTGCGTCACTAACGAGTAGTAAAGGGAACAAAATAAAAATAAAAATGCGCTAAAAAAAGAAAAATAATCTTTGTAAAATTTCTCCGATACCTTGATGATTTTTTTACCCACTGCCTACGGAGAAGGTGGTATGTTTGGTATGTTCTATCTCCGGAATTAACGGATTTTTGTTCGCTCAAAACAGGGATCCTACTTTACGGATTACAATGGAAGTAGGTTCAGATGTTCCTGCCACCCCGGAGGGTGTTTTAGGCTATTCTTTTTCGAAAATTAACTAATCAGAAGGGTGTAATAAAGAAAATATCAATTTTATGATTGTGAAAATTTTTGTGGTGAATTTGGGCATATCCACCAATGAGATCTACCTATTCAGTGTAATGAGATTTGATGTACCCTAATTGGTTCTTTCATTTAAGGCGTATGAACCAATAACAAAATTGAAACATAAATTTGCAGGGTGTTGCACGGATATGGTATTTTTCTATATTATATATATTTGGACTCTTTGCTTGCGAAAAGTTAGTCTGTTCTCAAATCTCATAAAGTCATGATGATATTTTTGACGGTTAAGTTTTTAATGGTGTAATGGATAAGAATTTTGAATTTTAATATATACCCCTACTTTTGAGTGAAACATCGTTACACATATATCTCAAGGTGTCAAGTTCGAATTATGCGTCCATTTTTGGATTGAATCTCACTTCGGACTCCATATGAGTCCTAAAAATGTAGTAAGGATGAAATGTCTAGGTACATATTATTGAGTTAAACATCATCAGTCGTGTATTTTGAGACGCTGAGTTTGAATTTCTTGTTCATTTTTGAATTGTACCTCTTGATGAGGCTCCTGTGGCCACAGAAAAACGTTTAGAATAACATTTTCACGTATTATTGTACCTTACATCGTCTGACATGTTTTTTGAAGCGCTGGGTTAAAATTTTTAGCCCATTTTTGGATTGAATTATTCATTGGGCCTCTCAACTCTCATGACTCTGAAATGGGGTGAGGATAACATTTTCAAAGAAATTGAGATAAATATTGAGTTAATTATTGAATGGAGATGCTGAGTTCAAATTTGAGGTACATTCGAGTAATTTACCACTAGTTTAACTTTCTGAGACATTAAAATGTGGTTAGGATAATTAATTTATTCTCAAATATTTAGTGATGTATACTCAAATTTGTTTCTTAAGGTGTTATGTTCGAATTTATGGTCCATTTTTTCATTGCACCATTCTTTGGTTTCCCTATAACCAAAAATGGGTTTAAGAGAAATTTTTTCAATTGTTATGTAATTCTTAAGTTATATATCACTGAATATGTTTTTTGAGCTACGCTACTTTCATTTCTATGAGTGAACTATTGTCAAATTAATTACCTCATTTTAATTGTTTGATCTTTTAGTTGTAGTCACTTCAAATTGAGGCTAAATTAGAACTGAGCCTACCATTGTTCTAAAAATTAGTACCTACCTACCATGTTTTTTTAACTTATGTTATCTTTATATATTCGTATCATCAACAATTTTATATTGGTTTCCACTAAAAAATTACAAATAAAATATATTTAAAAGAAAAAAATCGACAGTGTACTAAACATAAACCAAAAAAAAGGTTAAAGTTGAAGTGTACCAAAAAATGAAAAATATGTTTTTCAGTAACCAACTATTATCAGAATTGAAATACTATAATGTTTTATCAAAAGTAAAAAAATCAAAATCAACTTTTCTTTTCGATGAACAACTCAGGCGCTGGTCTTAATTGATATCTAAATGAGATAACTTGATCTTTCTCCATTATTAATAAAGTATGTTTTCTCAAGTAACCATCAATCTACTCATGAGCGGGAAGGGTAAGACCCTAAATGATTCATTAATGACTATACTTTAAACTGTGGGTTACAAAAATTCAATTTGTTTTACCTGTAGTATCCATACCTGATAATTCAGGAAAAAGGTTCTAAAGCAAGTATAGGATTATATTAAAAAGGCCAGCGCCTGTGTTGTTCACTGAAAAGAAAATTTGATTTTGATTTTTTTTACTTTTGAGAAAACATAATATTTCAATTCTGCTAAAAGTTCATTATTGAAAAACTTTTTTTTAAACTTTTAGTGCACTTCAACTCTAACCTTGTTTTTGGTTCATGTTTAGTATGCAGCTTTTTTTTTTTTTTTTTTTTTTTATTATTATTAAAATTGAAAACATTCTAAGATGAAAAAAACTGTAGCCACAAATTTGATTTTGAAAATAGGAAAAAAAACTATTTACCCTCTTTTTTATAATAGTATGTAATAAATTTTTGTGTTTAAATAACTCTGAGGTTGAAAATTCCAGTAGGCGTCCTTGTGTGTTATTCAGATAAATTTTAAGAGATTTTTCAACAGCTGTAATAGGAAAGTAAAAATTTGGAAGTAGGTATTCGAAATACTTTATTTACAATTTGGTTCAATTTTCTATTTGGTTTTTTGAAAATTCTCTATTTTTAAATTGATTTTATATGAGTAACAAGTAGTTCAACACCTTCATTTCACAAGTTTTTACTGTTTCCCATGGGAAGAATGAAAAGTGATAGAAGAGTTAATAAATTTCATTCGATGCATATTTGACACCCAATTAGCTACTCAACATTTTTTGAACTTCCATGTCAATACCCCCATCAATTTGAAAGACATTTTTTTGGTCTTCGGCTTAAAAACAAGCTATTACGGTAAATTACCTACTTAGTTTAACTTAATTTTTCCGCGATTCAAGAAGGTGTGACCACACTACCGCAGAAACTTCTCTCACTTCAAAAGGCTTTTTTCGGTTGTTTCAATTTTTTTTTCTGTTTTTACATTTGGTGTCAATCAATTTTACATTTAGTGTGCGCTACGAGTCTGTTCATTGTGCTCGACCGAGTTGACCTTTTTTCTGATCACTGTTCCTTACGCCGTCTTATTAAATGGTGTATACCGCATCTCCTATTTTCCCATTAAACTGCGTTAAGTAAGTACATAGTAACTTGTTACTCATCTACATTTTGAGAACGTGTTGATTCGGGTGCCACTCTTCGGGCCGAACGCAACAACGAACTGGAATTAGGTGATTGGAAATTCCATAAATTTTAATTGCCTATGTTGGTAAAGATGTGCGCGATACGTGGAATCTCATTAACCGATTAATTTTAAGATGGCAGTTTTGCGTAAGCTTATAGCGGCCGGTGTAAATTGAATGGACTCTGGTCTCCATCTAAGTTTTTCTCAAAAATGACTATACTCGTGCGTTTATTGCCAAAAAATGAACGTAGGTTTTGAGAAATAACGCTTTGTCATTGTTGCTATTTTTTTTCTTCAAATAAAACGTACTATTAGCCTATTAGGTATCGATAACTCAATAATTATTCCATTGCGTGAATAATCAACCTATTAGTACCTACTGTTGAAGATCGGTTTGTTCAAAGCGGGATTGTATGTGCTTCCTTGCTCGTCACACTTTTTCCCTTGGTGCGCGCATGGTGTGTTTAGAGTCGTTATTTGAATTGTGGAAATTTGTCGAATAATTCCATAAACTTTTTCACAACATTGAGATTTTGACGCTATAATAGAAGCCACTGGTGACGATGAAAGTTGGAAAAGTTGAAAACTTGACGCTGAATTTTATTCACAAAATTCAAGTATATGACAGTTGTGAATGGCGGTTAAAAAACGCATCCAGACCGCATAAAGTTTCCCCTCGTGTGTTCATCATATTTGGGAATCCTATAATAATACCGAATATTTGATAATGGCGAAATGACATGCAAATCAACATTTTTGCGAATTACAGAACCTTAAGGTTATTCAAATTGCACGTGAATCAATCCTTCGTTGCGAATTAGACCCAAAACAAGCTGCCAGATTATTATTTTTAATTACACGCCAACGAACCGAAAATTGAGGCTAAAAAACATTATTTCGAAGGTGACGGGGTGGGCCTACGGTGTGCTTATTGACGCTGGTACCAGATTCCGCCTCCTATAATTGATCAATTTCTGTCCAGTTATTATTTTTTATCGTTCAGTACCACAGATTTTGTATCGACTGTTATTCGAAAATCAGTCGACCAATTTCGCTCGAATTCCATACCGAACCAGTCCGCAATGGTCTCTAACTACCATAGCAATTTGTGACTCAAATCTTACGGTTTACGTGAGTTATCGGTATGAATGACAACGTGGTGGGTTTGGAAAAGATTGAAAATTAATTTTAAAAACTCGAACTCGAACGTGCAGGCACGAATGCCACTAACATTGTTCTAAGTTTGAACTGTGGTACCTCTTTCAAAATCGTAACCAAAATCAAAATATGGATTTTATGGAAGATACCGTCCGGTCGATTTGCACCAAAATTGGCAGTATGCTATAATAAAGCATCTGCTACAAATTTCGGTAGCTATTGATCAAAAATCAAGCACTTTATAGCCAAAATAAAAACAAAAATAGCGGTATCGATATATGTTTCTTTTATTTTGGATATAATTAAAGCTCGTTTATTTGTCAAACATTACTTTTTTTACTACGTTTTGGTGCGACAACGTGTATCACCTCCGTATGATTTTGTGCATTGCGTGTCTGTTTAACAAGCACCGCATGGGTTTCCACTATGGTACATATTAAACTAACTCACCTGATGTATTATGTATGTAGATTCTGCATGGATTCGTATGTTTTTCTGACATTTTACCATTCCATCAAGTTTGTACGAAAAAGGATCAGAGCCATAGGTTGGAAATTCAGGCTTGGGGCGAAAAAGTTTATGAGCCCTCAAAAAAATTGAAAATTGCATCTGTATTCAGTGCCTTATTCAGAATTTATTTGTGGTAGGGGTTTTTTAACGTTTAAGAAGTAAATTTTGCAAGCGGAGCTATCGAAACAATTTTTCAATATGTTTTTTAGTTAATTTTTTTCGATTTTCATTAGATTTTCGGTGAAAATTTACTTACTTACCTATTTTTTTTTTCTTTTACTACCGGCCATTAAAAACTGCGGGGCTGGTAGAGTCCTGCCTTTTTCTCTCTCGTCAATACTGAAAAAGGTATAAAAATGTAAATTGTCGGTAAAAAATTAGAAATTATATGAATTTTTCGAATTTTTGTTTTTAAATTTCGAGTGGAATTTTCAAAACAAATTTCTAACTTTATAACGAAAAACGAAATATTTTTTTTTGTATGGCAATATATAGCAGAAAAAACAAATTTGAAATGGGAATTTCAGGTCTTACAAATCATGAGAATAATTGAATATGCCAAAGTACAAAAAAAAAAAAAAAAAAAGTAGCTAATACTCAGATGGAATTGTTAAATTAGGAGTCTTGGCTGAAGCCTGCCACTTTGTATGTTAGCAATGGCAGGATGAACTCCAGCGGGTGGGGCTTTGCCCAACCAATTTGTCCCTCACTGTTGTTTCCCCCAAAGTGGAATACCATGGACTATTCCCCCCTCATCTGCCTGAAAGATCCCACCAAGTATGCAATGAGTGAATCTAGTATCTGAACTCATTGTAATTAAAAACATGTCTAATTCACAAATAATTATTTTTAAAAAGATTTAAAAAAAATCGACAAAACTAACAAATCATTATACAGATAAAAATTTAAAATAAAAATTTTTTCAAAACTGTTGCCCTACTGGGATTTGATACCCTGGCACTACTCGAATATTAAGCCATACCTCTACCACAGCGCTGCAGCAGTTAATTACAAAGCTATACTGACAAAAAACGATGTTACAGTTAATAATAACCATATATAATGATAAAATGAGCAAGTTGGCGGGAGACACTTGTATATACTATTACTTATCTATGGAAGTCTGATTTTTTCTTGACAGAATGTTTCTGAGAAAAGTTTTAAAAAATATTGAATAAAATAATATGATTTGAATGCTATTTTTTAGGAAAATTTTTTCTGGTATCGTGAACATATGGTGTAAAGATTTCAAATTATGAATGAATTAGCAAATGGGATCTTCTGGTGAAGTTATGCGGTAGAGGTTTTTTTTCGACGTGTGTTAAAAATAATATGAAATTCTGGAAATATTTTTCAATGAAGCAGAAGAGGTCAAAAGTGAAAAATTTCCCGGGGCAAAAATGTTGCGTTGTTGTTTTGTTAAGTATTTTTTATTATTATGCCGTTGGTTTTAAGAAATTTGTAGGTCCCTGGGTAATTCTGTCTAACTTCATATTTGTTAGCCATGTCATCCTGCAATGCTGCGATGGTCCAAAAAGGAACGGAGGACAGTCGAGTATTTTTTGCTTTCAACAATGTATAACTTTACTCAAACATATCAAGAATATCCTCGGGTTTGAAGCACATTCATGCGTGCACTCATCAAACACAGACACACACACATATCCACCAACAAAATTCCATTTATATATTAAAATTTCATTTCGAGTTATTTTCATTTTGACTTTTTAGAACCGCCGGAAAAGCCTGTAATTTACGATCAACGTGGAAAAGTGACATCTAACGCCGGACCGTACGAAGAAAACAGCGACGTGAAATTTATTTGTCGAGTTCGCGGAGGTAAGGAAGAATCCGTTTAGCTTTCAAAAATACGTACCTAAATGTGACGTTATTTGTGCACGAAAATAAGAGGATTAAAAAAAAAAATAGCGAGAGAAAATGCCAGAATAGACCATATCCTGAATGTTGCTTTTTTTTTGTTTGTTTTGGATTCCTTTGCACGATACTACCGCATTTAGGGGCTGAATTCTCCAGACGTACGAGTTTGTGGAAATATTGACGTGCTAATGCATCTCGTGTCTCATTTTCATTTTTGTTTTTGTAACATTCATTCGATATTTCTCAACTCGACTGCGGGTCACCAAAATTGCGGATAAGATTACATGTATCTAGGTATCATGTTGGTAGCTGGTCATTAATTCAATATACAATAGCTCAGATCCTTTTTTTATACTTGAAAATTTAGTATTTCTGATAATTTTTCCTTTAATTGTAGTGATGAGCAAAATTAAAACCAACACCAACACCAACACCAATACCAAAGCTTGACTGTGATAGACCAAAACCAAAAGCCGAACTCATAAGTTACCTACTTTGAAAATGAAGTTTTTAAAAGATGCTTTTATAAGACATGTAAAACATCTCCTATCATAGTCCCATGTCTGAAATTTCAAAATAAACATAAAACTAAAAAGAAAAAAAAAAGAATAAACCTGCGACTGTGGGAATTTTATCTCAGCACCCCTGAGTCAGGCTTCTTATCTTTACTACTAGGGGTGTGGATGAGGATGATAAGAGGTGAGCTGCCATTTCGTGTTTGTCTTGTTTATATTCTATTTATATTGTTTATTATTTGTTAATTGTTTATTGTTATTTGTATATTTACTAAAAGCCTTGATGGCGCTTCGGCTTGTACCAACTCTGCACCTTTTCTGGCATATGGGTAATACTGTAGAATTCGTTGTTTCGACAGAAGCAATAAATTTTTATTTTTCATGTATGCGCGTGACTGTGTGGGTAATGGCGCATACGCATCGAATATAATGGAAAATACTGGCAAAATAATTTAGAGGAATAATATTGAGAAATAATTTTGGTTGGCTTCTTGTACGTTTATTATAATGATACTTAATATATTTAGTACATCGTAACGAGAATAATGCAAAATGGTGGTTCATCTCTTTTCACTTGTATGTGCACACATGGTAGTAAAGACCCTTACCTTGAGATAGAGAGCAACATAACTACCATGATGCTGTCACAACTGGTGATAAAATTGGAAGAAACCTGTGTTTGAAAAAGGCAGCATCTTGATACGTAATAACTTGTAATAACCAAACACAATTTTACAGTCCCAGATGTTAGTACAAGAACTACATCACATTTCATTGCGCTAATGACTGCAATAAAATCATATAAAAGTATGAGCAAACTAAAATTTTTACATTCTGGCAGTATTTAGTGTCTAGGTAATTTTTCTCATTTATGTTTCAAGAGGACATGAATGGCGAGTTGATTCAGTAAAAGAAGACTGAGACTTAGACAATGCTTACATAATCAACAGCAAACAGCACTTTCTATCACATCAAATAAACTTTTATCAATTTCAACTGAAATAGTTGTATGAAAAAGAGTCACACTTTGGAAGGAAGTCGTTGTCTTCATATTCTACGGTAAACAGCAGAAACAAAACAGTTTGTTTCGGTTGTTTGATGTTCACAACAAATTTGCTCTTAAACAGCACTTCGATGTGCAGTTTAGAGGCACATATATTTGTTACACTAGTTTGAAGTTGCTGCTGATGGTTACGGTTGCGTAGCCAAGTCCAAAACTTGAATGTGCTAGATCAAGACGACCGTGGTATTGATCTTGGTCTTAATCTGCTCTTCACTATATTTAGCACGTCTCATATATCTTTTCTTGGGTTTTCGTATCGTAATGATTAAGTGCGTAGCGAATGGGATCGGGGTTGAAGCTCCCACCAGAGCTAAAAAAGTATTAAAAAACTGGAGGGAAGTCAGAGCCGCGAGAAAAAGTGGAGGTGGAATAAAAATTGGTCAGAAAACCAGGAAAGTAAATTCAGCAGCCCTTGCCCCCTCGAATAAAATTACTTCTGCGTCATATTCTTGAGCTCGTAAGTCATAATTATTAAGATAGTGTATATGACTAAGATCAAGGCTTCCTTTGTTTCTTCATCACCATGCTGTACGTCGTGTGTTACCTTCCGCGGTATTATGTGGCATAGTGAATAAGTACTTGAATCCATAATACTGTTACGTCACCTACTGATGGAAAATCAGCTGCCATCATATTCTGGCTCAAAATGGCAATACGTGATTGGATTGTTGTATTTGGTGTTCCCGCATGTAATTGGAAAATTCGTGTTGAGAGACCATTCGGTCCCAAATTCCGATCAGTTGTCTGATAGTACATCGACAACCCAATAGACCTACCCCAACAATAACAATCTTCATGTTCAACTTGCTTACAAGTCGCCCTGCCCCCCTGCCAAACCGCTCAGTGTGAAAAAAAACTCTCATTTTATCTAAAAAATATTGAAAAATTTTTGCGCTGAAATTGTTTTCAAGTTCTGTCTAAACATGAAGATTGTGTAAAGAATGTCGCAAACTGGCTTTGATTAGGGCCTTGTCAAGAACGTTTATAGCGATGCAAATAACGTAAATACGTACAGTGTTTAACATCGTGTTACCTATTCAATCATCATTGCGTTTGAAAACGTGAAAATTGAAATTTGAAGAATGAATGGATTCATTCGTTTGTAAACAATGTTAAAAACTGGTTTTAAACACACTGTGTAAAAGCGCTTAAGGCAGATTCATTCCTGAAAATTCACGTAGTTAATCTGTTTGTTTGAGGGGTTTGAGAAAACTGTTGGTGATTTTAGTATATTTTCCAAAGGAAAATTACAACTATTGCATTCAGTGCCGTGACTGGACCTGGTGGTAGAATTTGTGGAAAAGCGCCGATTCTGAGTCGTAGATCACGAATATATGTATAGGTCACTCAAATTCTTTTGTACTATATATATATATATATATTTCCACTTTTTGCTCATTTTGGCACTTTTTGGGAGTCTGTGGAGCTTCCGCTGTTTAACCTATGGTAATGAAATTTTGGGTAGTGTTGGAGGCTTTCATGAGCTACACATTTGTGTTAAAATTTTTGAAATTCATCCGCTAGTTTCGGAGGAAGAGATAGATTCTCAAAGTGTTGCAAATGCACCATGTTTCATCACGATAACTCCCGTAAATTAATAGAATTTGGTTTGAAATTTTTATGGCAGTTGGAGATTATGAGGGACTGGTTTGGTATTGAATTTGAGCGAAATCTGTCCGCTGGTTTTCGAATGGCAGCCATTACAATATTTGACACTATTGGAAAATACACACTTAGGCAACGCGGTTTTGATTCTACTTACTTTTGTTTCGGTGTTAATTTCCAATATTTTTGTCGTTCAATGGCATTGCTCTGGCATCTTCTTTTAATATTGGTAGTTTATAATTCATTATAAGCCTATAGTGTTCGCAAAATGTGTTCTTGATTCCGAGAAAGGATACTGTTTGATATTGTAGTAATGACGTGAGCTTCGAGCCGTGCCCCAAGAGTGTATCGCATTGTATCATTACATACGTAACCCTCTTCTTCGTTACTTTTTCGGCCCTAGAAAGAAACAGAACTAATCTCATTAGTGCGATCGATCCCTGCTCCTTCTACTTCTTACCTGCACTCTTTCGAGCATATTATCATGAGTGAACTCATCACTTTCGTTTAGCGAAATTGAGTCTGCAATTCAATTTTCCAAAATAGTTGGAATTATTTTCCTTCTACCTTTTCGCGCTGTCACATCGTCGAGAGTAGGATTAGATGCTTTCATTTAGCGTAATGTTGTATAGGTACGCTATAAAAGTGGCTGACATCTACACTGAACGACCTTTTTGTGTTTAATTCAATGCTAAATGGAAACTACTAATCTGTAATAGAAGGTAGGAGGTGGAGAGTGCGAAGTAGTATAGGTTATTCGTAAGAAATGCAAAGAGGAGAAAAAAACGAATGTTGTATTCTACAATTTGAGAAAAGTTGAGAATATTTTTTATACAGTGTAGAAGGTACATTAGTTTTAGTAACATATTATTTTCGTTTGATTAATTTTCCGCTTTTACTGCATAAAATTAATCAGTTGGTTGAATTGGTTCATATTTTGTGTTTTTTCAATTCAAATAATTTCTGATTGAAGAAAAAATCATTTCTTGAGGAGTTAGTGTTAATCTGTGATAATCCCACAAAATAACACCAATTTTTTCCCACGGTACAAAGATACTATTAAAGTCAGTCTCGTATTTGGATGATTTTGATATATCAGAATAAATTAAGAATAATGAAAGTGTACCTCCGACTGATGCATCATACCAAATTTGAAGTCATTCCATGTAATATTTCTTCTACTATTCTGATTTAAAAAGTGAAAAATATTGAAAATCAAGAACATTTTAATTTTAAAAGATACCATGGTAGGTATTCTTAGTGCCTATGGGCAGGGTCAGAGAGGGAATAAACGACAGGGGTCAAAATAATTATTTTAGCAAATAATTGATTTTTCAATTTTTTTTTTCTGTGTAAGCATTTGAAAAAGGCCCTTTTAGAAAGTCCGAGCCCAGGGGAATCCCCCTTTTCTCCTCTACCCGGGTCCTCCCAGCAGGTCAGGTACTCTGGAAATACAATACACCCTTTATTAACCTGAAGGGGGCATCAATTTTCATTTAAAAGAAATTGACTGGATGTTTGGGTAATTTCCTGTTGCTTTTTGATTGAACCATACAAATGTTTAGAATGGTTCATCAAATTTTTCTACAAACCTGAGCCAAGTTTTGGTTTGCATGTCTATAACCATTTAACATCCGTTTCTGTAATAATAGACACTTTTTCCATACATTTAAGATATTTTATGTTATTTTATGAAACTATCAAAGTGTGACCTCAATGATGAAAACTGCTTCCCATTTGGTACAATATTTGGATTCTCAATATAAACTTAAAATTCATTGTAGTCTACTCTCCTAACTATAAACCTATTTTTAGGTATTCCCCTGGCCTTGGGAATATTGATTGACACAAATACCTAAAACTCCCCCTCGTTACCACCACCATAAGTCAGTACCGTATTCACTCAGCCACAGTGCAGAGTGACGGTGAATGAGGGAGAATTGTCTTAGTGTGGTAGCCCCCACACCACTCCCCCTCAGTATAGCGGAGCATAATACAACTACCAGTACGGAGGCGCCTTGCGAGTAGGGATATACCCCAATGTGTGGTGATGTCCATCCTCATCACCGCACTGTGGCGCACACCCTACAGCGATGTCACATTCTGGCAGCGAAGGTGCGATGTACTACCACAACTACAGGCTTCTACGCATGTCCGAGAGATGGCATTGATATAACCATCTCCCGCATCACGTCGAGGTCACCACTTTTAGGTAGTCCACCAGACCGGGGAATAGAACTGTCGACCAACGGGAATACCTATAACTCTCCCTCGTTACCGCCAACAAAGTCAGTACTTTATTCACTTGGCCACGGTGCCGGGTGATGGTGAACAAGAGAGAATCGTGTGTAGCCAGCTGACACAGTATGGTAGCCGCCACACTATTAATTATCAAAATAATTCCCTTGTAATTGGCCCCTGCGGTTGTGAAGGGGATCTTTGTAAAATTAATAAATCAACCAAATCACGATTCAGCTCACTAAGTATAATGGGTCTTCAAATTTTTTGTCCATTTTTAGATTTCAGAAATGCAAATTTTTGGTGTTATTGAAAAACTTATAGCAAATAGGAAAATTAAGCTACGAGTAGAAAATAGATAATATCATAGAGTCATGGAGTGGGAGAGTGCCCAAAAACACTTGTTCTCTGCCTCCTTTTCTGAAATTGCCCCCTCAAACACTATAACCTTAGCGTTCCTAAAGACACCTATTTTCCTGTTTAAAGAACAGGATTTGGTCCCCAGGGACTCCTATTCTCCACGCCCTTGTAAGGGTGGCAAGAATAATGTGGTCTACAGCAGCACTAGTCCTGAATATGACGCTAGTACTCGCGGGTATCTGCAAATCGTACGAAAAGACTAAATTATTGTACCTAACCCAGGTATTTATAAATCCGAAATTTATGGTGAAGTTGTAACTCTGCGATACAAAACAATTCTTCGTCCATTTTATTTTAACCAGTGGTTTGTCGAATTTAAAACATCGATGGTTTTCCTAATGATTTGTGAAAATTTTTCAATTCTTGTGAGTTTTAACCTTGAATCAACTTCCCAAACTGAACACCGTGGCTAGACTTTGCGGCAGTACCTATTCCCAACTGTTGCTTATCAATCATAATGAACCCATAAATTCTGGTGGCATTAAAAATTGAAGCCATAATATGCGACATTCTTTAGGAAAATGATTTACTTTGATCCTCAAAACAATTTCGAATGAGAACCGTGAAGAAAAACATTGATTTTCTAATTTTAACAACTTTATGTCGCTGAATTTTTAATTTTCACTCGAAGTTGGTTTCTCATCGATTAATTGTTGATTTTGTGTGATTTTGGTCACCAATTTCGTCACGAGTAAATACTTAAACTTGCGTGAATTTTTAATCCTCCAGGTAAGGACAAATTCATTTGAAAGGATGGGTCCTGTTTGTCAGAGGCATGCTGTACTCTGTATTGATTCGTTTGTTCCCATGAATTCAGTCTGAATCCTGCAGAAGTTGAATGTTTATTTAGAAAAAAAAAATTTTTTTTCATTCTTCAACTCATCTGTCTGTTTTCCAAGTAATATTCTGGCAGATAGTACCTAATCACGATATTTTTATGATAATCATTTTGTCAGTGTATCTTCTGTTTTTTTTTTTGTTTTTTTTTTTTGTTTTTTTTCGGAAATGTCACGTACGGTCTTTAGTTGAGTAAGGTGTTGTTGAAAACCCGAAAGAATTCGGTGATTTTTTCATCAAAAATTGAACCTTCACATTTTCCAGGCTTGATTTTCGACCAATACTCTTTTACCATCTAAATCAATGAAAAATTTCATTTTATTCACCCTTTCGTTTTCGAAAAAAGAGTAAAATTTTGAAATCCTCCCACAAACATAACACTTTTTTTATCCCAATCAATTGTGATAAGAAGTAGGAAAAAATTCTTTACATTATTTAGTGTATGCCTATCGATTTGGAAAAATGTGGAAACTTTGGCACTGTTTGATCGCACGCTATTCTGTATGTAAAAAAGTATGTAATCATATTTTCCCCGAAGAGGCTGTTCTGTTCGAATACAGCTGTTACCCATATCACGTGCACAAAATGATGAGCTCGTAGCCGACTAAATTTCGCTTGAGAAGCATTAAATTCGAAATTATTCGATTTAGAATTGATGCGGGCAGATGGCGTCGCTAATTTCCAAATTGTCTCCGTTCGAAATTGAAAGCGAGCATCAATAAGCTCGCACTCAAAAAGTTTATGGCTTAGATACCTTTTCGTACTCGATTTTTTCGAAAAATTTGTTCGAGACAGCAGCCAGAATATATTATTTTCGATTTTGGATTTTCGGTTATGTACTTACTGTCGGTATTCTCTGTTGTGTCCTTTCTTCGTTCGCATCAGGCTACTGCTGTGAAAAAAAAAAAAATGCGCATCTTTCATGAAAGTTATTTTCGTTTATCTGCCTTGGTATTTGCTCGACTAATAAGATGTCCTTTTTCCTTTTCACAGACAGACAGACGCACACACAGAAATAAAAAAAAATTAAAGGGAAGCATACTTTTTCTTCCCCATCAGCTCCCTCCTCCTCCCCCTCCCGCATTTGTCAGACGTAGGTATGCGTATACGAAGTCGATATTTTGTGTCCTGTGGGAGCGCATATAGTCTCTTTCCATAATAATGCGTTTCAGATGTAGAAATGCACATACCATTCGTGTCAGATCGTATTTTTTGCGCCTTCATGACACTTCCTTTCATTGCTCGTCGTAAAAATAAATGTCACTTATTTTGGCCGCCTTTTCTGAAACATATGCAATAATTTTGGGTAGGTATAGTTGGTACCTTATGTTATTTTGTGATCGCGCCAACGTGCGTCGCGTCCCCTGAAATTGCTCCACCGATAATTTTTGATATTTCCGAAGATATACCCATGGTGCAGGCATAGGTCGGTCTACGAAATTGGTCATCCATAAAAAGGCTATGAACGACGTGCTAATGAAGTTTTTTCTACGATGACTTGCGACAAGTCGACGGCATGTACGTTCGTTCGAAAATTAATCTTCCGAGCTTTGTGCACCGATAGCACGTGTTAGTTGTCCAACAGTCTTCCTCTTCCCCCTTTTTTAAGCCTGAACAAAAGTTCGCTGGTTGAAACCAGTAATTTTGGATAGATTCTGTACTGTGGTTGTCTATACAGGGTGTCTGGTTTTCGTTTGGCAAGCCGGCAGGTACGTATAGTACTCGAAAAAAGAAAAACAAAAGTCCTGTATGAAAAGTTGCCTACTCAAAAATTGAAGGGGCTACAGAGTTTTAAAGATTACAAAAAAGCACGTACCTGCCGGCTTGCCAAACGAAAACCAGACATCCTGTATAATGACATTAAAATTAAAAAACACTAGCGCAGCAAGCCTCATTGGAAAAAGTAGGTTTTCGATAAAAAGAATTATGAATTTTGATGGTCCCATTAATTTTGTGTATGTTTATATGTGCGTTAATGGTATGTTATGATTGTATGAAATGTGGTAGCTGCTGACAAAATATTAGGCATTGTGAAATTTAAAAGCATTATGAAATTTAAATTAATTATGATGATAAAGCAGGTAAATAATCATATAATTTCAAATAAAACCAAAGAAATATAATGAAGTTATGAAGTAAAAAAAAAGGAAACATCAACATGTGATTAATTTTTGTAAAAAGAAAAGTTCGTTCAAATTTAAAAAAAAAAGTGGAAAAAGAAGGTTTACCGGAAGTACCGCCCAGTCAATCTGCAAAAAAATTAGTAGCATGCCACAATAAATTTTAATGAATATTTGTTTTAAATTTCGTACATATTTTTCTGAAATACCGCATTTTATGATCAATATAAAAACAAAAATAGGGTCTGGCCGATCCGTGCCAAAATTGAAAGCGTACTGCAATGAATTAGAATAAATATTTATTCCGAATTTCGTGGCTATTAGTGCTATATTGAAAATTTTATAGCAAAAATAAAAACAAAAATAGTGGTGCTGGAAGTACCGTCCAGCCAATCCGCACCAAAATCAATAGATCTGATCCTTGGCTTAATAAAAATGTTCATACAAAATTTTGTGATTATTAGACAAAAATTGCGATCTGTACCGTGGGAACAAGAAATTGATTCATATCAATGTATCTATCTATCTATCTAATCTATCTATCTATCTATCTATCTATCTATCTATCTATCTATCTAT
Organism: Ericerus pela; assembly: GCA_011428145.1. NCBI lineage: Eukaryota > Metazoa > Arthropoda > Insecta > Hemiptera > Coccidae > Ericerus > Ericerus pela. The sequence continues at coordinate 396,654 of WOFM01002212.1, forward strand.
CTATCTAATCTAATCTAATCTAATCTAATCTAATCTAATCTAATCTAATCTAATCTAATCTAATTCAATCCAATCCAATCCAATCCAATCCAATCCAATCCAATCCAATCCAATCTAATCTAATCTAATCTAATCTATCTATCTTTTTTTCTATCTATATATATATATATATATATGATTTTTTGTTATTGGTGCCAAAATTTTCCTGAGATCATGAAACGAAAAACGAACCCACCCCCAATCCTGGGGGCTAATACCGCACCAGGCTTAATAAGTAGATTTTCTAAACAAACCTACTTAAAAACTTCTAACGCAGCAGCAGTTACGTTAGCACAAGTAGGTTTTCGAAAAGTTTAAAATTAGTTACTAAAAAAGCATTAATGGGATGATTGTACTGAATTTTGTAAGTGTTGACTTCAAATTACACAGTTAAAAACTATCTCCTATTTCAAAATCGAAACAAAAAAATAATTTTTGGAAGTACCTTCCGGATCAAGCTTTTATAACCAACATAATATCTACAATAGCTTCACCCGATTTGCGCCAAAATTAATAACATTTTTTGTTCCGAATTAGTTCCTATTGATCTAATATTTGGCATTTTATAGCCAAAATAAAAATGAAAATAGCGATACCGGAAGTACTGTTCGGCTGTTCCGCACTAAAATTGATAGCACGTTTTAGTAGATAATAATAAATACTTGATTCAAATTTCGTGGCTATTGGTCTAAAATTGAAAATTTTATAGTCAAAATAAAAATGAAAATAGCGATACCGGAAGTATCATAAGGCCTATCCGCCACAAAATCAATAGCTCAAATCATTGGCTGGGTACTAATTTTCGTTCTAAATTTCGTAACGATCAGATAAAAGTTGCGATTTGTATCGTGGTAACTAGAAATTAGCACGCACACACAGGTTGCAGCAAAAAGAGCTTCTATCCAGAGAAAATAATTTTACGGAATAGCCCCCTCGCCAAAAAAAAAAAAAAAAAAAAAAAAAAAAAACTAAAATTGAAGTACTAAATTTCTTGATAATTGTTCCTGGTACTTATACATTCTGAAGAGAGATGATTTCGTTCTTATACCACTAATATTTGGTAATCTTCATAGTACCTATACTTTCTCATGTGCAATTTCTTCATTGCAGGATATCCAGTGCCAAAAGTCAAATGGTGGCGCAACGAAGTGCTGCTTGACTCAACTGTTTCGATCAACAACAGCGACCAGTTTGTGGAGAGCGAACTGACCATAGCTAAGGTTTCTAGATCAGACCTCAAAGCTACGTACACCTGTCAAGCTTCAAATAACAATATCACTGTTCCGCAGTCGGCCTTCGTAATGCTGGATTTATATTGTAAGTGCTTTTTTGGAATACACTGTAGTCTAATTTTGATTTATGTTCGTGTAGTTTTGATTGAATTCGTCATTTGAAGAACACCAGAAAAATGGCGATCGATTCCCTAAGATTTATGTTCAATAAAAAGCGGTGTTTAAGGTTTTCTATTCCCTCTACAAAATGCTTTGAAACTCTATACAAAATACAAACTGCAAATTATTACTATTGTTAATACATTATACATTTTATGTAATTGTAACTGCTCACTTACACCAGTCACGCCCATAATGGATTAATGTGAGGTTGCAACCTTTACCTTTGAAAGTTTTTTTTTATAGGTGATGGGAGAGATCGTAAAACTATCAAAAATAGAATAATTGTAATTTAGGAAACCGTAATAATTAGGTGCATCGTAATAAAGCTTTTGTATTATCTCTTCATCTTGTGTTTTTTTGGTCATAGTTGTTTGAATTTGAAACAAATTAACAAAAATAAGTTATCTTACATTAGGATTTAGGGAAAAGAAAAAAGAAATCTTGGAATACAAGTTGAAAAAAGTGTTATGTACCACATGTACTTTTACTTTACCTGCCATTTTAAAATGTCTTCGTTCGTATTTCGGACCACTAACCATTTCCAAACGCACTCTCGCTACTCTCAAACGTATCTATATGCACCTGTCATTTTTTAGACCCTTAAATTGATTTCACCTTATAAAATGGCAAATTGAGAGTAATAAAATATACACTTTACAACAGATCAAGGTTGACACTTTGAGGCAAATACTTTCGACTACTGGACAAACCAAAACACCTGTTGTTTTTCCATGTTTTCCCTATATTCTTCTAATACTACATATATAGATAAACATAGAAAAACTGTACATAAAAAACTAATCAAAATTTGATCAGTCGAATATCAAGTACATTCCTTATGGAATCTACTGTAATCCAAAATACAGAAGTACATATATCCACTGGTGCCCTGTGTGTTCCAACCATTTGACATTTGCCCCTGAAACACCAAAATTTGTTGAAATTCTCCCAATTAAATCAAGGGTTTTGACAATATAACCACAAGAAATACCATATCCTAGACATTTTTGGGTGATCCAATTATTGTAACGATATTTTCGTATCGTTCATAATACTTCCTAAATTCGTATTACTAATTATCATCATCATCATCATCATTACTTTCATTCTATTTTTCTATTATTTCCCATTCAACAATTCTCACGTCATTTCTTCAAGTCAAGACTTGTCTGATGACATCATTTCCTACATAAACAGTTACAGTGTTTACTCATAAACAATGAACTCATTTCTTGTTTACACTATTTTTACAATCTTGCATATATACTAATTTCTACTAATTTATTTGTGAACACCCACTTTATGTCATATTCTTACGAGACCATTGGTCATACTTAATGTACATATATTTCTGTTAACCAATAAGATCAAAACCCTTCTCCAACACTTTGTAAATTTGCCTGAACTTTCCGCTTTTTACTTACTATATAATCTCATTCATTCTACTCAACTCTAATTAACTCTTTTTTACTGTTGTTACAATCTTACCTATACTTTTAATTCTTGATGTTTATTACTTAATGTTTTATAAAGTTTCTAACTAATACACTCTTTTAACCAACTTGTGTATTTGATTGTTCTGTTACGATATATAACCGTCACACCAATCAGGATGCGTTATTCCATTTTATTTGGAATCGGGACTTGTGATTGGTCATCTTACTTTTTTGATGAAAACAATTCCCATATTTTGAATCTAACTTTTGGGTCATCCATGGGGAATTTTTCGGATTTCTTTGGCCAGTGTTACTCACTGTAAAAATACCAATTTTTTGAACCATCATTCGTATTTTTAAGATGAATATTGAATGCTGCAGAGTGGCACAAAATTTCATTAGATTGCCAGAAAACGGGTCAAATACAATACCTCTTTCTGACGCAGTCGATAAAAATATAAACCATAAACCGAATGTCAAATGTTCGCAGTCTTGCGAATTGAATGATTTTTCGATTTTTAATTTGTTTCTTCCTTATTTTGGAAAGAATAGACTGATATGTTTAATTTAGCCACTGCTGTAGGTAAAAATCTTGAATGCAAAACCAAAACTAAGAATATAGATGCAAAATTTAGATCAAGCCTACGAGTGTGGGTACAAGTTCAAGACCAACACTAACCAGAATCACCATAGTCTTGGTTTTGCTGTTGCCCTTCCTTTTTACGATCTCACCCTTTACCCTAAAACCTTGGGAAGCAAACGTCTCGAATTTTACGATCAAAAAAGTCGTTTAATATTTTGCTGAAAATTGAAAGCTTAAAAAAATATATAATTAATAATTAGCGCTGTTATACTCGAAAGTTGGTCTAAATTTACAGTTGTTCTGTCCACTTGTCTGCTCTCGCCTTCCCACTTGTTCGCGGAGCTCCAGTTGAATAAATCAACTTGGTAATTATGCAAGTTATTATTGGGGATAAAATCCTTTTCACGGTGTAACGCGTCCACACTTCCAACGCCTCCCCCTCGCTTCCGCTTCTACTTCTACTTTTTTCCATCGTTTTCGCCCCATTTTCGGTCTTGTTCTCGTGTTGACGGAACACTCATAATTGGTGTTACATTTTTAAACATATTAGTAACATAAACGTATTGAGACCTCGTTTTCGGTAGTATATGAGGTTGTTAAATATTCATTGTTAAATGCCATCCGACAATGACATTGTACGTTGAATACCTTTACTGCTACTACCTACCGTTCGTACTCGCATTTATTTTTTTTATTTTTCTGAATTTTTATTACGAGGCTTAAAAAAAAAAAGAAAAAAAAAAAAAAAAAAAAAAAAGAAAAAGAAAGTAATAATAAAACACCCTTATACAGATCATTTACTGCGTGCTTACTCCTAGCCTACTCATTTTTTTTTTTTTTTTAAATAATTTCATGGTGTGATCTAAATACCTGTAGGTGTGTTTGCTTTTTCTCATTTAGTCTGTAAGTAAACTTGTGGATAGGTTCGTTATCCTTATTGAAGGAAAAGTGTTACTTATTTATAATTTTAATTAGTAAGAGCGCTTACGTGTGGGCTATATGAGACTGAATCATCATTCTGGGAAATACTTATATAGTTTATGTTTGTAACCAGGTGCAAAACATGCTGAAAAACTTTGTATTTTGTCCACACACACGCACGCCCGCGCACACCACACCATACACACCTTCCTTATTGACCTCTGTTCGAAATGATTATAGCCTCACGAATTCGGTGTAATATCATACCAAAAAATTTGTAAACGTATTTTATCAGATAAATAAAAACGTACTCTTCTACTTTACGTGCTGAAATATTCTCAAGTATGATTACCCTCGACTTAAAATAATAGAAATTGGTGACAAAGAACTCCAAGGTACTGTAAAATTTGTTTGTTTTAGCTGGAATTTGTTGTAGCCGGCTACAAAAAACAGATTACTGTAACAGGTTTGTACCATGTATTTGAGCCTATAAAATAATGGTGGTTACAAACTGATTAGTACAAATCATCAACAATATAAATAAATATGTATATTTTTACTCTCACTGTGCATTAAAATGCAATTATTTAGTGATTAAATCTTACAGTGTACTTTTTAGAGAAGCACAAAGTGACCAATGAAAGAATATTGGTATTGGATGGAAAAGGTGGCTGGTTGTATAAAAGAAATTTTAAGAAAGTGCAGGTGAATGAATTTGTTGTAGTCGGTTTGTTGGCTTTAATTGGCTCTAAATCTGTTTGTAGTAGCTAATCATTTGTAGTTACCGGATTTGTTGTAACCAGTTTTCTTTTGAAGTAAATGGAGTTCTGTCGGGACCAGGAATTTTGTGTGTTGTATCCAGCTGCTTTCTGTAGTTGGGGTTTGTTGTACTGATTTTTGCTATACATTCTTGAAGGAAATCATATATAAACCCCTTTACTCCTTCTTACGATCAATCTTTGAAGATTATAATGGTGTCATACTGGTTATTTTCAGCGTATGCGACCTTGGATAATAAGCTCATCTTATATGTCGAGGTACTTTATAATGAAGGATTCATATTGTGTAAAGGATATTGAATCATATGGAACAAGCAAGTCTGTAATAGACTTGACTCATAATCAAAAACCATGGATATAGCTAAGGGGGATGGGAGAAGCTCCTTCAAAATCTTATTAGAGTAAGAAAAATTGACTGTTGTATCTGTAGGTAGAAAATTATGCCAGTTGATGCACTTTTTTTCCATCCACCGCAAAAAAAAATAAAAAAGGCTCGATACGTCTCTGATCAGAACATACTAAGGTATAATACAGTCTTTGAGAACGAAACAGAAATAGATTAAAAAGAAAAAGAACATTACAAACTTGATACATAAATGGTCCAATGTGGATTACGAACAATAATTCAAAATATGTGTGTGTGCATACAACAATGACAGCGGCTATTGAAATTGTATTCACATTTAGCAGAGTAACTCAAAACATGGCCCTTGTTTTACTCAGAAATGGTTTTTCGCGCACTTGGTGGATTTTATCATCCAGGGTCACGTAAGTATACTCTGTGGTGGATTTATCATTAATGTCATCTTAAGAAAAACCAAAATTTCCGTTTTTTTTTTTTATACTCGTAAATTGAGAATTATTAGACAGTTAATTTATTTTGATTTTATTTGGGAGTCGGTATATGTATTAAATAAAGCTCCTTAAAGGCACCTTTTACGCTTCACTTTGTCAGAAAATGCTTGCTATGCTTAAAAGTACATCCACCGCTGCATATAATATTAAGGGAAAATGGTTATTTGAAAATTTTAATTCTGATTTAATCTGAAAGTATCGAGTTGAAATATAACGGAAAATGAAACTAAAAATTGAGCATATTTTGAAATAATTGTTAAAAATGTAGATTTATTTTGCTGTAGAAAATTACGGATATTCTTTACAATCTTTGCACTATGAGCAAAGAATTCAAAATTCTCTGCGTGTAAAATTTACATATATGTCAATTATCTCTACTAGCAAACCCTATTTTGAAATTATTACACTTTTGTTTTAATCACTAAAATCCTGAGGTTCTCATTTCTACAGGTTGGACAGAATATTTCCTTGAAGATTCTAGCTCTTTGTATATGTGATTCAGTATTAGGATCGATCTAAAAGTAATGGTGAAAATATTCATGAAATTATTTTGAACGTATTACTTCAGTTTTTCCTATTTTTATAGACGATGAAATTAAGATGTTTTGTTTTTCATCGTTTATTCATTTTCAACTCCAAATTCGTTGATTTATGTGGTCACATATTGATTCTAGTCTGGAAACTATCAATTTATGAACATCTTTGCCCCTAAATAGAATTAAATTACAAATTTTTCAGTGAAAATTTGTTGGGAAAAATAAAAAGAAAAGAAATAACGTATCAACGATTCAGCCTTGTTACTTGTCATTGTAATTTGAAAACTTATTTTCCTGAGAATGTTAGTCGCTGCCACAATGGCCAAGGTCAGGAAATGTGAAGAAACCTTTGGAAAATTTTCATACATCTCATTAGGTGTTCTAGTTGCATTCAATATGACAGAAAAACTCTACTCTTGAACTTCTATAGTTTGAAGAAGTTCAGTTACAAGTTAGTTTTCTGTTTCAACCATTAATGGTTTTAATTCTATGTCAGTTTTGTGATGTGGAAAAACTCAAAAAATTATTATCTCAAACAGAACAGTTTGAAGCACTTTTTTTCAATAACAAGAGAACGATAGACCTGTGGGGTACTTATGCGATTAGAACACAACCACATCTTACAGAACATTTCAGTTAGAACTTACTCACCGAATTAGACCAGGAAATTATCACTTTTTGAGGAAAAAAATTTTTCTATCACAACCTACGCTAGAAAGTCGAACAGCCTTTGCCGAGAATGTTCTAAAACAAGTCATCTGTTATTAAAGAATATCTATCCTCTGAAAATTCCACACTTTTTTTCCACATTGATGTGACCCTCTGACTGTTAATTTTTCGAAGAACTCCTGTCACCGAATGGAAAACCTATCCTTGTGAACATTTTCAGTTCCTTCCTCGTGACATAGTATCATTGTTAGGCTAATTTCCATTGGACTAGGTATATTCTTGCTATCTTTATTCTATGGACTTTCTGTTCTGTCCCAACTGTTGTCTTGTCAAAGAAAACAAAACAAAAACAAAAAAAAAAAAATGAATCTGGTCCGAACGATGAAATTCGCTTCTTGATCTCGGGACACATCGTGTGTGTTTAGAAAAGTAGGGAAATGTGTAGGGATGGTATGGCTGGAAAATAATGGCCGGAAAATAATATCGTGTAAAGGGAAAAATTTAGCAAATTCTGACCTTTTTGTTCAACTTCGCTAACACGTTTGTGTAATGCATGTTCGACATAGTGTCGTTTCGGGGACAATATAGAAAAGGTAGACCAGTATTCGTACGTTTGTTTGAACACTGCTGTACTATTGTGTTTGTTTTCATCGTCAGTGCAACAAGCGTGGTATCGATATATAGTGAAAGCAAACACTTTAGAAAAAGTAAAAAAAAAAAAAGGTTACAACCATCTACGACGAACTGGTGAAAATGAACAAAGTTTTGGCTGCTTCATCCCTACCCTCGAATACGTAGATACCTAAAAGAGGATATCAAACTACAAATATGTACATACAACCATAGAATGACACGAAGAACTCCTATGAAAACTCGTAATTTTTATTGGATTCTATATAGCAGCTAAGTTGAGTTTATTTTTATGTTATTATGTGAGTTCTTTTCCTCTTTTTTTGAACTTTTGTTTTCAGATATGAAAAATTTCTTAGGAAAAGTGAATTCGGATGAACTCCTTCTCCATCCATTGTGGTCTAGAATTGGAATGCACCCTAATTCCTACTATGGTACTTTTTGATTTAAAATTTTAGTATCCAGAGTTGTTCCCCCGGTTTTTTTGAAATTAATGTTGTTTTTTGTCACATTTTCGGTCTGCTCCGACTTCGAATCGGAGATATTTTAGCTACTTCTAGCCTACATTTTTAATATTACATATTCCTCTTATTCTGTTACTCCCAAACTCTTGCTTTCACTTGTATGCTACATCCCCCGTAACCAATTCATTTATCAAATATTATCAAATTAGATTGTTACAATTTTCCGATCCCTAATCATAAAATTTACCAATGTATAAAAAGTGTGGTGACCACTTGGAGAAAGCTCGAAGAGCGTCGGACTCCTTGCTTTGACATCCGTTGCTTTTAGCACCAATGAGAAAGTAGGACTCCATTTTAGATCCCGACTGCACCCTGGCCCTGTAGTGTGGACAAAAAAAAACATAAATGTATATTAACTGTGTCCTACGCTTGTCTCATGCCAGTTGGACATTGAGTGTTACCTTATGATGTAACACCAGTAGTGTTGTAGTGGCACAGAGGTAAGGCTCCCTCTGGACAGTTGTTAAAGACGGTATGATGCAACTAGCACCAGTTAAATTTCCTTAGGAAGTGTCAGTTGTGGGCTACAACTGAAATATTAACATTGGTATGTATTTGTTTGGTTTTGAGAAATAGCTGTGATTGGTGTGAATGTTCAAAAAGTCTGCGTTTATCAGGTAAAGTTAATCAGATCCTCGGTCAAATGACTTTTTAACTTCCCGTCAGCATTTCTTAGTTCAAATCGCATACTCGGTGTGATTCCAATGTGCCTTCAATGACCATTTTATGTCGCTCCACTGTCTTATGTCCCCAAACAGTAGTATTATGAAAAATCGTTACCTTATTGAACTACTAGAAGACAGTGATGATGATAGCTGAGAGATAAAATGCTATTTTAAAATTATTCATTATTTTGTTATAAGTAAGGTATATATATATATACTAACCTCATTACTAGGGTGGCTCGATCAGTTAGTGTACGAGTGTGTGTGAAATGACGTCATATGTAGAAGAAATATTTTGTAGGTTGATTCTGTTAACTGAGCAATGTATCAAAATTAACAAAAATGTATTTCTTCAACACTTTTTAGTCTCATTGATGGAATGGCATCTTTTTTCAATTTTAGCCTGCTAACATTTCCCATCAATTGGTACTGAAACAAATTTTCAAAATCTTTATCCTTAAAATCTGACGAAAATAATTCTGCTTATAGTCTGGTTACATTTTATTTTCAGGAAACGTTGCTTGATACACACATTCCTTTGCCTCTTTATCATAGAAAACTGAAAAAATTGTAAATCAAGTTTCCTTAGAATGTATGTTTTTGCAACATGCCACACCACAGATTTTATTGTCCTATCTACTCAAATTTTTGTAACAATATGCCCCAAATTTACACTGGTCTTGTCCATATAGTACAAGTTTTTCCCCTTTACTCGATATTTTCTTAATTGACATAATTAATGACGCCATCAGCAAACTATTTTGTTACTTTTAATCAACATTGCTTCTCTTTTGCGCCTAACATTCTGAAATTGTAATAATTGGAGAACCCTGAAAGCAAGTATTATTAATTAAAAATCATTAAGATTCAGTTGTACTTTGAGGAAGGAATGTATTATTTGATATATTTGAGGCCAGATGTAGAGTGTGTTTAGACCAGATTTAGTGTTTGGCATTGTAGGCTCACCATGCTATTGTTGCCTAGAATTGCATTTTCTGTGCCCCTGAAAAAGTGACAATATGGGGCCTATATTTTTGGGCTTGAAGGGCGTACCTATGTGTAAATCTACCAATAACTATATTACCTATATGTATAATGTTGTGTTAAAAAAATTTAGCAAATCGGTGTCATCGTTTACAGATACTAGTAGTCTTCAGATTTGGAACTTCATTTCTTTAAGAAAAAGGTGAGGACTTTCTGCCAAATAGCAGACTTCTGAATGTCATCCAACCGTCTGAAAATGGTTTTTACAAATATTTTATGGCTTCTAATTCCTAGTTCTTCCCCTATTAAAACTACAATTTCATACTTATGCCATACAAGTTTTTAGTTAATTCACTTTCGTATGGGTTTATAATCAGTCATTTGTGTGATGATCCAAGGAATTGGCCTTTCTTATTTTTAATTACTGGACTCATAATTGTAATATCACTGTTCATTTTTATTATATGCTTTTATTTTACTCACTCAATTTGTTGAAATACACCGGATGACCAACTTCAGCGCTGCTTTCACGTGTTGCGACACACGCACACATACACTTATATCCATTATTATCAGTTGTTTTTTCAATTTTTGTTCAAAGAGGAAGGTAGCATAGCGAGTGTTCACTCACAATCGTAAAATTGGTTCGATACACGATGGAAGGGAAAGTGACACCTTTCGGATTAAAATAGTTTTTTTTTTTTTATTTCGAGGTTATTTATACTCGTCTAAATAATTTTCTATGATATGTATAATTATTTACCTTACTAACTCCTCCAGAAATCATTGCCCTTTGAAAATTTTTTCATCTCCAAAAGTCTTTTGATTTTTTTCGCTGGACAGACAACAGTTTAATTTAAGTCAAGTAAAATATTTACCTTGCGTTTACACGTAAACGAAAGTTCAAATGAAAAACGTTTCATGGTAAAATAATTACGGTTAGCTAATCGCCTGCAATCCACTACCTACATCTTTTTTTCACCCTGTTTTTATGCCCTTAATTCTTCTTAGAAATTCAGCTGTATGAGAAATTAGCTGTACTTGTGTAAACATTTTTCATTATTTGCACGATCTAAATAGCAAATAAAAAAATGGAGATGGCCAGCGTGGGGAAAGGAAAATACCGGTGGTGAAAAAAATAAATAAAAATGATAGGATACTCTACTCGACGTTTAGTATAAAGTGTTAGGTCCAAGTATGTAGGTTCTATGGGTTGGTATTTTACACGAGTCCATTTTTGTAATCACTGCGTACTAAATAAATACCACGTTTTACAGTTTGCAAACTCATTGACCACGACTTATTTAATCTGTCTTTACGGTATTTCCGTAGTTGCCCAAAATTTCGCACTCGAACATCCTCTTTCTGTAAATCCTTACGTAGGTAAACTTACCAAAAATTATTTCACGTTTGCTAACCCCCGTTTACTTTACGCCATTTCCACTAACCATTCCGCCTATTTTCCTCCCTCTCGCCCCATATCCGGCTTTCTGATCACTCGTTCACCCTTATCCTCTTCACTTCACCCGCTACCCTCTACCCTTCGGCGCTAACGTCGCATTGTTCGCGACGCTATTTGAAATTCACCAGTAGTTACAATTAATTTACCGGCTAATGAATAAACTTTAACTCATTAATCAGATCTGCGAGTTGTTCTAAACTTCATTTTCTTCTAGTATGGTAAAAATAAAAATTCTACTTTAGGGATGAGAATACGAATCCTAAACTTTGGCAGTAGTGGCAGTGGCTGGTACTGCGAAGGAGAGACAGAGGAGGAACAGTTCTCACAGGACAATTCGAAGATGGTTTCTCTCGTGTAAGGACGGGCATCAGGAAAATTGTTTCTCTGCGTGTGTTTTGTCTGCTAAACATTATTTACTCGTCGTGGTTTTTGACCACGTTTCTTTGTTTTCTCCCTTTAAGGCGGGAACAAAGACTGGATCAGTGGCAAAGTGGAATGGGCCAGGCAATGTTTCGGAGTGCTGAGAAGGGTTAGGACAACTGCTGTAAAGCTGTCGTGTCGTAGCCTGCAGCGAGCACTTCTCATCAACGAATTTCGTATTGTTGAAGGACTTACGAGTTAATATGGATTTTGTTTTTTCGTGATTGTACTTAAATTTTGCAGTTCATTCATATTTTGAATGGCGATTGCACCAAACAGCAGTCAAGCGAGGTAGGTGCTCAAAATGGTAATGGGCAACGTTCATCTTGGCCATATGATCTTGGTCTTACAATTTTTGCAAAACCAAAACCATGACCAAGATTATACCCTACAGTAGCAAGACCGACTATGCAGGACCAAGATTCAGACTCAGCTGTGCCGCAGGAAAGCTAAATGCTCAAACCCATAGGATAAAGACATTTTTAGGTATCCGATAAAAATTTTGATGCCTCAAACTTTCATTATATATTCCTTCCTTCTCTAACATTCACCAGCCAGCAGTGGCACACACGGTGAATGGTTATAGGTACCACAAATTCATCGTTCGACTGCTAACTTCTGGGAGTACACCCTCTAAATTTTTACGTTCTATATTCAAATGTCATTCTCAACGAACATTTATTTAACAAATTTTGTTACATAGTTTCCATTTATTTGCTCCATTTATGGTCTTTTGTTCGATCATTTACACGTATTTTATCGTTTCCTTCTGCAGGTTCGGGCGAATATGGCCTAAAATACCGTGTGTGCCAATATGGAAGCCCTATACGTAGGCAAAAAGTTTTTTTCCCCCATTGTAAAACATGAAATAGATACCTAATTCTTTTTTGCTCGTTGCAAAATTACTAAATCAGAAAATGGAATCGAGACGAATACCGAGTGTACGTTTTAATTAAACTAACATTCGGCCTTGTGCGCACGGACCAATTAAAGCCGCAGAAAAGAGATAGTGTTAATTAAAAGCTGCCCTTTCTATTCGTGCGTGGAGATGGCAACAAATGTTCGACATTTAATGGATAATAGCAGTGGTGGCAGCAGCTGTAGCTGTAGGGGTGTGGTAAATGGTCGTGGTCGAGGTCGACAGGGAGCACACCAATCATTTGGGACAGGGAGCCAGATATCGAGCTGATACCATTTTCTCGTTTGGGTGAATTAGTAGAGCTACCTACGTAATAATGATGTCGCCAAAAATGAAACACCAACTTTAGGACCCGGCTTTGGGTTCCTGAGGTGTGTATGTGTGCGTATCCATTACGTGGATTCAGTTCGAAAGGACAAAAAAAAAAAAAAAGCTGTGAGATGAAATGGGTGGGAAAGAGAGCGTGGCAGGAAATAGGCGAAAGGTTCGTATGAGCAGGAGATGGTATACAAATATCGGTGCACCAAACGGCGGTGGCCAAAAACCTCAAATAATTGATTGAATTTTGTGCTGTGGTTGCCAGTGTGCGTTTTTTGTGTGCGTGCGTGTGTGTGTGCGTGTGTGTGTGTGTGTGTGTGTGTTCCGTGTATTACTCAACTATCGTAGTAATTGTAGGTGGGCTTTATACTTGTGAATCTTGGCGTAGGATTCCACATTTTGCATGTATGGTTCTAATCTTAGATTCCTACGTGGTTTGGTGATATTGTTGCGGGATTGATTGTAGCTGGTCGTACTGTTCGTTTTAAAACAAAATTGTCGATAATGCTAATATGTAAGAAAACAAAAAAGGCATTAAAAAAATTGTTTTATGGAGGAAAAAAAAAGAAAAAAAGTAGGTACACTTCAAAGAAACAATAGGTAATAAAAATTTGCTAAGAAGAGAAAAATTACCCGTCTAAAATTAAGTGTAATTATTGAAGTAGGCGCGAATTAAAAGTTTTGTTATGAAATTAGACGGAATTGACTTTCATAATGACCAATTACTTATCCGGTTATAACGGTGACTGGGAAATTTGTTTATTGTGTATAGCTGAAACCTGGTAAATGTCACATGCCCATATTAGCTGGTCATCTACCACGGATAGTTGGCTCCATCAGTATGTTGAAATTTTTGATGTATTATAATATTCTAGCGTGTGGAAGTCCGACTAAAAAAAAAAAAGGAGTAGAGGGAAGGATAGAGTTATAGATAGACGGATGGACGGAATGACAGACTGTCAGATGGATGGAGAGACAAGAGACAAAGATACAAATGGCATTTATTAAAATATATGTAATTGTTACGGCTCTCAACATTTTATTCCAGGCATTCCCATGATAATCATAATTCTTTAATGTCATTAATAAATTCATTCTATTGGGAGCATCGACTGTATTTTTTTTTTCTTTTATGAAATTCAACGGATTCTTATTCTGTAAATTGCGTTTGAATTTCTTATTTTTATTTAATGATCTCATGTTTTTATTCTTGAAGAGAAACAAATTTTAATGAATAAAAAAAAAACGAATAAATTAATTTGACTGCGACTTGTTAGTTTTGAATCAATTTGTTTTTGATTTCAGTGAGTCCACTTACTGTGTCCATTCTTAGCAGCCATCAGCCTTTATCTGCAGATCGAAAATACGAAGTTGTTTGTCAAGCTGTTGGTTCGAGACCTCCAGCAAAAATTACATGGTGGAAAGATAATGAGCGACTAACTAATTATACAGACGAAGTAAGTTATGTTTCTCATATTCCATTTATTTTTACTTTTTTGGAAGTTTATTACATACTCCATAATGAATTTTAAGTTTTCAAATCGGTTGTGTTTAACATTGATGACATTTGCGATCGACATTCAGTCTTATTCTCTTCAAATGTGATTTCTTTTTACTCCGAACTGTTCATTAAACCTATGTTTGATTGACCTTCTCCAACTTACACAGGGTGTATATTCGGGTTTCTGACAAATTATTGCTGTGCAGTGTAATAAATATCCAAATGTGCATTCGATGTAAGTTGGTGTGAGTTAATCAAACACAGGTAAGTACCTTCAGGAAGAACTCTGTTCCTGGAGGAAACTTGTGGAATGATTGAACCTTTTATGTAATATGTAGTTTATTCTATGTTGAAATCAAAGTTGAGAGGACCGGTGGTCTGTGAAGCTCGAAAAATTTCTACTGTAAAGCTTGACTATTGGTACCTATCCCATTGGAGAATTTCAACAAATCTTTTATATCTGAAGTGATTTATCTAATTAATATTACATTTGATTATTCTGTGAACCAAGACCAACATTATCTGGATGTTGATGTGATCATGTATTCTGGATCATTCGTAAGTGTTAGGAACTTTAATTTTTTTTGTTCTCTTCGATTAAAAGAAAAAGGGTCTGTTGATGAGTTTTCATGTGCCTGGAACGCTCCACCTATCCATGTCATTCTTAGTTTGCCATTATTGTACCGATGGAGATAAAAAAAATTCAATGAGGGTAACTGAGAATAAGGTATTGATATGAAAATATGGTACTTTGTCCAACTCAATTATAGCATTTGTGTCGATTCAGTATCCGTATCTTCACATGTTCAGTTTCCTACGAAGTCATTAACTGTGAATACTCACTTTAATAAGTAGGTCAAATATTTAATTTTTCCGATTTAATTAGAAGGCTGAAGCCAAACTGATATTCATAAGTGTTGTTGTTTGTCTTATTGATGTAAATTTAAGGCAGTAAGTTGACTTTATGGTGTTAATGTGGGCCTTGTGAGGCAAGTAGCTTGTTCAGCATCCATTCATTTTGTCAACATGACCTTCCAGATTTGTTAAGTTTCAGTTTTTTCAGACCTTCTTCATCTTTTTCTAAATTGATAAAAATTAGGTCTTACTCCCACCATATCCGCATCTCTTAATTTGATTAGTTTTGACTTTTTTTTTTTATCATTCTGGTAATTTTAGGTTTCGATTTCCACCAGGAAATGTCATCGATCGAAGGGATTCATTGGTGGCATTTTCTAGCCTAAGGGGGACTTCGGTTCTGAAGGCTGAAATCTTCCTTAAAGGTTTCAAAACCAATAATAAATTTAGGGTAAATATGCCGATTATAGGGTATGTACCAAATAGGGGATACCATTGTTTCTCTTAAACTATTAATGAAGTTTACTAGAAAAAAATTAAGCATGGTTAGTAAGACTGTTATATTGTACTAATCCATAAAAACAGTCGAAAGAACACGCCTAAAATGAGTTTTTCTCTCTTGATTTTTATCATTGTTCTCTTAAATTTTTTACAATTTTTCATAACTGTAGGACAAAATACTAATTGATTTTTTGAAATATGATCAACATCAACAAAAAATTTGAACATTTGGCTTTTATTTCCAAGTATTTTCAATTTATGTCAGTTGATTCTTCCAATTTTAGGAATTTTTTATTTTCATGTCAACCCAATTTAAATATTAAAAACAACAAATAATGAAATCAGTATGTTGTAAGTGTCATTCGTAATCTTTGTAAGAAATAATAATTAATGTTTATTACTCTAATTTTGATATTTTGCATAAATTTTCAGGTACTTAATATTGGGAAAATGGGTACCTCATTTTAGGAATACCTTTTGTGAAGTCATTATTTTAGTCATGTGACAAAAAAATTCAAGTAAAATCAAAGACTAATTCCGCAGACTTTTTAATGTTATAAACAATAACATCAAGGACCATTAATTCTGATTCTTCCATAAATTTTAATTTAGATTAATTTTTCTAATTTATATTCAATTTTAAAGTTATTTACCCCATATTTGGTACATTTACCCCATATCCTGTACAAAATATTCAAAGTTGAATGATTGACTGCTGATATTTTCTGAAGCAATGAAGAGGCTGAATGAATGAAGTTCGTCTCGGTTGTGTTCTTTTTGCAAGATCAGAACCATACACGAAGTTAGAAGACCAAGGCGTGGACTTGAAGACTTGACTGTGCTAGAATAAGTCGAAGAGTATTGATGCATGTCCAAGTCTCTATCCACTACAGCAAGACCTTTTGACTGTGAATGACCATGACGAAGATCAAAACCATACTTTCAGTGAGAAAAATCAAGGATCACAATTGACTTTGAAAGACCACGACTACTATATCATACTTTTGTTCGTCACTTGTTCCTCATGAAATAATTCATGTTGCGTCTTTTCAGTGACCACTCGCACAATATTTAACGACATATTTTTTTCTCAGACGTATCACAATGTGGACATAAAGTGAAGACAACATCCTCGACATACGTTCACTTTGCAAAAGAGTAAGGAATCTGAAAAATAAAATCTATAATACTCAGTTTGCAAGCAAATTGGGTAAAAAATGAGCCTGCTTGCTTAAGGATACATAGCGAAACTCTATTTCACCGCGTTAATAAACTATTTTTGTTAAATATAACGTTTCCTTCCAAAAAAAATGTACATTATACAAAAAAAAAAAAAAAACAAAGAATATTATTATCCATTCCCGCCTGAAAGAAAAATGGTTAATTCTCGAGCGAGCTTCTGGGTTGTGGAAAAGAACAGGAGTGCGAGAAAAATTGAAGGGGGAACAAAAAAAATGTTTTGCAAAAAAAGGCGAAAACGCCGTAAGTTATTCCGCGGGTTGTGATTAAATTAAAAGCGGTTTGAATATAATTAAAGTTCGGACGAATTCGAGTTCATTAATGCAGTTTCTGTTGTTTTTTGAGAGGGTCACGTTTCTCAATTTCATAAATTTTGCTTACGCCTCTTCTCTATAGTCGACCTTCTTTTACCCCAACCCCTCTTCCATTTTCCCACCGTAGGTTCGCGAACCTCGATACATTTGGCGCCCACACCTTTGTCGTGAATCTTTCTTTTTCTCTCCTTTCTAACCTCATCGTAGCCGTCTGAAAAATATAAAATAATTGGCAACGAGTCAAAAGAGAAGGGAGGGAGTGAGTGGTGCCGGACGAGACAGGACGGGGTGAGAGATTGCAAATAAAGAGAGGCGACCTTTGTAATACAATCCTTTAACCGTCATAACTCATTATCCTTTTTCTGCCTCGCCGTCGTATAGTTTATTTTTGCATGGCTGCTGCCATCGCCGACGCTTTCATTATTAAAGGCATATTTCGATATATAACAGTTTGCCTTCACCCCCACAGTATCGCTGCCGCCGTCGTCGCTGCCCTCGTGCTGTCACCTTATACGGTATACTTACCTTTTGCACTCTACCATGTTATGAACCCTCTAACCGTCGTAATTACTTGCCTTTAATTGCGGCTTGGACCTGATTAATCGTATGGCTTACACCGACCCTTAGTGACCATCTTCTACTCCACCTCCAACCCCGCTCCTTTCCCCAACATCCTACTCAAGTTTTCCTGTATCGTTGTGCTTTTCCACCGTCGTTGGGTTGCCAAATCGATATCCACATATCATGAATACTTCTTTGAAGTTCACCGAAGGTACATCTGATTGATTAGTTTTCGTCCTCACCCATTTCCCCTCAGCCCCCTCAGGCATCCTTTGTTCACCCTTAGTATTATTAAATTTTTTTTTTGGGAAATTGGTCTCTTTTCTAGCAAGTTTTTTCTCATGTATTTAATTATTATAGGTACCGACTGTTAAAATTTTGCTCTTGAGTTATCTTAGGTAAGGTATAAACGAGGTAGAAAACCCAAAATAATGGGAAATAGATATGGCCGCTTGAAGGTTATGGTGGTTTAATGGTATCCATAAACGTAAATAGAAAGTTAACTCTCCACTACACACTCCTCCGTACGGTTATCGTCAGAAAACCATTGATGCGTTCATTTAATTTTGATCGATAATCGAGCTTTCGCGTTCCTTTTTCTGCGTTGTTTTTCTTTCTTGGCTGCTTTTTCCTTTACTTTATTCTTTGGTAACAGGTGAAGGTTAATTGCTATGGTAACATTGAATAATGTGGCTCGTATATAAGGTGAGTATATTATTAATAACCATTTCATGGGATATTATTTTACGATTATAGTCGTGACAAGTAAACGCCGAAGTAAGTTGCTCTTGCTACTTGTGCGATACCTGCGTTTTTACGGAAGTGAAATTAGGTTAAACGATTTTTTTTCCCAACCATCTGTCGGCAGTTTAATCGCCTAGGAGGGGGAATAACTGTATAATTTTTTCAAAATTGAGTTATACCTTTTTTGCTGGGCGAAAACACCAGTTGCATGCGTTTTAACGCGACGACAGTAGTTCAGCTCTATTTTTGAGCACCAAGAGAAAGTTGTGTCCTTGCACTCAACGAGCGTATGAATTAATACCAGAAGCACAGTTCGCTCATTTTTAGTGAGGTCAGCTACTCCCACTCCATTAAACCTAGACGCTCCGTTTAAAAATTTGGCCATAATTATCTTATTTAATGAGATAGCTACTTTTTGTAATAAATGAAATTATAGAGGAGTTTAAAAAAAATAAAATGAACTTAAAAACAAGAAGTTTTAGCTCCTTTAAGAGGAGTGTCTGTGGACAGAATGGTTCCTCTCGGATTCATGCCTAACTTATCGCATATGTTCACTTTATTCACATTTTATCTTATCAGTCATCATTCGTGTTCGCCTCCCGACATTATTTTCATTTATTTACCATTAGATTGTACGAATATTGACTTTTTCTGGTGCTTAACTAAATTAATTGCAATTGAATTTTGGTCATAATTTAATCATTTCATTTCATCTCAATTGTGTATATTAACAGAAGGTTTGAATGGAAATAAATGGTGAGAGATGAACAAGAGTGATAACTGATGATAAAACATGAGTAGGGTGAACACATGTGATATGTTAGGCATTTATCTGAGAGTAAACATTCTGTCAACAGACACTTCTCCTGAAAACTGAGAAACTCAAAAAAGAAGATAAAATATGCATCAAATTGGCTTGGTTTAATATTATTAGTAAACTTAATCCTAAAGAGAATTAATTATAACTACTATTTTCATAAATTCTCCGTTTTTGTGCCTTATCATCAATTGTCTTTAGGGTTAAGTTTACTGATAACATTAAATTAAACCAATTTGATGCACGATTTCATTTTCTTTTTTAATTTTTTGATTTCTAGGGGCTTAAATTTCTTGTTTCTGAGCTCATTTTGTTTTTTAAAACCTCCTCTAAAATTTAATTTATTACAAAAAAGTAGCTATCTTATTAAATAAGTGAATTATGGCCAAAAGTTTGGGTAAAAACGCATATTTCATAAGTATTTTAAATGGGGCGTATATGTTTAATGGAGTGGGGGTAGCTGGCCTCACCGAACATCGTGTAAAACGTAGCATATTATACCTTTAGTATTAATTCATATGCTTGTTGCTGGAATTATTGAGAGATTGACATCAAGTTTTAGTTGAAGATTGGTGTGTGAGTTGTGCTTCAGATGTTGAACGTTGAAGATGCATATTGGTGGAAAAAGCAAAACTGCAGAAATCTGCTCTTTTGAAAGGATACATGGGTAGGGTTTGGTTTCTTTCATTTGAAGAACACCTGAGGAAGAATTTTTTTCTGGAATCTACAAAAATAAGTCATATCTCAATGGAAACTGGATCGCATTGTGAAACATCCGTGGATATTCATTATGCTTGAACTTACCAACAAATAAGATTCGAATATAAAGCAGACTTAGAACGTGGATTGTGCTCCTCTCATGTTTGAGATGCCAAACTTATGCACAAAAAATTTAATGTAATTAGTACCAAGTAGAGAGGTTCTTGTTGCTGCCATGGCTGTTTATTGCCCCTTTGTGTTTGTTAAAAAAACCCAACAAAATATGGATAGCCACGAATAATTGATGAACATTCTCCATTGTACATCTATAGGTACTCTCTTCAACTTGAAAAAGACATGATATCACATATAGGTTGTAGGCCAGATGTTAAGATCAAGAGGTATGTTCATATGCAAGAGGAAAGTCTTGTTTACATGTAGGATGATGTTACACGTTTAATTGTTAAGAAAAAAACATTGCCAGTATAGGACAGTACTCAAATTTTGGTTGTAATTCTCTTCAATGATAAAATAAAACTTTTCAAAAATACCAAATTAAAGACTAAACTCTATGGAATAAAATGAGACCAAGAGCAACAAGTTTGAGTCCTTAGAAGTCAAAAAACTGAAGGAGATGAAATTTTTTATTGATACTAAAGACAACTAATTATAGGTAAAGCTTAAAAACAGTGAATTTGTGAAAATAATTCGGTATCACCATTGACCATGTGGTACTGGACCAGTAAATAGAGAAGATTTCTGGTTAGACATGCATTCTGGCAAATAGACAGTTAGAGCGTATCTTTTGACGCCCTTGTCTTTGTGTTTACTATGCTATCCTTGAGAATTTTAGGGATGTCTTTATCAGATGTATTCTAAATTGTAAAGCAAAATGTCAAAAATATGAAAGAAGGTATGCTAGGGTTGCCTACTTTTTACTGAAATGTCTTGACATTAAAAAATACATTGGTCTTATAAAGCTTTACTGGTCCAGTATTATATATGTAAATTTTGTGCTCTCTTATCACTCTCTTTTGATAACCACATATTATTTTGTCGGTTCATGCTCGGTGTTTCTCTTGTTACAACAGTATATTTGAGACATGATGTTGTGTTATAATTAATTCTAACTTCTTAAATCTTTAATTACTTTGGATTCGTTGTTCAACCATCTTATTATGATTTCTCCTATTTTGGGTATGTATTGCCTTTCCACACTAATTATTGTAATCCATTGTGTTCATTACTAATAAATCTCCTATTTTAGATGCAATTATGTTGTAATTGAACTCGAATCTTATTATAGTTAAAGGGTATCACAGATAATTTCTTCTTCTTCCTCAATTTCTCAACTTCTAACAGCTCAAACTTTTTTTTTTAGTAACATTCTATTTCTTGGAGTTTCCTCTTTAATTTGATGTATCTAATAAGACTTTAGCTTAGTTTTGAGAAGAATAATTACAGTCAAAAATTTGAAGGTTGTCCTATACTGGCCATACACCAATTCTTACCAGCTAAATGATGACATTATGTTGCGTGGGTTAATGTTTTTAGTTATATCTGAGTGAGCACACTTTTTGATCTTAATGCCTGGGGTTTGGGGAACATGGGAAGGAAGAATGATAATTCACGATATATGTGGCAAAAACATCTACCATGATGCTGGTTTATGATAAATCAGTATACTTAATTTGGAATTATTTGCTCTTTCTTTGTTACTTCTGTTTTCTATACTTTTCACATATTGCCAATCATAGCTCACCATATTGATTTTATTTACTTATCTCCTTATTCTCAAACCTCACTTTTAGTGAGGTGCTATTTAATTTTCCTTCACTGTATCCATAGGATGTAAATCAACCAATTGGGAGTCACCATGGTGGCCATTAATGAGAATGTGCAATTTCACATCATTACATACCTGTACAACGTAACATAATGTTGTGCTCTCGAGTTGGCATTTTTTAACTGATTATAGATAGGATGAAAATTAGTTATTGTATCAAGTTAATTTTGGCTTATGTTCTAATTCCTTTCTTGTTTAACTGGAATATAACAAGCACTTATAATTTTTGAATGATTTTGCTGTGGAAAGTTGATTAACCTCTAAGAAGTCACAAAATGTAGAAAGAAGGTAGATGAATTCATTTCACATATTTAGTTGTACTAATATAAGGACTAAATCTTCAGCCGTTAAAATCCCATCTATATGATGAAACTGACCCAGAAATAAGCAAATTTTCAAAATTTTATGTAATCAAAAATCTCAATTTCCAGAATCAACAGAGGTTGTCCAGAGTTTCCTTTTGAATATTATGTTTATCTCATGGGTATGTAACACCATATATGGAACAAATGAAGTATTACCCAGCTCCGTTAAAAAAATGTTAGAAAATCTAAAAATAACTTGAAAATTGATTTTTATTTTTACGTAATCCATCCAGATTGGACAAAATCCATTTCTAAACCTTGTTTCATACCATCATAGACAGTAATTACAGTAGAAAACATGAACAGATTGGATTTAGGATAAAGGTTTTTCGAGAATGGAACTCCGACTGAATCAAAATTCCATACTGTAAGAAAAAAAAAAGAAAACACATTTGTTTCATATTAGTATTTATAGTCTGAAGTCCAAAAACAGTAAAACTATACGAGACTTTATTATCAGTATTATCCAAACTGAAATTGTAATTGTCTTTTACCTTAAATCAAAAATAAAACTTCACCTTTACTTACTGAATGGAGATGATACAGTTTGAGAGATACTTATTAGGTACTGTGGAATACCTTGTTGTGAGAGATATTCACACTAGAAGGTCTTCAACAGTATTTTGCGTGTTCTGCCACTTCATATGGTTAAGTATGGGAGAGCCAAATCCTCAGCGAACACTGGCGATTTTTGAGCCGTTCTGAGAGTTTATATACAGGATTTGGTACACGCACACAGACACACATGCATACGTATGTACGTAATTATGTCATGCGTTACGTCGTCTTTCTTGCCTCTGTCGAGGTGATAAGAAACGACGCAGCACGTTTGGTACTGGGCCGTGACATTACCAGATCGTTATCAGGTAATTGATCTCGGCCCGTGCAATGTATCTTACAAACATACAAACACAACCAGTGTAAATTTGTTTAACGTCATGAAGACATTATTGCCAGCCTTTGGGCGGACTGTCGTCGAGGGGTGTGAGCCCCTATTACCTCATAAGAGTATTGTCCCCACAGGTACATTTATTGAAATTATTCCACATAATTAGACAAATTTATATAATATTAGAGATATCAGTTCTCCAATCTTCAATCACATACTGTGTGGAACTATTATGAATAAAACCTATCGCAATATTACTCAAATTAAAAACCAGAATCATGAAAAATCTATTTTTTTTATTTTGTCATCAGAATAAAAAATTATTCTCATAGGTGAGGAAAAAAAAAGAAACATTAACTTGTTCCACACCATCATGTATAAGACCCGTTAATGAAAAGAAAGTAATAATATTTTTTGGATTCAGAAATTTGGGCTCTGAAATGCCCTGTTGAAAATCCATATTACCATAGGGGAAAACTCAGCAAGGACTATGGATTTGTTCAATACCAGTGAAATAGTGTATAAAATTTGGCAAACTGTAAAAAAATGTGAGCCTTCATTATGATTATTATCAAACCAGAAAATAATTGTGAAACATCTAAATCCCTGAATGCGGGTTTCATAAACATGCATATATAGACATAATACAGAATTTTTCCAGGTACATAATTGGAAAACTATCCAATTTGGTTATCACCAATATTATAAACAAGAAAAAGGACGAATGTAGTGTGAAATAAAATCTAGAAAATCTATAGTCTATTACTACAAATCAATGCCAAATTTCACACCTGAATTCTAAATGAAAATAACCACCGTTGTGGAGATTCTCATTACATTCGAGTAATTAGTTCCACATAATTAGTCAGATAAGTATAATGGAAAAATTAGGATCTTTCATAATCTTCTCAATTAGGATAAATGTATCGGGAAATTACAAATTACAGAAACTTTTCTCAAATCTAGTTCTGTGAAAGTTCTTACTAAGTTTTTCATTTTGGGCCCAATAACATCTGTATCCTAAATCCAATCTATACGTATGTTCTACTGTGATTACTGTCTGTGATGGTATGGAACAAAGTTTAGAATTGGATTTTGTCCAATCTGGCCAGATTATGTAAAAGTAAAAATGGCTGTACAACTTCTGATGATTTCAAAAATGCAGTTTTTTGATCACATCAAATTTTGAAAATTAGCGTATTTCCGGGCCCGGTTCATCATATAGATGACATTTTAAAGTCTGAAGATTTAGTCCTTATATTAGTTCAACTAATATGTGAAATGAATTCATCTATCTTCACTTTACATTTTGTGGCTACTTAAAGGGTAATTGATAGATAAATCAATAATCAATATGAAGTATTGCTGTTATCACTCATTAAAATTCAATGGGTAGATGGATGAAAGCGTTATTTCCCTTATCTGTTTAAATTTTGAAGTTGATTATGGGTTGAGAATAAAACTGTTTTGTTTACCGTAATTGTGATTCAGCTGGGGTCTGGTCATAGTTAATGCCCGTGATCAGTGATTGTAATTAGTGGCTGCTGTCAGTGGTCAGTGGTGTTGGTAACTGACTATAGTAACGACTTCAGTTGATAACCTGTACTTTATGACTATAGTTCGTGGCTATGTGGCCAGGATCCGTGCCTGTGTATTCATAATAACTGACTGAGCGGTTTTGATTTCAGAAGGTCATATTTTTCCCCATTGGTAGGTATTATTTTCAATTGGCCCAGATCAGTGCTCGTCTGATTCAGTATTTATTTTGATTATAAATAAGGACTTCCTTCAGTTGCCTCTTATCCCACCAATGTTAAAAATATTTTTCCCAGCGTAATGATTTCGGGAACAGTTTTTGTTTTGATGTGAACAATTTTCATATGTTTAACCTGTTGGCCTGTACTATTTTTTATTTTTCTTGATGTTTTATTTTTGTAGATTTCCAGTGATACTAAAGTTACCATTTCTACACTAATATTTAACCAGTGGTGAAAGATCAAATCGAACGCTAATTTGTCGTGCTATAAATCCCAAAATTAAAACTGCTGTTGACGAAGACCTTGGGTTTTGGATATCACCTGTGAGTACCGATAAGCGCGAATGTTTTAGAATAAAATTTAAAAATTTTAATGCGCTCGTTGCACCATTTTTATGATATGTGTTTAATTCTGTAGTTTTACAATTGCCCGTTTTGTCATATGGGCCACAGATATTGAATCCGAATAAAATCAGGAAGAAGATACGGTATATTTTCCTGCAATGTTTACGCCAATCCTCGAGCTTACAAAATAATTTGGAAACATAATGTAAGCTCGTCGTCTTTAATTTTTCTAGGAACAGACTGAATGGATGAATATATTGTATGACAATTTCTCAATTAAGGCTGTAGTGTGGCATCTCTCACGCGAGAAAATTAGCAAAAGTAACGAACTACCTTACTTCCCCTCGAAACATTGACTAATTCTTTGGTGTAAGGTGGGCCAAAATGATGGAAAATATACTCGGAATCGATTCGATTTTACCCGAACTACCGCTGGTTGATTGTTGTCTGTGAAAATCAAAAATCCTCTTCACCCATATCGTTATGTTTTCGATTTTTCTTGTTACTGAATTGAAATAATTGAAAATTTCAGACCTTTGTTAAACGTTGCAGCCCTCCGCCCTCCCAGCTGAGATATTTGGCGCGATGAGCACCTATCATGCCAGTAGGTGTTCGTTTATTTGTGAATGTGGAGCTAGGTTGGTTGTGGTCCCCTTCCTTGAAACCAGTCTACAATGCATATATGCACCACATTTACTGGGCAATTCGTTCAGTCTGTTCTCGGATGAGTGAACCAACATATCGACGCATGCTGAAGACTTCGATAGTATTCCTATATTTGGTTTCATTTCACGCAGGGTTTCATTGTCCAAAGTGATATTAAGTCTAACATTCTGGCCAATGGTGCTACTCTGGAACTGGGTGCTGTAAAGCGACACCAAAGTGGCAACTACACTTGCTTTGCGTCAAATGTGGAGGGAGACAACGAGAGCAATGCTTTGGAGCTTCGTGTCATGTGTAAGTAACATTTTTGTGAGCGTCTCGTGTTTGTATGTGTCTGTTTACTGTTATCGTGTTCCATCTGGTATGTAGGTATTAGGTGCCTACCTATTTATCTGTATATTTCGTCGCCACAGTGCACCGCTTATCAAATTTTGCACGCCATCGTGAATTTATTTGAAAATGTGGATTGCGAATCGTTCTTTCGAATTATTTAATTCATGTGCTCGCTGTCCAACTGCTGTTACTACTGCTCCTTCTTCTCGTCCTTCCTTCGACCGTTTCAAAAACTATGCCCTCGTTCCTATTCTAAATCTTGTGTGTTGGTTGTTTTTTAACGACACTAAACGAGAGGAATTTAGGTTTTTATGATCCGGAGTAAGTTGGTGGTACGGTACTACGGTGTGCAAAGACTCCCCAGTATGTTCGTACAGTTGCACATTGATCCTTTTATTTGTGAGAGAAAACCACAAAGTTACCATACGAATTTTTATTAAAATGCGGTGAGCGATAAGGGAAGGATGGCGAGACCTTTTTCGTAATATTTGATCCAGAGAAATGTGAAACAAACATTTTTCAGTGTAGCTAATATCTTTCGCGCCCTACGATCATTAAAAAATTGTAGCCTTCTTTAAACAAGTCATCTACGTGTAGAACAGTAAATGTGTTTCATCTGTTACAACCGCTTCCCCAATCCATTCCACCCCGTTCTGCAGATATTTTCCGGCCCCGTGTCTCAAACCGAAATCCATGAGTATTTGTATTATCTTTTGGACTCGGTGTACATTTTTACTTCTTGTCGTTTTGATGGATTAAAGTTTGCTCAACTTTTTTGATTATGACCTTGTAAACTGAAACCTGGAGTTTATGTGTACCAACAAAGAAATTAATTCTAAGAATTGGGTTTTAGAATCGATTCTAAAAACTATGCGTTATGATAAATTCTCTGAACCAGATGATAGAAATGAATAGTTACCATAAAACGTATAGTGCCTCTTGGTGAAACTTCTTAATTGTGGCTGGTGGATGGTTTCGGGCAAAACAGGGTTCACAACTTCATAGATTTTTTCTGAAGAAGAAGAATAAAAGAGTATACGATAAAAATGGTAAATTGAGGACTGAAAAAAACCGGTTAATTTTTTGACATTTTTGAGTGCCTATTTCAGAGTCAGCAAATAAGAGAGAAAGTTGATTTTGAA
>WOFM01002213.1:0-35665 GCA_011428145.1 Ericerus pela
AGGTACTAAATAAGTAGGTACTTAATTCAAATGCACAGAAACACAATTTTGATTTTTTTAATTTTTTACGTTCGAGTTACTACTTTTTATTTCACGAATCATCGTTTCGTAGAATTATTTAGAAAAAAGGTGACCCTCGATGCTTGTTGAAAATGAAACTAAATATAACTTTAGTGCCTGCCTAATTTTAGTAAGTAGGTACCACTAAAGAAATGTTTCCATGCCGACTGTATACCTATCTAGATAATCATGGGTTAGCTAAAATAAGTATAATTTAAAATTTAGCAATTTAGCTATACACCGCGAACAGGAAATTTAAAATGTTGCAACCACTAATGGAAAATATTTGAACTATTGCTGCAGTTCGACTTATTTCAAACAAAACTTTTATTTTCCTTGTTATGATTTAGAATTGATTCATTGGAAACAGTGACCTTTGCATTGAACAGTTTTGAAGTAAGTAAGAATAGAAGTGAATTTCAAATCGTATTTATCTTTTTCATTTTTTATTTTCATTACTTATCAAATACTCCAAGCACCTGAAAATTTGTTTTAATCATGAGTACCCTTGCCGTGCCCATTTGTCAAAAATTTTATACAGTACAGTATAATGCTAATTCTAACTAAATTTTTTCCTCAAATCGATATTACAAGGGAATTTTGATAGGTTTATTAAATATAGGTGAACTCGAATTGAAAGTATTTTTATAGTTATTTGGGTATTTTCCTATTCAAATAAAAACCAACGTCGAAGTACATTATAATTCAAAAGGAAAATCAAGTCGTAATGTAAGAGTGACAGAAACAAATGTTTGATGAGCAAATTGAAATATTTCATAAATAAACAAGCAACTCTATCGCTAAAACAGAGTAAATCTGGTTAGTGGCATTATTTGCATAATAATCTGAACACATCCGATTATTAACCCATTTCATATTTGCTATTTTTGATTAAGATTAAAATTTATTACAATGTGAATATTCGTATTAATTTTGTAGGTAGGTAATTCAGTTTAGTGTAAATCGTGATATTTACAGCGGTATTTTATCCATTATGTTGTATTTTTGTACATCAAAAATATTTTGAATGAAATAAAAATTTGTGATTTTTAAATAGAACCTTTATAAACAGTTGTCACTCTTCCATAAACTCTTTTTTTTCTTCTTTGACGTATTTTTTATTCAATTTAAATTAGTTTGAGACATTTACTTGACGGAATCATAAAATTATGAGACGTACGTTCCTAAGTTTAGGCGCATTTCTTTTCTCTGAATCAAATTGATGGTGGACAGGTGTGTCTACGTGGGTGTAAATTGCTTAGTTGTACTGGGTGGGGATTCCAAACATTCCCAGTGGTCCTTTTTGACCACTCCTCCCAACAAAAAATCGCCAAAACTGACAAAAATACACAACTTTTATGTATAGGTCGAGGCTTTTTGACGGCAAATGTCTTTTGAAGAAAGTACCTCATAAAAAAAAATGTAACAGCCAACACTATGACGTTTTCAATCCCTTCTCCTGCCAAAGTTTCGGAGTTCAAAATTATGACGTCTTCGTCCCTTCTAGCTGCTAAAATTTTCAACACTAAAATTTTGTCTCAATCAATTCAAAATTATGACATCATCAACTCCTTCTATGTTAAATTATCAAGTCCAAAATTATAACGTCATCATCTAAAATTATGACGTCATCAGCTCCTCCTACTCCCAAAGTTTATACCTATTAATGGGAGATTTTTAATTTTTTGGAATCTATAAACTTCTCCTCATTCCCTCAATTATTCCTCAGTCTCTATTTAAGGTAGAAATTTGAAAATGATACCTTTAAAAAAACGAGAAAATTTATCTGAATTTAGTTTTCGTTTAATTTTTTAATCATCTTTAACAATTTGTAAATAAACGAACAAAAAAATGTAAATTGATGAAAAAAATCTTTTTTTGAAATCCAAAAACCTCTCTTTCACTCAACGATTCCTAAGCCCTTGTTTAAGCTATAAATCTGGGATTAGTACTGCTAGAAAGAGGAACAAATTTACTTGAAGCTCTAGGTACATTCCTTATAATTTGTTAATCGTTCTTATAAACGAACAAATAAATGCAAAATAATGGAAAACTTAGCATTTTTTTGTTTTTTATTAGCTTTTATTCTACTTACTACTGCGATTTTAAAATATACCAATACTGCAGCCAACCTTCCGAAACAAAATAATGTTTATTTTGCATGAAGCTAAAGCCAAAAATAAATAAAAGCTTATCTTTTAAAAATTGGTTTTTAACGTAATTAATTATAAGCTTTTATTCTATCCACTACTGCGATTTTAAAATATACTCACACTGCAGCCAACCTTCCGCAACAAAATAGTGTCTATTTCGTACGAAGCTAAAGCCAAAAATCCATGTTTTTTGCAACATTCACATTTTAATTTAGAAAAAAATTGCTTTTCTCTTGCTTCACGATTTCTTAGCTACTATTTAAGCTACAAAGCTGGGTTTACACTGTTGAAAAGCGGAGAAAATTTGCTTTGGTTCTCTAACAAAATTAATTTTTTTATCATCATAAGTTTTTCACAAATTGGCCATAAAAAAACTGCAAATTAATGAGAAATTTCCCGGTTTTTTTTTTTTGTTATTTATTTTAAAAACTAATGATGGCAGAAAAAATTTTCAGCGACGATTCCCCTTTTTTGTAATGATAAATTCATTTCCATCATCAGATTTCACCTAAAACGAATTAATCACGAGATAACAGTAAGAGAAAATACTGGAACATAACTGGGAGCTGTGCGTATCATTGTATATATGTATATACGTGTGTATAAACATATTATATACAATGGGCTTTCTGCATAATATTTTGCCACCTATCAGATATTGAATGTATACGCACATATATATGATTAAGGTCATCTAGGATTTGTAACTGGAGCGGTTGGAGAGGAGACGTAGATCCCTCCTTCAAAGCTAATAATTAAATAAAAGCTTATTTTTAAAAAATTCGATTTTAACCTAAACTTATTTAGATATAATTTCAAAAATTTATTTGCTTATGAGTTTTTTTCTTATGTTAAGAGAGGGATTTGTTTCTGTACTTTTTTTGTGTATTAGTTGCAAAAAGTATGTTACGCCACAAACGCTTGTTGGCTATTTTAATTCGTGTCACGTTTGCAGCACTCGCCTCTCTACAAATTCTTCTCACTCGGTGGAAAAATGGCCCACATTACGCACTTGTCGCACAATATACAATTTAAACAATCTGCCTGAAACCCTTTTTCGAGTGTGTTAAATGGATTATGATAAATTTTTATTTAAAATAAGTTTTATGACTTAAGTGTTCCAAAAACATTTTGGAGGATAAAGTATACGCTGCACTGGAGAAAATGTTGGAAACCACTGATCTAGATAATCTAGATCCCTATCAAAAATAGTGTACCTACTTGGCTGAGGTAAATAAAAACGAATAAAAAAAATTACAGATCTGATATTATAACCGCCATCTGTTGAAACTGTAAGTTTAGTGAGTTTATTTCTACGAAAAAGCAGTAAAAAATTACTCAGGAAAATACACAGAACATTATTTAAAAAAAAAAAAAAAAAAAAAAACTATTCTATTCAAAAACCGGGCGAATTCTTCAGATAACTGCCTAATCATATAGCTCGCAATATTATGCTAAATTATGAATCTGAAAACATATGGAATTTCCTACAACTTATTTTTTTGCATACTCTACAAAGTGTTATAGATTCAACAAATAATGTGGAGCCTATAATATATAAATCTTAGATAGGAGTGGGTCCGTACAGAATATTGACCAAAGATGCGGAACAATTGTCGACGAAGATAATAAATTGCGATTAACAAAATAAAACCTAACGTTGATTAATTAAGAAAAATTGAGATAACGTATTTCACGCTTTCCTGAGAAAGTAAGCGTATTTGTTGGTTATAGTTTTTTTTTATTTTTTATTTTTCGTAAATGGGTGGGCAAATAATATAAAATTCGATTCTTTTTGTTTCTCTTAATCATTCTCTCTTTCGCCGTACCTATTCGAATGTACTTGGACCAAAAATAAAATTTTAATACGGAGTAGAAGATGATAGGCTAATTGATTTTGTATACGTGTTCTGAATATTCGTTGCATCCATTACTGTTTTTTTTTTTTTTTTTTTTTTTTTTTTGGTTTTTTTGAAAAGTTTTAAACTGATTGCGCAGCACCGATGAAACGGTCGAATGATTCGCATGCTTGACGACGTCGGTCATTTCTTTTTTCTTTTTTGATCGTTTATTACGCTGTGTTCTTTCAATTTTATCATTCTGTTACCGTTTTTTTCCTCCTTGCCCTCTGCAGTTTGTCCGTGATTTTTTTATCTAGTCGAAAAAACAAAAAAAGGATGCGATGAAAAACCGATTTGACCGGAAATACTGTTTTATAATTTTGGCTACGCACGAGGTATAAATTTGTTCAAGTTGAATTATTACAATATTCATTACTTTTGTTTTTCATCGTGTAGAAATTTTTCAGCTCAGATTCTTTCCAAGAGCTGCAAACATGGAGAACATCTTAAGAAGTTAATGAGAGAGAGAAAAACCATAATAATTTATATATAAAATTTCTGATGAATTCACGTCTTCTCATTGATTTCCTAAAGGAACACAGATCAAATTACCTAGGTGTCGACTAACTTTTCTACATTGATAAATTTTACAAAAATAATTAATGGAATTAGCCTTAGGTGGATGAGAATGTTGAAAATGTGAACTGTAAATTTTTCTGAAATTTAAGGTTATGGGGATGTGAACTTACTATTGGACAGACTTCTGTCAGTAGCATTGCAGCCATGTGAATATGTTCACCACATCTTAACCTATGGGGCGCCAGTTTGATTCCCCATACTGGCAGATCCACATCTGGTGACTTGGATGTAATTTTAGCACGTAGTCTGAACTAAAGCGATTCACACATTCGCCCCTCGAGTGTGGATAGCATTGCAGTGTGAGTTTGTCGGGTTTTCCCCACTAACAAACTGTATGTAGCTGCCCTCTGTGAACGTTGTGTTGCAGGATGGAGTTGTGTGGGGATGTGAGCTACCATTGGGCAGTCTTCCATCGGTGGTGGTATAGCTACACGGACATGTTTGACACTTTTTAATGAGTAGATCGCTTGTTTGGCTCCCCACAACGGCACACCAACAAAGTCATATTAATAATAAATTTTTCAAAGAATTTTTATACATTTCGTCATGTAGATATTGTTTTTGAACACAAATTTGTTTCACAAATTGACAAAAATTCATTTTCTCATAAACTCATACGAGCACTTTAGCAAAACAAATTAATGCATAAATACTTACCTATATCATTATTCATCGCCACTAAATTCCTTATAAATTTCGATAACATTATAACATCACCAAGAAAGCCTTTTTAGGTATTTCTGTCATGGAAAACTCTGTTGACTAATTCATTCCTGTTAATAATATTGATGACTCATAAAAAAAATTGTAGCGAGGAGGTGAGAACTTGAGAATAATTAGCTGGTTTCAACCATAGACGTAGCATTCTCTCCAAGCTTTACAGTGAAATTTTGTCTGTGGGAGAAACTGTCATTTGGTTAAATGCGTGAGGGGAGCTGATGGGTGAATACCACAACAAGTCTAATTCTTGCAGACATGCATCGCAGGCGATTAGTATCTAATGAATGGCCATTATATTGGACATGTAGGTGTAGCTGTTCAAATTTAATTATCGTTCACATTCTTAAGTTTTAAGACACGAGTTTTAATGAAGATCAGATAATTTTTATTTTGGAATGTTTGATGATTAACTATAATTTCGTAAGGTTAAAGCCATTTCGACTTCTTTTGTGGAGTAATGTCAAATACCACCCACCCCTACATCAATAATCTTTGTAACTGAATGAGCTGAAGGAAAATTTGAGAGAATAATTGCCTCAATTTCTGCAGTTATGTTAAATAAGGTGGCTAAAAACAATTTACCAAGAGCGGAGTTTTTTTTTGGAGACAGAAGTAGGAGAAATTTAAACATAAATTTTAGAAGTTTGTAAGTATTTTGTTCCTACATATGGCGCCAAAAAATTGTTTTCACTGCTTTTTTCTTTTTTTTTTTTTCTATTTTTGGTTGCCTTTTATACGGATACCCTTGTGGAATACAGTGTCAAGCTGATCCGTGACATTTAACACAGTAACTCATGTGTCTGGGCTACTTCTCCATCCAAAGGTAAAGTCGCCATTAAAGATGACTGCTCTTCGACTCTTGATTGTTGTCTCTGGGACTCCATTGTTTTTCCCCAAAGCCTTACTCCTTACATGCTCATCCTTATTTCTCACCTACAAACCCTAATCTCTTGCTTTTGGGGCCTTATTTCTCATCTTCGAACACCCACCTCTTTCATGCAGACTCGTATTTTTCACATTTTTCACAAAGCAGGAAATATACACCTAATATTCTGTAGCAGCCCAACCCTGACAAAATACTACATCTACTTACAACGTGTGCATGATTATTATTTTCAGAGCGAAATACTGGTAAGTGGTAACAATTGCTGCGCATATTACAAACCTCCTCCCAACAAATGACCAACTCAACCACTAAGTTAATGGAAACCTTTACACCTATTCCAAAATTTCTATATTCAACAATGTAACCCCAGTGTTAAAATTAATGCGAATGTAGCTCTCCATCTTGAGAGGAAGATGAACAACTTCTCTGCTGTTTCTTCTGAACATCCCCCGCCACTATAACGTCATAACCGATAAAGGCCATCGGACACAATATATTTAGA
The DNA here is from genome assembly GCA_011428145.1 of Ericerus pela. Taxonomy (NCBI): domain Eukaryota; kingdom Metazoa; phylum Arthropoda; class Insecta; order Hemiptera; family Coccidae; genus Ericerus; species Ericerus pela. Next base: position 6,802 of record WOFM01002213.1, read on the forward strand.
TGCCAATCTTTTTTTTAAGCCAGTGAGAATGTTCCACAACACCAGAAACCTCCCTTATTCACGCACTTGCTTTGTAATATTAACATCAAAGCCATTCGTAATCAAATCACATTGGTTTTAGCGTTCCTTCAAGTATTATTTGTATTGTATAACCAAAATTATCCTTACTTTTTTTTTTCACTTATGTCGACCATTTGTTGAATGATTGCTAGGAAGTGTACCTATGGTAGTGGCAACCATAGGTAGTATTCCACACAATTACAGAACCTTGGGTGACAATTTGCTAAAGAAATTGAACGTAGCAATTTCGCAGCAGTTATTCAACAAAATACCGGCTCATTTTTTTATTTCATAATTTTTTTTTTTCCTCAATTAATTCGATTTTTTTCTCCTTCTTCGTGCTTCAATAAAAAACGTAATTCAGTTCTTATAGTTCTGGAATAGCAGCAGACATAATTTCACGCACCTATACTAATAACCGAGTTGAAGCGGTAATTGGAGGTAAAAGTGAAATGATGGAAGATTCAAGTTTTTCAATTACTATTTACCAGTGTATGGACAGCGTGTTTCTTCTTTTTAATGAAGCCTACAAGCAATTATTGAATCTAATGGTACGAATTTCGAAGGAAAACTTCTATCGACTAATGATGATGGTGCTCTGTGATAATAATTGTACACTCGTGGTGATTTACGACGAAGTATACAACTCTTTATTTGCAAAATTAAAGAAATCATTAGACAAACTGTAATTTTTCTGAATAATAGATGAGGTGCGTAATACAAAATCTGTTTGTTGATGATCTACATTTATCTGATCATCGTCTGAATGAAAAAAAGGTGCGGAGTTGGTCATTTTATGTTTATTTATTATTTTTTTTTTTTTTGTAATTTTTTCCAATTGGAAGAGGCCATAATGAATTGCTTGGGTTGCCCCAGTATATTAAAAAATGATTTTCAATTTCGTATCAAGATTATTCTATACTTATTAGGAATGGTTCAACGAAGAAATTGTACAGAATCGGGATTAATATTATAGCACTTATTTCACAGAGATCCATAAAAGTATTTTCTTTAAAATGCAAAACAAAAGACTTGGGGACGTTAGGGTTTTTGACTGGAGAAGCGAGAGAAAAATTGTTGTTTTCATTTCAAAGATAAATTTGTTTGTCACTCCTAATAAATTAATATTAAAGATGTGTCGGTTGACCGAGAACTAATTCATTTGAACTAAGAGATATTATCAAATCAAAGTTATATTGTATAGATATACAAGCTAGTTCACTCTTATATGTCACAGCATTGTTGTTAATCACTGGATGAGTGGAATTTCTTATCAATCAACGAAAAACAGAACAAAATAGTAAGTGTTTTTGTGGAATGAAATGACGTCTTTTATGCGAGTATATCTATAGGGTGGGGTGGACCTATTAGTGAACAAAATTTAAATTTTTGAAAATTTTTTTGACTAAATATTTTTTATTGGTTTCTAACCCAAGTTGTGAGAAAATACAAACTGCCAACGGATCGAACCACACAAAAATACAACGATGAAACCTAAACTAACGAAGACATTGAGCAAAGACTAGACACACACATTACAAACACATAAATAAGACATTAAATATTCACTATTTCACAAATTTTATTCCACATAATATTAGCGGACATGTTATATCACTGATGGTTGATGAGCAACGAGAAGGCATACAAAACATATAATCACAGTTGGGTATCAAACACAAAAATCACAGATTACAAATAATAATAAAACAGTGTTACCACAACATATGATATGCGAGAATAATAAGCCGACGTATAATATAATTTTCTATTATTCTCACACGCCTCCTCAAATTATAATTATACGATTATGTCAAATACTGATAAAACAAATTTACTAAATTAATAACGTCATTAAAACAAAGAATGACAAAAGTCAACGATAATACAAAAAGAATTACAACACAAAAAATATTAACACAAATGGTAAACATATACAAAAAGTTACATTAATTTTAACAGTTTACAAAAAATATCAAATTTGGGCTTCGGGCAGCCCTTTGTGAAAACGTCCCCCAACTGTCGCGAAGTTGGTACGTACGAATACTTAAAATCTACATCTACGTGATTGCACACAAAATGGTACTTTACATCTATGTGTTTGGATCTGCGAGTATTCCACTTACCAGAGTGTAGAAGTGTCAAACAACTCTGATTATCTTCGTAAATTATAGCTCGGTCATTAGTCTGAATGCAAAAGTCACTTAACAGATACTTCAACCAGATCGACTCAGTGGTGGCATCGCAAATTGCAATCAACTCACTTTCAGTGCTAGATAGTGCTACAGTTGGCTGCTTCTTGCTGGACCAGGACACCAGTGATCCATAGACAAAGACACAGTAACCAGAGATAGACCGTCTTGTGGTGACACAGTTGCCCCAATCGGCATCAGAATAAGTTTTTAAAATATTGCCGTTACTATCACATTCATTTGAAAAAATTAATTTCTTGTCCTTCGTAGTTATTAAATATTTGAGAACTCTTAATAGGTATTTGTAATGTTCGTCCGTGGCATAACTGGAGAATTGGCTGAAATACGATATTGCAAAGCAAATATCAGGCCGTGATCCTAGCATCAGATACATTAGGCATCCCACAAGCTGTTGATAGTTGTTGTTGAGTACACTATCACACGCATTGAGATCCCTGTCCAACTGAAGTTTGGGGTCAATGGGTATGTAGGTTGGTGCGCAATTTTCAATGCCAAAACGCCTAGCAACAGACTCAATGAGATTCTTCTGCTCAATCTCCAGTATGCCCTCTTCACGATTATGGTTAATATTCAGACCTAGGTATTTTTTAACCTTTCCAAGATCCTTACACTTAAATCTTTTGTTAATTTCTTTATTAAAAAATGTGATTTTCGTTTTATTATTAGAACTAATGAGGATGTCGTCAACGTACGTGAGTAGATAGACTACAGTACCGTCGTTTTTATTTTTATATATATATAGACAGTCATCCGCCGTACTCTGCACAAAGCAAAGAGCAACAAGGAACTCGTTGAACAATTTGTTCCACACCTTGGGCAACTGCTTTAGACCGTAGATAGACCTATTTAATTTTAAAACATTATCATGTCTATTAGTTTTAGTTTCTATCCCTTCAGGTATTTTGAGGTACACGTCTTCCGAGAAAGTTCCATTCAGGAAGGCACTGCATATATCGATTTGTTCAATATGAAATTTCAATTTATTACTCACAGCCAAGAGGGTCCTGACAGTCGAAAGTTTCGCCACCAGCGCATACACTTCATTAAAATTGAAGCCTTTCTTCTGTTGACATCCCCTGGCAACTAATCTGGCCTTATATAAAACCTCATTATTAACATCATATTTTTTATTAAAAATCCAACGACACATGATGGTGGGGGCATCCTTTGGACGTTTGGTCACCTGCCAGGTCTGATTGGAATTCAGGGCAGATATTTAAGAAGAAATAGCCTCCCTCCACATCAGACTGTCCGGTGCAGCACTTGCCTCCTCAAACGTCAAAGGGATGCCATCCTCAGCAAGATATATATTGCGTGCTGTCTCATCACGTCCAGTCGTTTCCTCCAGAAGACAATCCAAATTCAGGTCACCATCAACTTCAATGTTTTCCAAGTTTGATTCTGTAACCTCCTTAAAAATATCGTCATCTTTAGTATATCTATTAATATTTGTATTACCTATTTTACTTTCGAAAAACTCAACATCACGTGATAGACGTACCTCCTTAGTATTCACATCCAATAATTTGTAACCACAGGGTGAATAACCTATCATTATCAATTTTTCACTTTTATTTTTAAACTTATCAGAGTCATGTTTGAACGACAACATATATGCGTCGCATCCAAACGTTTTCAATTTTGTATAATCATACTGTTCGTTAAACCACCTTTCAAACGGGACAAAATCCTTATTATTGGGGCATCTGTTTACGATATAGGCGGAGCACAATATGGCTTCCGACCAAAATATCTTACCAAGACCACTCTCAAATAACAGCGTTCTTGCCCTCTCACACAGCGTCCTGTTCATCCTTTCAGCCTTTCCATTTTGCTGAGGACAGCCGCCAACTGTAGGTTCGACAATGATTCCCTTCTCAGTACAATATGACTGGAAGGTTGTGTTCAAGTATTCTGTGCCACGATCACATCGGAGTCTCTTTACATTATATCCAAATTTATTGGTGACCATTTCATGATATTCCCTGAATTTAGAAAATGCTTCCGTCTTACTCGTCAGGAGGTAAACACAACAAAAGTTGGAATAATTATCTATAAAGGTCATAAAATACTTTGCTCCTTTATATGCAGGAGGATTTATAGGACCACAGAGATCGGTATGCACCAATTCCAGAGGCTTATTAGTTTTTCGTTCGTGCCTCAGGAACGGTTTCCATCTCTGTTTCCCCATCACACAGGGCTCACACAATAATCTGCGCTTGGAGTCAACGTTCGGTATTAAACCTCTGTTTGACAACAACTTAACATCATTCACATTCAGATGAGCAAGTCGTCTATGCCACACGGTCAGTGGGCTCGACTCATCCCCCAATGTCAGATTACACAATTGACTTGACATTTTAAAAAAATCAATCGTGTACAGATCTGAGTTCACGCTAACCCCAGTGGTCACTATTTTTCCACTGCAGCGTTGGATGACGTTGACAGATTCCTCTTTAAACAGGGTATCGAAACCCGACTTGCTCATTTGTTTCACCAAAAGCAGATTCTGTGGCAGCTCCCGAGCATACCTTACGTTTTTTAATTCAATTATGATTCCATTCAACAATTTTAATTTTACTGTACCTACAGACGTGACGGAAAGCGAGACTCCCTTCTTAGCAACACAAATACTATGAGGCTTAATCAAATCTATGTAGTCACTGAACAAATTTATGTCATTTATTATGTGAATTGTGCATCCACTGTCTACTACAAATGTGGTTCGAGGTATCAAATCATTTGCATTGCAAGAATCATCAATTTTATTATTATTATTATTATTAACTGTGAAACTGTAACCCACTTCTGAGCAATCGTCATTAACATTAAAATTGTCATTGCACATATGTGCAGAGCTCCTATTATTATTACTATTATTGGTACCATGGTCATTAGAGCGATTTCCACTATTATTATTATTATTATTACAATTATCATTATTATTATTTTGATTTTTAGCATAGCAATTTCGTGCTATATGTCCGATCTTATTACAATAGTGACATTTAATATTAGAATGTCCATTACCATTACCAGAACTACGATCATTTCCATTAAAATTATTACTATTATTGCTTTGTGAGTTAGAATTGTGATTATTATTATAGTTACGACCTTCATTATTGGAAGATGAATTATAAAAATTATTATTATTGTGATTATTGTTTCTACCTCGATTGAAACCACGATTATTATTACGATTTTGGGACCTACCACGATTAAAACGATTATTATTACTATTATTATTACCAGAATTTCGTCCGACATTGTTATGGCTTCCAAAAAACACGTTCTCCTCACCAGTGACAGACACTGATGAAGGTTTTCGCGATGCAGGATTCAGAGAGTTACCTCTGACCGTCGATTTACTATCAGAAGATAGTTCACGCTGGAAGTTGTTCAGCTTCATGAACACACCATCCCAGGTGATGACTTCTGCATCCTCTATCACCACCTTGATCGGACGAAACTCTGCAGGCAGCGATCTCAGCAATACCAATATAAATTGTTTTGTGGTTGTCAGGTCTCCCAATTCGGTTAATCATCTACAATGAGCATGAAAATCAAGCAGATACTTCTGCAAATCAGAACCAGAAACATACCATTTTGTGTACAAATCACCTCGTAAGTCCATCAGCGTCTGGTCGTTGCCGTTGTCAATCAGATTTGTCAGCACGTTGAACATCTCCTTCGCAGTGGTGTAAGTTTGAAGCATCTCCAAGTATTCATCAGTCACGTTGTTTGCGATCAGGAACATAGCTTTGGCATTCTCCTTGGACCAGGCATCTCCTCTATTTCGAACAGTAGGCAAAGAATCGACAATTTTATTACTTAACAACTCCTTTGCCAACAGCAGCTCCATCCTAAACTTCCATGTTCGGCCATTCTGCCCATTGAACGGCTCAATCGTATTCTGCTTTCTCACATCCATCTCGATGACAGGTAACGAAGATCAGTTGCACCGCAAATCAGCAATTTCAGCAACTATCAGATACGTTGACCAATGATTCAACTCGAACGAGATCACAGGAACATCGAGAAGCGAACATATTAAACAATGAAAAATGAATTAGAGGGCATGGTACTACTTGGGAGTGACGATCAGGATTAGACTGCACAACTTTGAAGACTCAGAACAATGGCGACCACGTTGACATCCAGGTAACTGGGCCCATAACCTGTGAGAAAATACGAACTGCCAACGGATCGAACCACATGAAAATACAACGATGAAACCTAAACTAACGAAGACATTGAACAAAGACTAGACACACATTACAAACACATAAATAAGACATTAAATATTCACTATTTCACGAATTTTATTCCCAATAATATTAGCGGACATGTTATATCACCGATGGTTGATGAGCGACGAGAAGGCATACAAAACATATAATCACAGTTGGGTTTCAAACACAAAAATTACAGATTACAAATAATAATAAAACAGTGTTACCACAACATATGATATGCGAGAATAATAAGCCGATGTATAATATAATTTGCTATTATTCTCACACAAGTCATTATGTTGTATGATCCTTCCTTCAAACTTCACACTACATTTTGAATCGATTTTATCCTTTTAAGTATACCTTTTCTTGCCGTTAATCTGTTCACTATTTACCCCAGCGTTTGGGGCAATAAGTGAACCTATAGGGGTAAAAAGTGAACGTGTATTTTAAATGGAGTTTCATCATATTCAACTCGCTTTTATTTTTTTTAAATTTACATTACATTAAAAGTGAAAAAATTGAGCTATAGGGAAGCGAAAATCATTACTAAAGTATAAGTAGCCTCTTCTTTCCACAGGTTGCTTCAATTTCTGCTTTATTGCCTCCTTATCGATTTCATATTCATCATGAATTGGAGGAAAATGAAATGCATTTCCTTTTCTTTTCAAAAAATTAGCTTGATATTTGTTATTTGTAACTTCTAATATTTTGGCAACAAAATATTTAAAATGAATATTTTTCTTATTTTCATTGTACAGTAATTGTACTATGACGTAATCATTTTCAGAAATGTCTCCAATATCAAATGGTTCTAGAAAAAAGAAAAAAAGAGAAATTTATAAAATGAGTTTTTGGAGCTAACATTTTTAATAGGTAAGAGAATCCTCTGAACCAATCAGGACCCGGTTTATCTAGTTTAAATGGTGTTATGAGTCCACATTCACAGATGTAATCACTTACTATTTGCAGGATCATTTTTTTTGTCAATGGGAAGCCCCACTTCGCAATAATATTTATTGTTTTAGTCATACGAGCTTCTTCATCAGCAGAAAATGTAAGTCTTTGACCAGGCCTGTTCTGATTATTTTCAGAATCCCCTTGTCAAAATTTGGCCCAAGTCTTACTCAGTGTCAATTTTGCAATCTTATACATCTCAACTGCTGCATTCAGTGTAATTTTTCCATCGTCAATGTCTTTGACAATGCCAAGAACCCATTCTTTATGACTATCATTTATTTTTGGCTTATAATTTTGCACCATTTTATTGCAAAATTAATAAATCAAAAGCAAACTTTAAATAAAAATTCAAATATAACACGCGATTATGCTTGTACCTAATCAAGTAACCATCATTGAAAACAATATTTTGATTTGGGCTTTCAATCATTGCAATAAAGTTTGTTTTTCAAAAACTTAATATAACAGTGTTGCAATTTAACACGTTCACTTTTTACCCCATTACCTGTGCACTATTTACCCCAGTTGCTGTTCACTATTTACCCCTCAAAGGTTTTTGTTTGTGCAACACTGAAAAAATTAACTAGATTACGCGCATGGATATGGTCAAGATGTCAATAAAATTTGCTATACAATGATATAAACACACTCGGCCAGCGATTATTTTTTACAGAATTATCACCAATTTTGTAACGTGTAAAATCACATACTTTTGTTATCAAAACTATGAATTTGCATTTTGTTGTGTTTCTAAAAAATTTTAAATGTAAACATGCCTTAAAAGTATTTTTAGATAAGTATTCGTTTGAATTAGTCTTTTAAAATGGAATCCAGAAGAGATAGACCCGGTTCACTTATTGCCGCATGAAAGTTACCGTTCACCAATAGCCCCACCCCACCCTATACAAATTATATACAGATATACTCGTGTGTAAAAGAAGTCATTTCATTCTCTGAAAGTACTTTCTATGTCTGAAAGTAACTACGTATAGAAAATGTATACGAATCAGCTCTCCATATGAAATAATACATACTCAAAGGTTTCATTCATGCAGCTTATTTCGTTCATTTTGAACTAGTTCACTGAACTAGTTCATTCAAAAAACTGAGACCTGTTGAACTAAATCCACAAAATTAACTAAAACGCACGTCTCTAATTAATATGGTACTCAAACCACAACATATACAGCACCACCTCAATAAGTTCAGTTACCTATACTTTGTGAGTACAAACTCGTTATTCAGTCCTGGGAAATATTTTATTTATTTATTCACTTGTTTTTTATTTGTTGAGTTTTCAGAAACTTTGAAATATTACTCAGCTGCAGCTTTTTGAGGTCATTATAAGTCAATGTGGATGGGGGTGTGGAACTCCATGACCAATGATCTCTTGACATGAATTTTTCAGTTGAGAGTGAAAACACCAATTAAACTGAATCAACCTTGTCACCATTTTGGGTTGAAAAAGCAAAGGTTGCTGGTCTCAAACCTACAACCTGTTAACTATTTAAGGCATGTACACGTTAGTATCATTTTGCCATACTGTATCATTAGTGCATATCATGATACAATATACATGGATGATATAACTCCCACTTTGGTGAGGCATTGCCTACAATTATATCCAACCTTCATTTTGAATTGAAATCTAGGTAGTGCCTTGTAGTATGCCAGATGGGGTGACCATGTGTCTCCACAACCAAATCCGTAAGACAAAAACACAAAATCATGCTGAAAATTTGTCACGAGTAAAACACACGTGGATGACAAAATAATATACCAGAGTCCAGTTTAATGAGGCTTGCAGTGATGGATACCCAGCCATGAGATCAGATTTGTATCACCAAAACCTCCGTATTTTTACCTTGTTTTTGAAATTAAAAGTTAGAACTGGAAACATGCTATCTGTTAAGATGATTTACTTCATCATCGAAAATACAGTTCTAAAAGAAATCACGATTCTCCCCTGATGGTTGCCTTCAATACCTTAATAAGAAAGATGAGAAACTTATTGACATTTGAAAAATTTATGAAATCTGGTGAAAACTCATGGTAGTAAATTTTCATCAGGTGACTAGACAAAAATATCAAAAATACTACATCCTTTGATGTGACTGCAGAATGCGGACATTATATGGGAAAAGGTTGTACCATAATATCGTATCATTTTTTGATACTGTATGAGGTTACAGCCCTCATTCACATTGGTACATTATGATGACATTGTATGATAAATGATACAAATATGTGCATACCTTTAGGTGAACATCAAGTCACTACATCTCTCAGACCTTCCTGAAATATGTTTGAAGCCCAATATTGTGCGGTGCTCCAAGATGCTTGATTTCAATAAACTGCTGTTTATGTGGAATTCATGAAAAATCAAAAAGGTACCTAAATATTTTCAGAGATGTTCATTTAGGCTAAACACTTAGGTAGGTAGAGATAAAAACAGAGAAAAAATATTGCACTCATAAGAGAGGGGCAAACACATAATGAAAGATTAGTTAAAATTGAAAAAATTTTATAAAAGTGGTTATATGGTTCCTTAACATCCATTTTGAACACTATTTCTGCAACACTTTCAGCCCCAATGAAAGCAGTTAAATGAAAATTTTCTGTACATTATTATCTCATTGTAATAAGGATCATTATGTCAGTTTTATCCTTTGATCATACAGGTATCTGGATACCCAGTTTCTATATCTCCCAATATTAATTGATTGTTTCATCATTTTGGAACCCCAAATGCGTGAGGAGGAGTGTGTTCATGCACATTTAATCTTTATTTTGTATTTTTCTATTAAGTTTTACCTCTTATATGAAAGTCATTTCTTTTTTTTTAATTTTACCAACTTTAAGTCTCGTCAACCGGGGTGATACGAATATAGATAACTAGGTCGGATACCAGGTGGGATGAAAGGGATACTAGTCAATTTTAATGAAGATTCTGAGCAACTGTTACAAAAGGAAGGGTATGTTTTGATAATCAGTTCTTATGTGTTAGCTATTGTGCCTCACTTTTTTGGGGAATGACTCTTTGTTTTTGAATCAGGCCATCAAAAAACCAACCGCTAAAAACATAAACAACCTCTGAAAATGTAATCCTACATCAAGAAAATAAGTTCCCCTGATATGCAGGCCTTTTGAAAGGGTTGAGGGGAATTCTGCCTGGGCTCAGTATTTATAAGGGCCCCATGTTCTCCAAAAAAAAGTACAAATAAGTAAATTTTCCATAAATCCTTGTTACTATACCTGCAAATAAATACAATTTTCGATTTCTCAGGAGCCATAAATTTTTTCTCCTTGGGAACAAAATTTCCTTTCTATTCGGCCCTACTGGTATGCATAACCACCCACTTGGCATAGTATCCTTTTCCTCATATAAGAGATGACTATAGTCCGAGTACGTTTTGGATAATTTCTCAGAGTTCTGTGGGCCATTTCTTTTTAACAAAGTAGAAAAAGTCAGGGAAGTAAACGACTAATTGTGCACATTTAAAACTTCTTTGACCCTTCAGTTGATCATAGGATGGTTACATTTCACAATTAACATTTTTCAGGCCTAAAAAAATCTACTTAAGAGTACCACCTTAAAATTTTATACAAAATTCTGACTTTGAAATTAGCGAAAAGATGATAAGAAAGGTCAAAACACCCGAACTGAGGTCAGCATCAGTAACAGGCCTAACTGAGATCTCAAAGCATACTTTCACCTTGGAACTTGCATTTTATAAATTTTGTCAGCAACAATATACCTAATGTCACCCCTTCAACTCCAGGTATAGCCTAAATAGTTCAATAGTGCATCATCTCACTTTAAAATCAGTACCTAATGTCTACCACTGAAATACTTGAACACTATTGAACATAGTACCCCAGTGTGTGAACTCTCGAAGTGAAATGAAAGTTTTTTTTATTTCATACTGGATAATTAGACAGTATGACAAGGTGTGGACACTGCACTTAACAACATTAGAAAACGTAACACAGAAATTACAGGCGATCGTAATATTATCATCAGTCCGAAAGATAGAAGGAAAATAAAATGAAAATAAAAGTACCTGCACACTAATTTTATTAAAACGAAAGTAGAACACCGTCAACTATATACTGTCTGCAGATATTGCTTACCTCTCGGATCAAATCAGAGTTGAAAGTGTGTAAAATTTTCCACACTTGGTTGCAGATAAAAAAAACGAAGTTTGTAAGCAAATTAATTAAAATGTGATTAATCTGCGGAAGCAAATATGCATGGAGTTGCATTTGGATAATATGCCCAAAAATAGAAAGAATGTACAACCCACGTATTTTCAATTATTTTGAATATTTTAACGCTGCGTACCAAATTGGCCAATACAATGGCTAATGCCTACTCAGCACCCTAAACCTCTTCTTTTTTTTTCCTACTTTAATAATAATTGTTGGGTATACCAATCCTTCTCTCCTTGCACCTAGCTATATTCTCCACATGACTTTCTCACTGTTTGTGACTACAAATATAAACCAGTTACTTTACTCCGCTATATGACGTCACACTGAATGTGACAGTTCAGTCTATACTTTGTTCAACCTAAAAACTTTGTTTAATAAATAGTAAGATCAAATTGAATGAAGTCGTCTATTTTATTTCACTAAAAACACTCTCGGACCTCTATATGGCAGCAGAGCTTCGGCAGAATCCTATAAGTGCTACAGTTTTGTTCGTTGAAACAGTGAATTAAAAAAAAATGTTTTTATTGGGCAATTTATTATGTTATGCCAGTAATCACCTTTTAAATGAAGTTTCGTGCATTTTTTTCATGTTATTTATTTATTTTTTCTATACGTACAATTGCATCAGACACTTGCAAAATGTGCTCTTGTACTGAAAGCTGAATTGAGCTAATTTTGTAAAATAGTTGGGTAACATAGCTTCAACTTTCATTGAATGTGACATTTTGAATCATACTGTGTAGTATCTAGCCAAAATTTTAGTGGAATTTTGCGGTCAAAGTGGCTCAGTTGTCAGTATTTTTGTTGGTCAAGCATCCCCGTTTGTGTTGCTTGGTTGAAGATTCAATTTGGAGCCTGGACTTTTGTCAATTGCTATGTCTGGAGGACTCCCTGCTTGTGTGTTCCACAGAATAGTAATATGTTGGTGCCCTTCCTGCTTGTATGTGGACCAAATTTGTGTCATTGTCAATGGTCAACCTATTGTCTCCTCAGGAAAATAGCTGTGTCGATGAGTTAACTGCGTCCAAAAAAAAGGAAAAGAAAGTTTTTGTCTTGGTGTATAACAAGGTTTGCTGAAATTGTCATCTTCTTTGAATTTAGCTATGTCAACTGTAATATTCATCATCAAAATGGGTGCTTCAAAAATCAATAAATTGTCATCTTATGCTGATTCAACATCATAAATTGTCAGAAAACTAGTCTGAATTTGTCAGTCTGCATCAAAGTCCAACATCTTTGTGTTAAAACTGCTAAAAAGGTATTTAATTAATTTAAAATATATATCAAAAGTGCACATTTTTTGAGACGTGAAATATTTTTGTATAAAAATTAAAAAAAAAAAAAAATTACTTTTAAAATCTATTAATTTTTTGATATTTTATAGCAAAAAATTGTCAGACACTTTTGTCTCGGAGTGTATATGTTGTAAGATCCATTCAAGTTAAACATGACCTATTTTGTTCTTTCTGGTATTCACTTATTTTCAAACGTAGTCAGGTTAATTTCGACACGTTTTGAACAATGTTTAACCATAATTTGTTAAAACCTGATCGTCCATCTACTGTATTACGATCTGTGAACAATTCTTTATACTTATCTAATCAAGTTACCGTATTCACATTTATAATATTGTTTACCAATCACCTTATATTTTTTATTTTTCTTGTAAATTTCATATGGACCATAATTTTTTTTTTACATTACTTCTATGGAAAAGGATGATAAATCAAATTTTTTCAAATTTTTTTATTAGTCAAAATATTTTTTTTCTCCTATGCTTGGTTCGAAGGATTGTGGAGGGGTGTTGGGTATACCAATCCTTCTCTCCTTGCACCTAGCTATATTCTCCACATGACTTTCTCACTGTTCGTGACTACAAATATAAACCAGTTTACTTTACTCCGCTATATGACGTCACACTGAATGTGACAGTTCAATCTATACTTTGTTCAACCTAAAAACTTTGTTTAATATATAGTAAGATCAAATTGAATGAAGTCGTCTATTTTATTTCACTAAAAACACTCTCGGACCTCTATAATAATCGATGAAGATAATAAATCGATTCGAATAATTCGCATTCCAGCATAGTTTTTAGGTACCTACCTAATTTGTTGTGATGTGGCGGAAACGATCAACCAGTTGGAAATGTGAGAAACTGGTTGATAAATGACGGCGTCAATTTGTTTTCGTTCGTTTTAGAACTTTGTAGTTTGAACTATTATAGTCAAAACTTGGTGCGTTTATTCACCTAAATGTGGGCCTGTTGACAGTTTCACAACTACTCGGAAATTGAGGCTAAAAATCAGTGGGCAGCTCAAAGAAAGTGAATTAAACTCGAATTGGTGTGAAATCAGTAGCCAAAAGTGGTAAATATGTATACCAGTTTTTAATACCTAGGTAGATGTTAGATGAGATTTGTTTAACTTGGAGTAGGTGATGTATGTTTTCAACAGATTGAAACGTGATTGGTAATGTAACCTAAGTTTTTTGGTCCAGGTTACAAACCAAACTACGTAATAGCTTAAAAAATTATGAAGAATAGATTCAAAAAAATGTGCCACCTTGATAATAGACAGAAAGCTGGCGAAAAATAAAAACAAAGGATAGTGCACAAAAAGTTTCTATGATTGTGTAGGTACTCCAAGTCCTTCAAATTATCACAGAATATCACAGTATTAATAGTAATTTGTTCTCCTTTTTGTACATTAAAGACCCAACAAAAGTATAAATGTTTATTCAAATCAGATGGAAACACATGATTCGTAGATATGGCGAAACTACTAATTTTTTCTACTTATTTTTTCAATTTGAACCTTGGTTGAGCTTAATCGAACTTCTAAAAATATTTTGGAGTAGAGCTAAATCTAGCAGGCAATTTAATTGCTAAGGAGTGGAAAATAAAAATATTTGGCAACTGCGCGTTCTGCATTTTAAGATTTACATAATCTTCTTATACTTTCAATTAAAAGGCTTTTAAGTAACTGTTTTTAAATTATTTTCTTCAATTAATTGCACGAACATTATTTTATAATTAACAATTTCAGAGGCAACAGAATTTCTTATAAAAAACAACCATTTTAAAATTTCTTTTTGGAATACACTACATTTCAAACTAATTCCTCCATATATTTATAAAAACAGTATGTATTACAGAATGTCAACCATCGGCACGCAAAATTGATTAAAAACTAATTGACTGTGGATCTGAATGTTAAGGCTGGATAGCAGAAGATAATTTTTAAGTCAATAAATTTCGTGCAGATTCTTGTATTTCCAATAGGTATATGAAATCGATTCCTTCCACAGTCGCCAATTCAATTCCTTCTGACCAAAATATTATTTTATCAGATTACCAGTTCTCATGTGTATTTTATTATACAATAATGACAAAATGATTAAAATCAGTCACTTATTCAAAATCAAAATTATTATAACTTCCTCCGATGATATATTACAGTAGGTGCTACTTAATCTGTCTCCTGTTAAACCCGTTTTTCGGATAAAGCAGCAAAATTTCTATGAACAGAAGAAAAGGGGCCTTTCTTATACATTTTCACCAGATAATTCAGAATTATTTTTCGTTGAATCCGGTGAAAGAAAAAAAATAGAAAAAGATAAGAACAAATTGTGTTGATTGTTGCACTTTTAAAAATAATTTGGTGATTTACTCAAGAAAAAAAACAGCTGATACAATATATTGTGTATGGTTAACTGTAAATTAAAAAATGGAAAAACTCAAATCCCTGATTTTATTTTATTTTAAATTATATTTCAAATTGGTTGCATTTTTCAATCTAAAATTTAATGAAATACATACAGTAAATTATATCTAGTTTCTTTTTTTTTTGTGAATGTTTATTATGTTTTTCAGTTAATCCATTCCAATTAGGCTGGGCCCAATAGAAACAGATTAAGTGACGCTTACTGTAGTTCAAATTTAAGCCTACCTTAATTTTTAAGCTGTTGTTATACAGACTATTTTTTCATTATTTTCAGTTGCTATTGTCAAAATACTAATTTCAATACATGATTATTTTTAAAATATTATAAAGGTGATGAAACACGGTTGGAACTTCAATAAAAATGTAATTCAGTGAATGAATTTTCAATAAAAACTTTTGTTGTTACCATTGTATTTCTCTCAAAAAATCTTAACAATTTTCCCACCATCTATTGGTCTCAAGATGGTAATATTAAAATCCATAAATCATATACTCTTGTAGATTATGTTTTTTTTTTTTACCTCAGTTCCTTCATTAGTTTCCAGGATACCTGCTAATGGGGTAATTAGGCAACTGTTGTAATTAGGGTACCCCATCATAGGTGGTAGCACATACTGGCCATATTATGAGAATGCGTAGTTGAGAGGAAAAAAGATCAACATTAGGCACACCACTCAACGATTCACAATTTACTCTATGAGGATTCCATCGAAGTTCTCAAATTTGGAACGGATGCCGTCCTAATATAAATAATTTTTCTTCTATCCCACCATTGTACACTCCCTATCCCTATCTGTTGGTAAGTAAGTACCTCTGCTAACCTCTCTTAGATTGTTAGGTGTTTTTATCTAGTTTGATTGAAAACAGGGTATTAAAATTGACTTCATCTAACGAAAACTGGAATCAAATTTCGTGAAAATTGGTCTAGCAGTTTAGCTATGGGGACTGACAAAAATTCTACATCCACCCATGGGATTAAAACTTAATTATCTTTAAATAGGGCTGAAATTTGGTACTAAACATCATGAAAGTTGGTACTTACGTAGTTAAATGAAAATTGGTCGTTTGTTTTAGCTGTGGAAGTTAACTTAAGTTCCATCATTGGTGGCTAAGATGTAAATATTCGATACAGCCAAAATTTGATACATAAATAGTTATGAGCATTGTAATATTTAATAATGATTTTAATGAAGATCAGTTGATAGATTTGGCCATGGGTCTTAAGAAATTCAATTAGTGGTGGTTAGAATGCATGTAATTATTGGATAGAGCTGAAATTTAGTATATGGGTAGTTTGGAACTCAATGAAAGGTGATTCTAATTTTTATGAAAATTGTTAAAGTTTTTTGGTGTGGCAGTTAAAGAAATTTCCACTAATGAAGGTTCTCCATTTAAATGTACAGTAAATAGTTGCCTCTGTTGTGCATAGTTCACAAGTCCAAAATTCTGACTTGATTGAGGAATTTTAGGGTCTAGTATAATAATATTTGTTTTTGTTATAACAATTAATAACCAATGATCATTGCTAGGATTGCAAAGAATGAAAATTTTATCCAATTTTTGGTAGTTTTTTAGAAAAAGCAAGTTTTTAATCATGTACTTGTAATCTGAAAATCCAAAAGTAGGTAATAATTGGCTGCGTCACATTAATATGTGAGCGAGAGAATCAGTTCCCTTTGTACATTCAATATACACGAAGGCATCGATAATACTATCATATAACCAACCTTTTCTAAATTGCGAAGCTGCTTCTCTACATTTATTTTACTTAAAAAGTGGGAATATAGGTTCTAAAGATTTTAAAAAAGCTTTATTAATTTTTATATCTAATATGTTGGGACCAATTGAAAAAAGAGTTTCTTCATAATTATATTCATCCGAAAAAAGAGAGGTAGTGAATGATTTTTCTGAAAGTATATTTGTACGAGTTTCCAAACTGAATGAACTTCTCTTACTCTTTTTTGCCTTACAGATTGGGTTAAAAAATATTTGATTTATGGGGTTCATGTGAGAAGGAATTTTAGTTTTTTTCAAATTCAATTCCAGCAAAGGAATTTTCTTCAATTTTATAGCAGAATTTAGATCATTTGCATGACGCAAGTTTCTTAAAATTTCTGCATAAGATGGATCATCTTTGATAAAAAATGCCCTTCTAATTGTACTTCTAGTTTCCTTAATTCAGCTTGTATAGCTTTTTGAATTGACTGCGAGTGTGGAGTCGAAAATTCTTTTGAGGAATTTCCATTGTTGTTCAGTTCAATGACCATATGGGATTTCAAAATTTTTAGTGTAGGAAGAGACATTTTATTTGGCAAATTCTCCAAATTGTTCAATGAATCATTTTTTAATTCTAAGGAATGAACTCAGTGGATGTGTTTGCATAAGTCACTCCTTACTGGACAGTTGCAACTGTATAAATGAAGACAAAGTTTTGTACACTCCCTTTCCAAACACATATTTTTATTCAAAAAATAATCTGCAATGACGCAGCAATTTGTTTTTTTTTCACTGTATAGCTTAAATTTCCATCTCTATTATTACTTTGAGCCACAACTTTCCAACATTTCCCAGAAGAGACTACTACTACATCTTTCTCAGGAATGGCCATTCCCGGCATATGATCTAATTTTCTTTTGGATTTTTTTATTAAATCCCCATACAGATGTGATTTTGTCAATCTTGTATGTAGCATATTTTCAAAATCTTTTAGTGCTGGAATTAATTTATCAAGTCTTCAATTAATTTTTCCTTCTAAATATTTATTTTTCAAAATATTGTGGTAGGATTCCATATACATATTTGTATCTGTGCCAAAATGTTCAAAATCCCTAAAAGCTGAAGCCCCTTCCTCCTTTCTATTTTTATAATTAGTGGTAACACATGGGAGGAGCTGGGATTATTTTTTGTTGGGGCAAAGAAATTTATATGTTATTATCGGCATGTAACCTACAATACTTACTTTGTTTTATTTTTCTTTGGTTTCATTGGTTTGCCTCTTTTCGGACCTTTTTCCCAATTTTTTTGGTGAGGCAAGAAATTTAAACTAATACTATGATTTTCAATCTCAATGTGTAATATCAAAATTTGAAAAATTGAAATTCATAATTGTATCTAATATATTGTCTTTTCTCTTCTATCAGTCAAGATAATCAGAAATTAAAATCAACAAATCAAATATCAAGTTTTCTACCTCAGTTATCCTCAATTCCTAATCACTCATCAAATTCATCTCCGTGTGGTATGCCAGGGGGGCCTACTAAGGACTCACTACCCGACAAATTCTACATTATTTTTTATAAAACCCACAGCCACGGCTGAAAAACTTACAAATTATCTCTCATTTGTAAAGGGAGGCAACTCCAAAATGTTGCCCCTCAACTGGCTCAGCCTACCAAAATTTGTGGATCCAATGTCAGCGTGGAACGACTATATTTTTAATGTCTATGTACCTCGGAACTCCATAAAATGTACTTACATGGCTGTCATTCTGCTTCAGTTGAATATCAGGAACCACATCACCAAATTATTGCCCATTGCCTTTTAATAAACTAACACATTTTCAAAAAATTATAAAATGTATTCAACCAGAAAAAGTGAAAAGTACGAGGTACATGTTGCTCAGAGAGCTTTCAAAAAATGACTGGCTTGTGAGTCAGATTCTCCTTCCGCAGCTTGAAGAGAAAGTTAGGTGCTGAGAGTACTCCAGCTTCATCATCTGATATTGACAACGTTTCTGTAGAGGTATTATTCGCTGAATGCATGTAATCGATCATAAAAATCATATTTCTTACTGACACCCATATTAAAGAATGTTTCTTAAGCTCTTCTTAGAGTTAAGCTATACTTAAGTCTTACTAAACTACAATTTTGTATTCAAAGACGCTACTTTTCCCGATTTAAGTATCCATTTTTAAGAAGAGCTTAAGTACCCAATATTGGGGACTTAAATCATTCTTAAAAAGAAAAATGATTAAAAAAATGCAAAGAAGAGCTTAAGAAAGATTTTGTTCACTGCTGGTCTGCTATACTTCTTTGAATTGAATGAAAAAATAAATTTTATTTTTTTTTCTGAATTAATCAGCAACTATTTTTACTTTTCCAAAATAAAATTTATTTTTATTTACACCATCAAATATTTCAAAATAAACTCATAATTTTCAGATCAGTTTCTTCTTTCATGGTGATAGTAAGTGTAGTGGCCTTAGCCCTAACTTCGTTTATGGTCCGAGAGACTCATAAAATAACGTAGTCACACTCCTCCTCACCGAAGTGCAACTACTTGGCGACCGCCACAACACCAGTACAGACAGTCAGCGTAGTATACGCTGTTGCCAAACCTCTGCGCCTGTAGGTGCGCAGTGGATCGTGTAACATATCACGATAGTAAGTACCTACCTAGGTAATTATTATTAGTATGGAAAATGTTGAGATAATCTGAACTTCTGGTCAGAAATTGTGAAAGAATGGTTCATTACCCGAAAATAAAATTCTTTGGAGATATCAAGGTATGTTGGTTAAAGATTCTCTGAAAATTTAGTTCAAGTTGTATGTTTTGTTCTGGAAATATGAAAATTCAGTAGCCAAATTGAGTTCATTTCATTTGCCATTGAAATCCCATAAAATCAAAGATAACGAGAAGAATCATGAGAGAACCGTTCATTGTGGAGGACTGAAATTTTTATGACACATTGTAGTACATTAGCTTAAACTTCTGTGAAAATTTCAGCTCAATCGGACATTTCGTATTCGAGATATTGCAGAAATACCGCAAACTCCTCAACTAGATAGAATAATCCTTATCATTTTGATTATTCAATCTGAACATAATTTCAGCGATACCTATCGCATCAACCAACGTTTAGATTCCGCTGAAATTTTCACAGATTCTTGATATATCATACTAAAATATCTCATGAAAATTACAGCTCTCTGCAACTCACTGTTCTGTCATAATTCCTCTCGATAACTTACATAGTAGGGAATGGCAAATAATATGAATTAACTAAGTATAAGATCTACTTGCAAAATTTTAGTCATTGTTTGAAAGGTAAACTTACGATTTTCACCTAATTTTCACTGAATCCTTATTGCTAACATAATTATCTCGATGTCTCCACAATATTTTAGCTCAATAGTTGGTACATTTGATTACCCAGATCAGTGAAATTCTGTTTAAATTGAGTGATTCAAACTACAAGGATTCAATCTAGTTGAGGAGTTTGCGGTATTTCTGCAATATCTCCAAAACGAAATATGTGATTAAGCTGAAATTTTCACCACTTCTTCAGCTAACATGGTATGATGTCTCATAAAAATTTCAGATTTTTTCAATCACCAATTATATCGCAATTTCTCTCGATAACTTGGATTCTGTGGAGAAGAAAGGCAACTGAAATGAACTTAATTTAGTTGCAGAATGTCTACCATATCTTGGAAATAAAATGTGCGATTGAGCTAAAATTTTCACCAATTCTTCAGCTAACATGCTACAATGTGTGATGAAAATTTCAGATTTTTACAACCAACGATTCTCTTGCAATATCTCTCGATAACTTTGATTCCATTGAGTGGAAATGCAAAGGAAATGAACTTACTTTAGTTGCAGAATTTCATGAATAGGTATTTTGAAAACAAAAAGCAGGAATGAAGCCAAAAGTTCATAGAATATTTAGCTAACATAAATTACAAATCTTGATGTCTCTATCCTCACATGAAGGGAATAAGTCAATAAGAAATACTAAGGTAGGTGCACCAAATAAAGCCGGTGTTTGGTTTTGGTCGATTTCTGCTTTGGGATGAATGTTTTTTTTTTTTTTTTGTTTTTGGAATGTACATTTCATTACTAATCTAGAACTAGACTTTCGGATTTTTTTCACCCCATAGTGGTTGTGAAATATTCGATTGAAAAGTTTCATTTTTGAAACTTAATAAGGCCCAGCGTACCCAAATAAGGCCCGACTTAAATCCTAATATGGCCCGACCTAAACCCTGTTATTATTATTTCCTTTTATTTCTCTATGGCTTCTCTCCATTTCTTCCTTTCCTGGGCCAGTTTCTTCATCTCTACAAATGACTTACATGTAGTAAAGTCCGCTTAAAAACAAAATCTAAAAATGTAAAAATGTTTATTAAACCAATATCTGAACAAATAAGTAAGGTATTAAAAACTGTGGAAAAAAGTTAATGAAGATCATCAAATGTGATTTTCGTGGATTCAATAAATTTGTGCTTGCCTCTCTTCAGGCATACAAGGAAAACCTTTTCTATCATGTCAGATTTTCTTATAAGAAAACGATCAGGAATATTAGGGTATACAAAATAAAAATGGACCGAATCATCATCTTGTGCACTAAACTTACTTCTCTTTTTATGCAAAAATAGCACCTCACACTGATCGCCATTTCTTCCTGTGTTCATTTGCTCTACTTTTTCAATAAAAAGCTTATGCATCTCTTTTTTGGTTCCAAAATTGTAAATTAGTTTACAAACTACAAAGTCTCCAACTTTAACATCCAACTCTCGATCTTCATTTAGAGGTGATGCTAAATCTTCTTCTTCAACCTCTGGTACAACGTCCTCCTTTAAGACCAAACATGATGAACCACGTTTCTTCTTTGGCACATCTTTGACTTTTGGAATTTTTTTCTTAGACACTTTCTTCTTTTTCTCTGCAAATAAAAAATGAAAAATTTAACTGAAAAGTGTTCTTCAATACTCTCACATCCAAACTAACATTACTCTAGTTACTTACTTTCGGCAGCTTCAGTACTGAACAAACCTCTGTGTAAAGTAACTGCTTTATAATTCACAGCCTACTTAACCATCTTTTTTTTTTGTTTTGGAATCATTGGCAAAATTAAGACTGTTGAGAAAGGAGGACTAATGCTATTAGAAGAAGATGATGGCAATGTAGCTGGAGCTTGAACATTTGAAGAAGAGGATGCTGGTGTATTCAGTGGAAGAGAAATGGCTTGATAATTCGACGAGCTTGATGATCTTGACTGAAGAATAATATCATCAGGTGAATCAGAATCTTCATCATCTGATAGGTCACCTAATACAGTTTCAGGTTCAGGTCTTTGACTGAGCACACTTGGTAAAAAAGCAGCCTCTGGTATTGCATCCCTATTAAAGGGGAAAATACCACAGGCAGAAAATCCATTCATAATGTTCGATATTGTCATAGCCTTTTGCCAAACTGGAGTTAAAATAATTCCAAAACGTTCTTTGTTAAGGATTCGGTCAGGAAATTTTTGCCAATACTTGAATAATTCTTGATCCCACCAATTCTCAAAAGATCTGTAACATGCTTTATCAAGCGGCTGTAGCTCATGCGTCATATTTGAAGGAAGGCAGAAGATGAAAATGTTCAATGCTTCAGCTGCATCACAAATTGAAATATCGAGGTGGCATTTCGCTCCAACCAAAATTAATAAGGCTTCTTCTGACCCTTTGAACTTTGAAAAATGCTCCAACCAACGATTAAACACGCTTACAGTCATTGAACCTTTTTCCACCATTGCAACAATGCTACCATTGGGAAAATTATCTTCGTAGAATGTCTTCTTATTCTTACCCTTGTAGATGATCATTGGTGGAATGGCTTGACCAAGAGCATTGGCACAGCCTACCACAGTAACATTTTCTGTATGTTCATTTGCGATCATATGAACTCGTTTCACTCCTCTCTCAGCTAAAACATCTTGCTGATGGTGAATTGTCAGACGGCACCCTTTTTCGTCCATATTGAAAATTCTATGTGGCGCACCAAACAAATTTTTCTTGGCATAAATTATTTCCAGTTTGTCGAAGTAATCTTTCACAATAAACGGGTTGAGCTTCTGAGCTCTCGCTGGGTTCATGAACTGCGCCTTTCTTTTACAAAGCCATGGTTGTCACGCCATAAACAGTTTGTACCACTTTTTACCTAATAAGAAATAAATCACATCAATCAGTGGTGAAAATTACTGAACAGAAGATAGAGGAATAGCTAGATTCAGAGGCAGATCTTACCTGCAGATTTCTTTTTTGGATTAAATGGATGCGAAATAGAGTGTACTTCACAATATTGATATACACATCTGCAAACACCAACAGGAGTCAGAGGTAAACCTCTTTCAGCAAAATGTATTATTCTTTCCACAAGATTTGTTTCCTGCTCCTTCGTCAATGTTGAATTTCTTCCCATCTTCTTCTCATGCGAGTTTGACATGATGTAATTTCTTAAAGTTCTCCTTGGAACTCCACTAAGATTCGCAGCTTGTTGCTGAGAATAGCCATCTTTTAAGAGCTGCAGCCCTTTATCCAGCATTTTTTGCGTCCATTCGCCCCTTTTGGCTTTCTTTTTACTCAACATGGTTTCTTACTGAAATAAATTAATCACGTTATTCAGGTCGGCCTTATTAGGGTACAACCCACATTTTTTCATAGTTAGCTGACTACTCACCTATAAAACACTTGTTCGAAGATTTTTTTTTCTTATTAACTAGGTAACAATTCTATTTGAGTCACATCTGGGAAACAAAATTTGTCAGATCTGTTTTGGTGTTGCTTCATGAAATTGACAGAAAACTTTTTATTTCGGAGAATTCTTTCTACCCAACCAACATATTTGACTGATGCAGATGACCTGCTTGAAATATACTCCATCAAAATGAAGTCTCCCCCAAGAACCTTTGAAAAAAGAAAAAAATATTTTAGCAAAAAAGAGCCAAAAATATGAAAAAAAATAAGAAAAAAATAAATCGTACTGGTGTCTCTGTACCGGTACTTTTTTTTGTTTTTTTATTACCACTATTTCAGCCTTTTGTTGCATGTTTTTATGCCCAAATATTTGAAGTATCCGTAAAATTTTGAAACTAGATAATGTATTACACTCTTCTCTGAAGAGTGGAGTTTCATTATCTGACGTTTTTTCCCAATATCATCTTCCATTTCTGCTCGTGGCTTGTTTCTTTTGTTAACTTGCTATCGGAAATGGAAGTTGATATAGTGATTTCTCCTTTTCTTGCAAACTTTTGGGCTAGCTCTTAGTTTTCAAGATAAGAAGAAATCACTCCGTTTGGTACCTTCACTTTAGTAAGACCTACGAATTTTCTTGTTGTAATTTGCTTTTTAAGATTGTATATAAAATTCATCTTGATGAAACCTCGTTGTTACTTCATCTTGTTTTTCTTATTTTGTTAATTTTTTTGTCCGCCTCGAAGTACTTCGTCCGATTCTACAATATGAATAATATGATGTCATGAAAAATAGAGGTATGTTTTTTCTATTTTGGAATAAACCGGTATTTTTTGTTCACTCGTAATTATTTTGTTTAACAATATGTCCGGCTAACGTGGTCACATATGGTAGGAGAATTCGGTGGTTAAGAATATAGGTTTTCAAAATGGGGTAAAAGGTTCCGAGAAAATAGGGGAAAAATGTGGAGAGAAAATGGTATAATTTTCGATCTTTTAGATTTTTATAATGAAATAGCGCACGAGTTCGGCGAGAACAAACCTTGGGCTTATCCCTTCCAGTTTTTCTCCCCCACAGTGAACTTTGGAATATCTCACTGTGGGGAAATATTAATTTTATATTTAAAATTTCTGATTTGTTTTTCACTTCAACATTTTTATTTCGACAATTCTTTCAAATTTCATCCTCATTCACTCACGGGTAAAACATGTATTTTATCGATGTTTTCGTCTTCAGATACCATGTGTATGGTATCTCGTTACGTACTATAGGAATCAATCCAGGTAAGTAATTGATTTAAAAAATGGAGGAGCTAATAAAAAACCAAAACTTGAGTAACTGGTAAAAACCAAATTTGGCATACCACATATTCAATTATCAACTATTAAAAAAATACAAGTTCAAGGAATGATTTATACTATGTATTGAAGTACTTGCAGATTGGCACAAACCTCATAAAATCATCTCCGTTCATGTATTCTTTGTGTCTGTATCTGGCATCACTATTACACAAGGCATAAGAGCAATGTCGACCCATTCTTTCATTGATTATTAGGAAATTCACAGCAGTTGAAAAAATAATATGGTAAAACTGAAAACACTTTATAAAATATAAGAAAACCAAAAAGAATTTCATTTATATTAATGAAGTAGGTACTTTAATATATTATACTTTATCAAGAATTCTGTGAGAAGATGAAGAAATATCAACGGATCGAGACAACTAAAAACATATAAAACGAACCTAAACTACACACGACATCAAACAGAGACCAGACGCATACATTACAAACACATAAATAAAAAACACAATATTCACTTAATTACGAACTTTTATTTCCACATTAAGTATGGTGGAGATGTTAACAAAATGAGTATTAAAAAGCGACTAGAGGCGTATGATTTGACAATATCACAGTTTGGTACAAAACACTAAAAATCACAGATTACAAAAATATATCGACTGTGTTGCCACCACAAATGATACGTGAGAATATAGTTATGAGTATAATTTAATTTGCTATTATTCTCACACGCCTCCTCAAATTACAATTATACGATTACGATAAAAATGGTAAAAACAAATTATTAAATTAATAAGGTCATTAAAAACACGAATGACAAAAGTCAACAATAATACAAAAAGTTACGACAACAAATACTACACAGATGGTAAACATATACAATAAGTTACAATAAATTTAACATTTTACAAAATACATCAAATTTAGGCCTCGGGCAGCCCTTCGTAAAAACATCAGCCAACTGTCGCGAAGTTGACACGTATGAATACTTAAAGTCTAAATTTACGTGATTGCACACAAAACGGTACTTTACGTCCACATGTTTTGATCTGCGAGTGTTCCATTTTCCAGAGTGCAAGATAGCCAGACAACTCTGATTGTCTTCGTAAATTACAGCTCTGTCATCAACTTGAATGCAAAAATCACTTAATAAATACTTCAACCAAATTGATTCAGTGGTAGCATCACATATGGCAATCAACTCACTTTCAGTGCTAGACAGAGCTACTGTTGGCAGGAGGTAAACATCCTCAGAGAGAACACCGTTCAAAAACGTGCTACAGATATCTATTTGTTCTATATGAAATTTCAATTTATTACTAACAGCCAAGAGGGTCCTCACAGTCGAAAGTTTCGCCACTGGCGCATATACTTCATTAAAATTGAAGCCTTTCTTCTGCTGGCAGCCTCTGGCAACTAACGTAGCCTTATATAAGATATTATTTTCATTATCATATTTTTTGTTGAAGATCCAACGACACGTGATGGTAGGGGCGTCCTTTGGACGTTTGGTCACCTTCCAAGTCTGATTGGAATTCAGGGCACTTATTTCAGATGAAATAGCCTCTTTCCACATCAGACTATCAGGTGCTGCACTCTCCTCCTCAAACGTCAAAGGGATGCCATCCTCAGCCAGGTATATATTTCCTGCTGCTTGATCACGTGTAGTCGCCTCCTGTGGAAGACAATCCAAATTTAAATCACCATCAACTTCAATATTTTCCAAGTTGGATTCAGTGACTTCTTTAAGCAATTCATCATTTTTTGTATATTTATTATATTCAGAGTTACTAATTGCACTTTCGAAGAACTCAACATCACGTGACAGACGTATCTCCTTAGTACTTATGTCCAACAACTTATAACCACATGGTGAATAACGTACCATTATTAACTTTTCACTTTTACTCTTAAACTTGTCAGAGTCATGTTTGAATGATAACATATACGCATCGCATCCAAACGTTTTTAATTTTTTGTAGTCATATTTTTCACCAAACCATCTTTCAAAAGGAACAAAATCTTTATTTGTGGGGCATCTGTTCACGATATAGGCGGAGCACAATATGGCTTCCGACCAAAATATCTTCCCAAGACCACTCTCAAACAACAGTGTCCTTGCCCTCTCGCACAGTGTCCTGTTCATCCTCTCAGCCTTTCCATTCTGCTGAGGACAACCGCCAACAGTAGGTTCAACCACAATTCCTTTCTCAGTACAATATGACTGGAAGGTAGTATTCAAGTACTCTGTGCCGCGATCACAACGGAGTCTCTTTACATTATAACCAAACTTGTTTGAAACCATCTCGTGATATTCTTTAAATTTTCCAAAAGCTTCCGTCTTGTTCGCCAGCAGGTAAACACAACAAAAATTGGAATAATCGTCGATAAAAGTCATAAAATATTTAGCTCCTTTATATGCAGGAGGGTTAATAGGTCCACAGAGATCAGTATGAACCAACTCCAACGGCTTACTTGTTTTTCGTTCATGCCTTGGAAATGGTTTTCGACTCTGTTTCCCCATAACACAGAGCTCACACAGCAATCTGCGATTGGAGTCAACATTTGGTATCAAACCCCTGCTTGACAACAACCTAACATCGTTCACATTCAGTTGAGCAAGTCGTCTATGCCACACGAAGAGTGGGCTCGATTCATCTCCCAACGTCAGATTACACGATTGACTTGACATTTTAACAAAGTCAATTGTGTACAAATCTGAGTCTACGCTAACACCAGTGGTAATGATTTTTCCACTGCAGCGTTGGATGATATCAACAGACTCTTCCCGAAACAAAGTGTCAAATCCCGACTTGCTCATACGTTTAACCAAAAGCAGATTCTGCGGCAGCTCCCGAGCATACCTTACATTTTTCAGTTTGATTACAATTCCATTCAATAGTTTCAATTTTACAGTACCCACCGACGTGACAGACAGAGAGACACCCTTCTTCGCAACACAGATACTATGTGGTCTGATCAAATCTATATAATCACTGAACAAGTTTATATCATTAATTATGTGAATTGTGCATCCACTGTCAACTATAAACGTGGTTCAAGGCATTAAATTTACGTTTTCTTTTGCATTGCAAGAGTCATTAATTTTATTATTATCGTCATTACTTAATGTGAAGCTGTAACCCACTTCAGAGCAAACGTCATTAGCATTAAAATTTCCATTGTATATCTGTGCCGAGCTCCTATTACTATTATTGTTATTGGAACTTTGGTCATTAACTCGATTTCCACTGTTATTATTATTGATGTGAGGTATGCAGAACAAGGATCGAAAGAACTTGAGACTTTCTTCTTTTAAGACATTTATTTCTCGACTAAAAATATATTTCACAACGAAAAAGTAAATGATGAAGCAACAGCGATATACGATCGAAGGTAGAAGGGGAAACACTTCGTGACTAGACTGTACATATGACATATATATATAGAATGATGTGATGATGATGATGAAGAATGAGATGAGGTGGGATTTCGTATCAACAATATTATTATTACAATTTTCATTATTATTACGAATTTTTGACATAACAATTTCGGGCTATGTGCCCTATTTTGTTACAATAGTGGACATTCACGTTAGAATGTCCACTGTCAGTACTTTTATTACGACCACGTCCATTAAATTATTATTATTATTATTATGTGAGCTCGAATTTTGATTATTATTA
>WOFM01002214.1:0-19765 GCA_011428145.1 Ericerus pela
ATCCTTCTTATGGTCTGATAGTAAATGCGTACTCATATGGCTCACACAAAGGAAAATCTTATCCCCCTTTACACAAAACAGAGTCAAAGAGATTATAACAATCCCAAACATACTATATCAATACGTACCAACCAAAGAAAACCCAGCAGATATAGGATCAAGAGGAGCAAACCTAACATCCCTGAAACAATCAAAATGGTTCACAGGACCAGAATGGCTAACGCAAGAAAAAACAGAATGGCCACAAACAGATTTACACACACTAAAAGATGAAACATCAGAAATCCAAACAGAAGACCAACATGAACAAACCTTCTGCACTATAGCAGAATCCTTACACGATTACGCCCAACCATACACTAACGAAACAATATTAAACAACACATATAATGACCACACATACACACGCAAACCCAGACAAACACAGTCTAGAACATACAAAATCCCACATTACGAACAAATATCGGAAACAACCAACAACAACAAGACAAGTCCTGATATAAACCATGAGGAAATAGTTGACAATACACCACAAGCACAACATTCATACCCACACTTAGATCACGAAGAAATAATCACAAATTCTACGTCACCAAACACGAACACACTCATCGCATATATATATGGAAAAAACTTAACACCATTTAACCTAGACATTTATAAATTCTCTTCGCTACAAAAATTAATCAAGACCTTCCAAATTACAATAAAAGCATTAAAACAATTTAGAGAAAAAATAGCAAACAATAAATCCTCTACAATACCATACCTTCACACAAATTACCAATTTTTTCAAATACTAACTATCTTCATCAATGCAGAACAAAAAAAATATTGTAAACCCATTTTCCAACAATTACAACAAACAAACCCACCTCCATACGCAATATTCAAAAAATTTCACATAAAATTAGACAAAGACAACATGCTCAGATTACATAACTACCTACCTCCACATACATTACATACACAAACTTATACACCATATCTATTACCCCCACAATCACACTTAACCAAATTAATAATATCATACATACACGAAAAAGGTTACCATAGCGGAACCATATATACGGTCGCAAAATTTAGAAAAAACTTCTTTACACCAAGCATAAACAAACTAGTCATATCAACGATTCGAAAAAATTGCTATAAATGTAAAATTCATTCAAATAAACCCTATAAACCACCACCCTTTTCAACCATACCAGACTTTAGACTCGATGAAAATGCTCACCCGTTTACACACACCGGTGTCGATATATTCGGACCATTTTATACATATAACAAAATAATAACAAAACAACAATCACAACAGATTTCACCATCAACATCACCATCCAAAAGATGGATCCTCAAATTCACCTGCCTCACTATACGAGCAGTATATTTAATACCTATCAAATCTTTACAAACAGAAGAAATTTGGTGTGCATTTCACTCATTTTTCGCAGACAGAGGAACACCCAAATTAATACTGTCTGACAACGCTGCACAATTCAGAGTCGTCAAGACAAACATAACAAACTTTTGGAACAACATAACAAATAACAACAAAGTACAAAATTACTTATACAAAAATAACATACAATGGAAATTTATACCAGCTAAAAGCCCCATGGTATGGAGGCACTTACAAACGCCTAATAAGCATTATCAAACAATCTTACTATAAGACAGTAGGACACCACCCCATATACATACACACATTTCACATTACTATCAAACAACTATAAATAATGATCAACGAAAGACCCTCATGCCCAAAATCAGAAACATCAACATACTCATACCTTACACCAGCCAACTTTCTTCACGCAAACTTTCAACACACAATACTACAATCAGACAAACCAAACGTCAACCATACATCAACAGAAAAACATTTACAACACATATGGAAAATGGACCAGACATACCTAAAAAACTTATGGATACAATGGAAACAGAGAAGAAGGCAGATCTCAACATTTACCAATATATTAAATAGATTTAACAAATAAACGTTCCTTAAAGTCAAATTAAACATTCGATCAAAATATGTGATAACAAACGTTCCTAAACCTTATATATGTATTATTGTTTCCATAATTAATAAGCATAGTTATTTTCGTATATAAAATAAACGATTTTATAATTTGTATATCTTGTTATTTATTTATTACAACACCAATAAACAGTTCGCAAACAACAAACATACTAACCATCACACAGCAAACCTACCAATACAAAAAAAAAAAAAAAAAAAAAAAACAACGAACAAACCAAAACCAATAATAGACATTCCCTTGACTATATAGCTTAGCAATTCCCCGATGACTTCTACACGGAAGGGAAACTGGGAAAGACTGAGACTCCCCCCCTCCAAGTATTGTGAACGACGGTGTTGTACACGATTCGATAACGATAATGTGACACAATATCGTTATCTCACTGACGTCATTGATCAACTCTATGACGTCAGTAGAACAGACCTATCAAAACGTTACCAACTTACACAAACACAGACAAGTTCGTTACAAGAAATAACGAACACTGTCATTCGGTTAATAGCGACAAACGGGAAAGACCACGTTCTTTTATATTTGTCTTACTATATATATTCCGTTATCAGTTTGCCACTTTACAAAAGTCAAATTTAGATTTATTATCAATTAGCATAACTGGATAGCAAACAAAAATGTAATAATATGTAGGAGAGTATTGACTGTACACAACAATTAGACAATTGACAACAAGCTTTATCATTTTTATTAAAATCATTTTTATTAATTTATAGCCTTTATAGGTAACAAGTGAAATCTAAAATCTAAATAATTTATACTGAGACGTCTGGACTGCTAGATGTAAGTCAGTAAATGAAAAAAGTTTAAATTTTTCAAGTGTATTCTGCTTATTTATTTAATTATAAATTTAAAACAAACCTGTATTGTAACTTATAAGGAATTCATGCGCTAATCTGTTTAACTGAATGGGTTTGTCATGAATCTTTAGGTAATTTTCAACAACAAATTCGTTCATTTTAATGGCATTAATTCGTCCACAAATTTCCTGAGATTTGTGTACAAATTAATGGCGTTAAAATGAACGGATTTGTGCATGAATTCTTAATGAGTTATAAAACATATTCAAACAGAAAGAAAGTAAAAATCAAAAATTTGTTTCTTTAAATAATTTCAGAAATAATCAGCAACAATTTCCCACAATTAAAAAGCTCTTCTTGGAGTATAATACTCCACTGTGTTCCTCTGCCCCAGTTGAACATCTGTTCTCATGGGGTAATTTCATTCTGAATCCACAATATTTGTCTATGTCAAATTTTAGTTTTCAGAAGTTGATGTTCTTGAAGGGAAATTTTGATATATTAAAAATAAAAATGTAATTTTAGTACCTAAGACGGCTAAGAAACTATTGACTACCTATAATTTATATTTTGTATTAATGTCAAAATAAAATGAATATTGTAAAATTTATTAACAATAATTTCAATTTTCTAATGGGTAAAAATATAATGGGGGACTCGACTCGTGACTCGAGTCTATTCAAGTTTTCAGGACTCAGACTTGAACTCGAGTCATATTTTGTAGATATGATTTGACTTGTGACTCGAGCCCTTTTGCAGGACTCGATGCCGAGCCCTGCCTGTACAATCTTGTACAATGCTTCCAATTGAAGCACTGATACATACTGAGTGTGATGTCACATTAGGGCAAGATGTTATTTTACCCAGGTTTTACTGCTGTTATTTCCAGGTTTTTGAAGTTGATTTTAGCCAGGTTTGAGTTTTTTTTTTTTTTTAAATTGTACATAATCATTTCTTCTTTTTTTTTCTATTAAAAAATTCACTTTGGAAGAAAAAATTAACTTTCTTGATTTTTTTTTTTTTTTCAAAAAGTCCTTAAGGAATTTAACATGCATTTACCCTATTGTGACATCATTTGTGTGTGTTTCAATTTTCCATTGACATAGCTTGTCTATCTAGTATATAGTCAAAGAATGAAACTGACACTGGTGGTACCACAGATATGTATCTAAAGAAGACTAGATGAGTAACTTCGCAAAATACATGAAGAAAACAGTTGCCTAACTACCCCTGAGCACACTGGCAGAAAGTTTTTATTATTCATATAGAGTAATGCAAAATTGATAATGCTTTCTCTTCAATTATCTTGCTAAATATTGATTTTTAAATAAAAAGTGTTGAATTGAAAATTATTCAGCATAAGAAACTCTATAAAAATGTTCCTACTCATTTTTTAATTTAATGCCTTTATTGCTCTCCAGAAAGCATTGAAAACCGTTACTTTTTAAGATACATTATATTGTGATATGATGTATAACTTGAAGTTTTTTTTCTTTTTTTTTAGCTAATGAATTGACTTTTTTCTCTAAGGTGATAGCTAAATGATACTTTCATAATAAAAATCATCAATTCTTCACAAAAATGTTTTATTTTCCTGAAAATTAAACAACTAAAATAATTTCAATTAATCTTAAGTTCATTGGTGTTTGTTTCTGTATTTTAGTATTTTTATTCTGCAATACTATTGAGAAAGGATTATCTAAAAATTCATTTCAGAAGTATGAAGCCCTTAGTGCATTTTGCATTTTCCACCTTTATTTTTAGGTTCTCTAAGGGAATAAAGGACTGTATTGACAAAGAGCTCTTCCAGTTTTTCAGCATTTTTTCTATGGCTACTTCTACTTTTTTTTGAATATGAGTACTGTGACAATGAGTGGTCGTTGACAAAAGAGTGTGTATTATACACTCGTCGACCACCTAGTGGGCCAGTGGATTATATCCACAAACTACATTTTTGCGCTCATGGCTATGTATTTTGTCTGGATAGCTAAACTTTGATACTGGGCTAGGCCCACACACACATTGGCTACAAACACGTATACGCCTTCTTTGGTATTTGTGTGGTGTTGTGAATACGTCTATACGCACACCCACAAGTGGTTACCTCGACCTGATATGGAAGATGGCTATCAACATCATCTCTTGGACACTCGTACAGCCTGTAACTGTGGTTAGTACGTAGCACCACCAATATACATGATGGTGCTGGAGAGTGTACACCACAGAGTGGTGATGAGGGCAGGCATCACACCATGCTCCAGTATACATTTCTACCTATTAGGCACCTCTGTACCAGTGGTGTATTACCCTCCTCTATCCTGAAGGGGAATGGTGTGGCAGGTACCACACTACGTCAGCTGATACACAATTCTCCCTCATTCACCATCACCTGGCACCATGGCCGAATGAATATGGTACTGACTTTTGGTGGCGGTGACAACGGAAGTTTTAGGTGTTCAGTTGGTATGTGTTTGAATCCCCATACCGCCTGAACACCTAAAAGTAGGATTACTCATTTAGATATAATATTTTCACCCAAACTTTGGTAAGAAATAATAATAATAATAATAATAATAATAATAATAAAATATAATATAGATGAAATATATTAATAAAAAATCATCACAAAAAAAAACAAAAGCAGACATTTTGCTGAAAATTATTATAATTTGCTGCAAAACTAGGGCTTGTAATCACAACCATAATTGGAACAATAACCACCAAAAACTTAAACAATAAGTAAAATAAAATATTTTTATGAAGAAGTGAGATTTATAATCATGAAAATATCATTAAGCTATCACCATAGAAAAACAAAAGTCAATTGATTTTAGCTTAAAAAAAAAAAGAAACTACAACTTATGCAGCATTATCATTTATCAAATTGTGTTGGGATTCAATTCCCTCACAACCGCCCTCTACCTGAGACAACCTACAATTATAATATTATATATATATATATATACAGAATACCTATTCTGATTAATGTTGTACATATTTTTATATGACTATGTGGTAACACTGGATACATATATCGAATCCAGGGTTTTGTACACTCTATATTACATTGACTAGCTAGTTGCTGAATTAACTGGTTAATGAAAATTATCTTTTTATGTGGTTTCTTTCTTCATCCTCATTCACCCCTCAACATGATAGCAGATCAAGAAAGGTAACAATCACAATCAGAATTTTTGCAAAATATGTTAAATGTTAATAATTTTATAGTTCTTAAAAGAAATCTTTATTGTTTGACAAATGGCTGTGTGCTAATTTTTGTGAATTTTGTGTTGAATGTCCGCCATTGTGTTGGTTATGTGTTAACCTGAAAGCATAAAAGTGCGATGAAAAATTTGGTCCAAGTGTGTCTTGGCTGTAATTTGTTCCAAAATTTGTTTTTTGATCAATTAAGCTGCATTAGTTGCAGATTTTAATTAGAAATTTTTTGAGGAGAGTTGAGATCTTTTAAAAAACAAACAAAGTAAGAAAACTGTAAACTCAAATATTTATTTTATGACATCGTAAAAACGACTGACAAATGGAGAACAGTCTTCGTTGATCAAAGATGGAAAATGATATTGGGTGGAAAACAGTGTTGCCACTTTTAGAATATGAAATTGTTATTATATATTATTTACAGGATGGGTATATATTTAGATCATTATATTCATGAGGTAGTTAGGGAATCTTATCCCAACAACCCCCCTGCAATTCAAAATGGACATATGTATAATTATAATGAGTTATTTGCATAATATAATATTGTAAAACATAAAACAAATAAGCAAAAGCAATCATGATGAAAAGATAAAAAAAATAAAAATGTATGTGTTAGAATAATAACATTTAGATGACTAGTATGTTAGATGTGTACAATGAAAATCACAGATGAGTACAAATATGGTAAACAATTTATTTTGTGAAATGTGTTTTTAACTCTATTTGATAGGACTACACCAACTTACACTAACCTATATTGAGAGGGCAATTCCATGAATGTAGGAATGTTATATGACTTTTTGCCAAGTTTTACTTGAATATTTGTGGAATATCCCTACTGGTGTAGGTTGGTGTAAGTTAGTGTAATCCTATCTAACAGAGCTTTTGTTAACATCCAGTATATACTTAACCATCTGTTTTTCTGTCAAGTATTTAAATATAAAGTCTAAAATAGAGGTTAATATAAGAATTGGTCGAAGAGAGCAATTTCTCATCATCATCAACTAAACAAAACATATATATAAATAAGAAATCATGTGATTTAGGAAAAATTACTATTGTTTGAATCAATGGAATGTGGATATAAGGGATACTGATGTCAATAAGAGAGACAGAGCAGTGATGGGGAACCTATTGATACATATAATGAAGTGAATTGGTTACCAAGAAATTTATGGATTGCACAGTTTACAATAGGCGCTAAAAGACCAGCGCCCATCTGTAGTCCAAAACCAAATATCAAAAAATTTTGCACAGTTGTGTCAATTAAGACAAATTAGCCAAAAAGTTGACTTACTCGGAGTATTCTTGAAAACAAATTTTGGTATGTCTTCCAATCAAGGGCTTTTGTCAAAACATCAGCCAATTGATCAGAGGATCTAATATCATTGAAGATAATTATTTTTTGTTGGAAAGCTTCCAGTAAACTATAACACTTGATCGCGAGAGACCTGAGCTCTGTTTGATAGGACTACACCCACTTACACCAGCCTTCAACAGGAGGGTGATTCCACAAATGTAGAAATATATGGCTTTGCGCATAGTTTTACTTGAATATTTGTGGAATATCAACACTGGTGTAGGTTGGTGTAAGTTAGTGTAATCCTATCAAACAGAGCTCTGGATCACTTCTGACCTACTCCAGATGCAAGGCGAGATGCCAATATGCTGTCTTCAAACACTTGCACTGGGTTAGTTACAGAAAAAATGCTCTCCACTAATCTCCAGACCACTGTGATATCATCTAATGCATCATTAAGAGCAATTAATTTGGCTGCTGTCGACGAAGTTGCAACTGTATGTTGCTGGTGAACGGCTCAATTTAGTAAGTCTCCATTTACAAAAATTATGTATCCTGATGTGGAGCACCCTTTCTCCAGGTTATTAATATCTATGGGTGAGTTGTTTATGTCAGGTGCATATGACACATCGACCAAAGCTTTAATTTGTGACTCATCAGAATAGAAAACCATCCAAAATCACAAGTTGTTTTTAGATGTCAGATGATATGACGAACACAATTCTTAATCTCATTATTAGAGGCAGTCTGAAACTGCAAGAAGTAATTGATGGAAAATGCAATGTCTGGGAGGGTTAGCCTTGCTATGTTTAGCAGGTTCCCTATCATAGCCCTGAATTTGGTGTCATCAGTCCCATTTGTAGGTTTGTTGATTTTCAACCCAGTCTCTATAGGTTTGATATTGGTTTACTTTCGGTCATTTTAAATTTCTGCAGAATCTCATCTATATAACTATATTGTCTTAATATGACCTGTTTTTGTATGATATCACTGTCAATTTTAAAACTAACAAAAAAGGTTGGATTATTTTCTATTTTTACTGTGAAATATTTATTAAATGTATTTATCAATTCCTGTGTCCATTCATCATTGTTGCTTGCAAGTAGCATATCATCTACATAGACTATTAGGAAAGCCATTGCGCCATTGCTATCTTGTTTAGTGTACAATCATCGATCAATTTTGACTGGATGAAACAAGCTTGAACTACTCTTGTGTTCAATAGATCAAACAAACTCTTTGATGAGGTCTTGAGATCATATATGGACTTTATTAATTTCAGGCATTTATTATCGCCTAATTGGCAGCCTTTAGGGAAAGATAAAAATATAGGGTATGAAATTTGTGAATTAAGAAAAGCTGTTTTTATATCAAATTGTAATAAGTTCAAACCATATTTATTGGTGACTGCTAAGATCCACCTAATTAACCAGTACTGGATTACTGGGGGTTTATGTTTCAGTCATAAAATAGTTAGTCAGATCTTTAAAACCTCTTGCAACAAGCCTAGCTTTTGGAATATGAACGCCTAGGTTGTTAGGTTTTGGGTGAAGCACCAGCTTGTATCTACAAATTTTACATTCCTTTCCTTAGGAACGACTTCCCAAATGCAAATTTCAGAGAATGAATTCAACTCATCTTTAATGGCCTGAAGCCATTGTTCACAAAAAGGGTTGAATTGAACATCCTCCCAAGTCTGTGGAATGCAGTCCTCTATGTATTTGTTACTTTGTAAGTTTGTTAGATTCAGTAATATTGGAATTTCCAGTGTTGTTTTCATATTCTACAGCCTGATTATTTAAATTAATATTATTATTTGTGTTTTTTAGTTCTATTATATTCTTTGTTTCGTCAAACCTGACATAGCACGTGACGTGCGATTTTTCCAGTAATGGATTCCTGATGCAATATCCACTATTGGTATAACCTACAAATATGCCTTTTTTGGAACAATGTGTGAGATTAGGGTATTCTTTAATGCACTTTTTCTTCTATTTTTTGTAGCCTGTTGTTGGTGGACTTCGAATGGGATGTGCCTATGGACGAGAGATCCAAATATTTTCATATTTGAGATGTCCAGTTTTGTTCCATAAAACATTTCAAACGGTGTTTTGTTATCAGGGTTTGACCTAGTTTCGCTTCTATTTATAATGTAAACTGCCGTTTCAACCGCTAAAGACGAAAAACTGAAATCTAGGTTCACATTGAACAACATGGCCCTCACACTTGACAAAATTGTTTGGTTTTGCCTTTTGGCAATTGCATTCAACTCAGGTGAATATGGAACTACTGACTCCAAATTAACACTATTATTCTTACAAAAGGACTTCACACTATTATCTAGATATTCCCTAGCATTGTTGCATTGTAAAGTAGCAATGGGATAATCCAGGAATTTTGGTTTTAATTTTAAATAAAGTTTCTTAAATTCTTCGCAGACCATGGACTTCTTTTCAATAGAGGTAACAAATGTATATTTAGTGGCATGATCAATAAAAATCAAAACGTATTCTTCACCATATATACCTGGTGAAAATGGACCCATTGTGTTTGACGAAACAAGCTCAAGATTCCTATCAGGTTGTGTACAAGTTCCATTATGACCTAATCTTCCACAGTTGGCTTTTACACATATCTCACACAGCCGGAACTTGTCATCACAAAAAGTAATCCCAAAAGAATAATTCTAAAGACTTTAGTTAAGAATTTCAAATTTTTTCCAGACAGATTTCCTAATCTTCTATGCCATATTAGTTTTTTGTTAATATTCGTATTTTCTGTACTTTCCAAATTCTCCTTTTGTCACTATTTTTATTTTCATTATATGTTTCATTATTATTATTCGATCCTACTTCTTCATCCTTTTTAAACTGTCCTTTATATATTTCTTGTTTTTTTGAACTATCATTATTATCGTTTATACCCTCTAAATGTTCTTCTCTTTCGTGATTTTTGTTTTCTGTTGGGTTATTATTTATTATATCATTATTATTAGTTTCATTGTCAATATGTTCTTTTCTTTCTTCTTCATTCATCTCATCTCCCTCCTGACTTTCCTCAATTATCTCTTCCTCAATTTCATATTCCATCCATTCATCTTGGGATTTTATATTAGGCATAAACACTAATCTACATGAGCTTTCATTATAAGGGAAAATTTTATTTAAATTGTCTGGGGATTAAATGAAATTGATCAACATGTCTGAAACCACTTCATATTTTACCATATATACTCCCTTTATCTTAGGGGCTGAAAAAATAACTTCATCTGTACCACGGACCTATATTTTGGGTTGGAAATTTTGATCTATGCCTAAAGCACGATTTTCAGTGATCTTTATGCCTGATAGGAGATCAACATTTAAAGATGTTACATAATGTACGTTCATAAGTCTTATTACAGTTTGTTTTCTTTCAGAGTTTCCTACTTTTATGAACATTGTGCCAACGTGTGTGGCAACTAATAATACATCCTGTATTGCACATTCTAGTTCTAGAGGTCTTTGTAACATTACAGGATTGGACAATTTGGATAAATCCGATATTACATGTGCCACTGCTCCACCTTCCAACATTATACGTTTTGTCAGAGGGATATAATCTGGAGGTAACTCCTATCCATGACTCTTTGAAGTTATTAAATTTAATAAATTACTATCCGATTTCTTCATATTCGTTTCAGAGTTCCTATATTATAACATCATTGACCATTGAACATCATTTTTTTTTTCTTTTTCTTTTTATTATTGTTATTATTATTGTATACATATCGAGTACTTTGCGCAAGACCATCAGATTTATTTTGGGGTTGTGTACCCTCTTTATTTGATGGACAAATATTTGTCATATGTCCTTTGCCATGACATTTGAAGCATAATATAGTATTTGAATTTGGCAAAGTATTTTGATTTTGATTTGTATTATATTTTTTATTTTCTTATTTATTATTGTTGAAAGGCGTTTCAGATTGTTGATTATTATTGTGGCGACGGGTGGTCGATGACGAACGAGTGTGTACTACACACTCGTCAACCACCTAGCGGGCCAGTGGGGTAAAACCCACGAACTACCTTTTTGTGCTCACGGCTGTATATTTCGTCTATGCAGCTTATTTGTTACTGGGTTCAGCCCGCACACATACTTCCACGTATACACGCAACCGACCTGATTGGTATTTGTGTGGTGTCGTGTACATACACACACACCCACAAGTGGTGACCTCCGACGTAAGTATTTATTTTTGTTGTCGACGTTTCACCGTCGACAGGGAAGGAACCGTCACCTCCTTCCCCACTGTTTCCAACTCGCTTGGAAACAACGACCAATCAGCTTTCAAAAGCTGATTGGCTTAACCACGCCCCTTCTTCAAACGTTGGCATACCCGCCAACAACCGAAGAAGGAATTCAGTCGGCTCTCGTCAGCCGACGGAGAAGGTTCTCCTTCTCCTTCCCCTTTCCCTCGTTGCTCGTCGGTACTTAAGTACCAACCAACGTCCATAAAAATCAGTCGGCACCCAGCTGCCAACGGAGAAGGTTCTCCTTCTCCTTCCATTTCCATCTCCCTATTTTTTCACTTTTCCCTCTCCTCTTCCCAGGCTCGACGTCAGTACGCAAGTACCAACCAGCCATCCCAAAGAGAAGCAAACAGTCGGCAATCAGCTGCCGACGAGGAAAGTGTAAACTTAGCCTCTGTTTTCAATTACCTCCATGGCCTCCAAATTAAACCCGTTGTCCCTCGACGACCTGGTTCTCCCGTTGACGCCTGCGAAGGCCAC
The DNA here is from genome assembly GCA_011428145.1 of Ericerus pela. Taxonomy (NCBI): domain Eukaryota; kingdom Metazoa; phylum Arthropoda; class Insecta; order Hemiptera; family Coccidae; genus Ericerus; species Ericerus pela. The sequence continues at coordinate 12,155 of WOFM01002214.1, forward strand.
AGTCAACAATCCTCCCAGGAGGACGGAGAACCAGCCCAACCCCACGTCTGCCATCCACTCAACGCCGCATGTCAGCATGCGTTCGTCGACTGTACCGACGAACTTGGCGATCCCGCAGTCCTCTACGCTTGTAAATTTCGGCCCGTTCCTCGACAACTACCTCCCGGGCGAGGAACTCTCGGTCAACCAGCACCAGCCAGTTGACAGTTCCACGCTGAGGCTGTCGCCCATCCTCAATCGGCAATCGCACCGGCAGGAAGTAAATTCCGCCGCGACTACCGTCTTGCCCTCCTTACAAGCCCATCCACCACGGTTATTAACAGGCCTTCCCCGTTCAACGCCGAGAATGTGCGTCTCTGGCTGCAGCAGATCGAGAATCTTGCTCGCGCCAGTGGCAATACCAGCGAGTCTCAGCTCTACCTGGCAATCTCCGGCCACTTGCCGACCCAGGTAGCCAATGCTGTGTCAGAACTACTCTACAGTTCCGATGACTCGCTGCACACTTGGTCAAACCTCCGAAATCAGATCCAACAGGAGTTTTCCCCTTCCTCCTACACCCGGATTAGAACTCTGTTGGAAAACACCCATCGTCAACCTTCCGAGAGGCCCTCGGCGTACCATCGCCGCATCATTACCCTAAACGAAGGAAGAGTAAATGACGACGTCCTCTGTAACCTTCTTTTCCAATCCCTCCCGGTCAATATCCGCCAAACATTGGCCATGACAAAGCCAGCAACCTCTCGACAGGCAGCGCTCGAAGCTGATGAGGCAATAGCTCTCGAGCAAACCTTTCCGACGACATCCCCTGCAACCAGCACCATCTCCGCTATCGCAACTCCCGCGGCACCCCCGTCGACAGCAACAACGGCTAATTCCTCGGAACTAGCTACCATTACCCAGCTGCTTCAACAGCTCTTCGCTGGAAAACAGGTGAGTTCTGTCGACCCCCCAAAAAACCCCGCCCCATTCCCTGAACATAGGCATTCGCGTTCACGCGATGCCAGGTCCAGAGACAGATCGCGCTCTCGTGACTCTAGCTCTGGTCGTTCGAAACCACGGACGATGCTACGAGTCATCGATGGTAAGAAACCGGTAAATACCCGCTCTCCCTCCCGTTCCTGCAATGGCTACTGTTGGTATCACCAACAGTTTGGGAGGAAATCGCGCAACTGCTCTGACCCTCCATGTTCATGGTGGGACAAACCCCAAAATCGCGACCACCGCAATTCCAAATCCCCTACCCGTTTGGGAAACGAGTAAACGAGTCAGTAAAGACGGCACTCCCACTCGTTTTCAATTCAGTCCGTCTATTTGTGGAAGATCTGCTTAGCAAGCATCACTTCCTGGTTGACACTGGCGCGGAGATATCGGCTATACCTCCAACCGCTGAAGACCGGAAATGCAACGCTAAGCTCCAAATCTACGCTGCGAACCAAACTCCAATTAGTACTTACGGAGTTAAGCTGGTGCAGGTAGATTTTGGCCTTCGCCGCAAATTCAAGTGGGCCTTCATCATCGCCGATATCGCTGATCTCATCATCGGAGCAGACTTCCTTAGCCATTACCAACTGCTTCCCGATGTCAGCAAAGGGCACCTCCTTGATAACACCACAGGACTTCTTGGTGATTACAGAGCACTCAACGCACAAACTATCCCCGACAAGTACCCTGTCCCGAATATTATGGATTTCCACGCCAGACTAGCTGGTGCCAAATTATTCACCAAATTAGATCTCGTGCGGGCGCTTAACCAAGTCCCAATGACCGAAGAACACATCCCTAAGACAGCCGTCATAACCCCCTTCGGTCTCTACGAATTTCCCTATATGCCCTTCGGACTTCGAAACACCACCCAAACCTTCCAACGGTACATTGATGGATTGTTGCGAGACATCGACTACGCTTACACGTACATCGATGACATCCTCATTACCGCCTCCAACCCCGATGAGCTCGAAGAACGTGTTACCAAGGTCATACGGCGTATCTACAACACTGGCCTCACTGTCAACGGTAACAAGTCCGAACATGAACGGGAAGAGCTCACCTTCCTTGGCCATCGAGTCAAGAGCTCAGGTATCAAACCTACCCCTGAACGTGTCCAAGCTGTACTCGATTTCCCACTTCCCAAAACCATTCATGACCTTAGGCGCTTTCTCGGAATGGTGAATTTCTACCGGCGTACAATTAAACATTGTGCTCACATTCAGAGTAAACTTTTCACGCTTATCCACTCCAACAAAAAACGTGACAAAACCCCGATAATTTGGACTGACACTGCCGAAACCACCTTCCGCGACCTAAAGCAGGCGTTAGCAAATGCTGCTCTTTTGGCGCATCCTGACGAGTCCAAACAACTCGTCTTGGCAACCGACGCGTCTAACCACGCGATAGGGGCTACCCTCTATCAAAACGTTGCCGGATTGCTAGAGCCTTTGGCATTTTTCTCCCGCAAATTATCTGACACCGAACGCCGATATCCGACATATGACCGCAAATTACTCGCTGTTTTTGCAGCGGTGAAGCACTTCCGTAACCTGGTCAAAGGGCGTGTTTTCTCCGTCTATACGGACCACAAGCCCCTCACGACTGCCCTGTTTCAGGCGTGCGAGAAAGCTTCACCACTCCAGCAAAATCAACTAGAGTATATCTCGCAGTTCACAACGGATATTCGCTACATCAAAGGAGAGGACAACATAGCCGCAGATTGTTTGTCACGTATATCAATCTCCGCCATTACCTCTCCCTGTGTTGTGCCATACAATGAGATGGCCCTTTGTCAACAACACGACCCTCAACTCGCCCAATACCTTGCAGACCCCAACTCTGCCCTCATCCTCGAATCGTTCAGAGTACCAGGACACATGTTACTTTTAACGTGCGACACGTCCACGGGGAAAAAACGACCCTTTGTACCCGCCAAATATCGGAGAATCATCTTCAATTCGATTCATGGGCTCTCGCACCCGAGCGGCCGGACAACTGCCCGTCTGATCGCTAATCGATTCATTTGGCCTGGCCTACGATCTGACTGCCTACTTTGGTCGAAAGAGTGCACCGCATGCCAACAAGCCAAAATCGGTAGACACACCAAAGCCCCTCTCCAAGCTTTCCGCCCTACCGATCGCTTAAAGCATGTGCACATTGATATCGTGGGTCCGTTGCCAACAGTTAGCGGTCCTCGTCATTGTCTGACAATGATTGACCGCGCCACACGATGGCCTCACGCCATCATGACAACGGATATTTCCGCGGATCGAGTGGCAACACTCTTTGTCCAACACTGGGTGTCCTCCTTCGGCGTCCCCGAAACCATAACGACGGACCAGGGACGCCAGTTTGAAAGCGCTTCATTCAACTCGGTTGCGCGCCAGTTGGGAATACACAAAATCTCAACTACGGCGTACCACCCCCAATCGAACAGCAAAATAGAGCGCTGGCATCAAACTCTCAAAGCCACCATCATGGCCCGCGAGAACTCCAAAGACTCGCGTGGAGAATGGGCAGCCGATTTGCCTCTCATTCTTCTCGGCCTACGCTCGACGGTCATCTCCGACCTCGGCGTATCCCCAGCCCAACTCCTTTATGGTGAAGAGCTCCGTCTCCCGGCTGACTTCTTCGAAGACAGCCCACCAAGTGTCGTCACCCACATCGACGGCACTAACCTTCCACAACGCATTCGTGAAAGTGCGAATGCGTTCACCCAAATCACCCGCAACCACGGCGATTCCCCCTCATACGTCCCCGCTGATCTGAAATCAGCCCAAAACGTATGGCTACGCGTCGATACACCTCGTAAGGCACTCGACCCACCGTACTCCGGACCGTACAAAGTCCTCAACCATACGGACAATTGGTTCGAGATCGACATACAAGGACGACACACACGCGTATCAATCGATCGCCTAAAGTCGGCCTATGTCTATACAGACATAGAAGCCGACCCAGATGACTCAACTTCCGTCGATGATCCTTCGGGACCGACAGTTGACTTGTCATCTGAGGTCGTCTTACCTAAAAACGACGACTCACCCCCGAATGCCTCACCCCAACCTTCGACGTCGTCTTCACACATAGATGACACGCTCGATTCTTCCCCGATCGTAATTACACAGGATCAAAACAAAGAATCGCCTCCCGAAGCGTTATCGAAGGAAAATACCCAATCGCACCCCATCGGTCCGTCTCTTAGTCGAACAGCTGACGCTATGCTCGACGACGAACCGATTGCGATTCCCCTTCCCCTCCCGCACTCGTCCGAGTCGGCTCACGCAACTGACGACAAGTCAAGCGTTGTAGACGACGACGTATTATGAAAATTGTTTCGTAGCGCCACCCAGTCGCATAAATACGACGCGTCTTCCTCCTCGGAAGACGAACAGGCCCCGCCTACAAAACGAACTCGTAATAATGTGCAACAACAGCTGCCGCAACCACACCTTCGTTCGTGTTTACGAGACGAAAATAAACGGCGGTTACGGTCAAGAAAACGAGTGAAATTCGTGTTTTAGACATTCACTCTTCTCTTGACGTGCTTGGCTGTTATATACTCTTCATCAAATGCTACACAACAGGCGCTTTAATCATATTTCACGGAGCGTAATAGACTGGTGAAATGTCCCAAGAGCGCCTTTCTCCCAGCATTCCGGTTCTATCCGAAGATGAAGAAACAGCCCTTTTAAAGGCTACCCCCCCATTAACAGAGGGTGGCAACGGGGATGAACCGTCGTCTCCTTGTGTAGACAACCATCACTCCCCCTCTCCCACCTTTTCTTCCCCGACGTCACCAGCTGACGTTGCCCCGTCTCCTTCCTCCATGGCTACTGCCACCTTTCCACCGGTGAAGCAGACATCGCCTGTAACCTCTACATCCGATCAAGTATCGGCGTCACCCGTGACGCTTACCTCTGTCGGACCTGCACAAGAGGGTACATGCCGTACTCCTTCTCGAGTACTGCAACGGCGATTGACGCTGAGGCAGAGGGTGGAGTCTGCTGCCAGGGGTCAAGGTGTGCCACCCCAACAGTACCGGCCTGCTCCTGGAGCAGCGGCGCGGGGCTCTGAGCTCGTACAGCGAGGCCTAGTTCATAGCTCTTGTTCTCGGGTCTTTGTCCCGCTCCCCAGGAGGACCGCGTACTCGTTGGAGACGCCACCTCACGCTCGGACCACTGTACAATTAAGCAATGCGCGGATTGACACCCGCACATTCGCTGAAGTCGTACAGCGCGTTCAATCTAAGAGACCTTTGCCCGATCCTCAACCGTCTTCCTCAGCGGGACTCCCCTCTGGGGAATTCCCGCCGCTCAAGATGGTTCAACAGATTGAACCGCTTCCCCTTCGGAAGCGCCGAGCGCAAGCCACTGCTACGTTGCGTACCAGCGGTTTTAAACGTCCGTCTGCAGCAACAAAGCGGTCCCCCCAACCGTCGACTTCCAAAGTCGCGGAGGCACTAGTAGCCTCGCTAACAGTATCGTCAGTCCCAAAAGGCAAGTCGCCGTTACTTCGCCCTTTGGTCGCACCGACTGCCTTGGAAGAGACAGCGATGGACGTTGACCCGACTCCAACCCCAACCATCCATCTCCCCCCAACCCCACGTCGGTCCCTCAACGCGTACTCTCACCAGTACGTGAAGAGGTCGAACCGACAGAAAGTGCTGCCGTCGATAATAACTCCGTTATCGACTTAATGGCAACACCTTTGCCGGAGAAAGTCCCCAAGTCACAGCCATCCACCTCTCTTGATAAGAGTCCCCCGGCTGTTGACAAACCGGCAAAGCGTCCCCGTTTGAATCGTAAGGCAGGGGGCTGTGCCCGGCGTGAAGCTCGCGCTCGCTGTCTCTCTTACATGGAGCTCAAACGGGACAAAAGACGCGGCAAAACCCGGACCCAAACTCCCGCTCCATTACCGGCTTCCATACAGGAGTCCGCCCTGTCTGTGGTACAGCCCCCTGTACTGCAACCGGTGGTTCCTCCTGTACCACAGAATCAATCACTGCAGCCGTGGGAGCAATTTACCGCCACCGTGCTCGCAGCACACAACGCCCTGTCGCTCGCCCTAGCGACAACCCCGATGCCTCTCCCCCAAGTTGTAATGCCTCCACCCGGAATTCCCATTCCCCCACATCTACAACTTGCGGCACCGGTTTATCCTCCGGCCATGGTAATGTTGCCTTTAATGGCGTCACCAGTTACCTACCCACCACCCCTCATGAGCATTCCCACATCTCGTCCCCAGACTCCGCTCATGAGACCCCAAACTCGAGTGCACCCTTCTCCACAGCCTCAAGCACCCCAAACACGTCCTTCCCGACCCACACTCCCGGCAAACTTCGGTAAGTCCAAACCGAAGAGACCTGGCGACCCTAATATGTGAACGGCATCCGTGAGCATAGTAGCAAACGCTGCGCCACACTTGACTGGCGTCATAGGTCACCGTAAGTTTCTCGGAAACTTACTAGGAGGAGAGTGGTGTGGCGACAGGTGGTCGATGACGAACGAGTGTGTACTACACACTAGTTGACCACCTAGCGGGCCAGTGGGGTAAAACCCACGAACTACCTTTTTGTGCTCACGGCTGTATATTTCGTCTATGCAGCTTATTTGTTACTGGGTTTGGCCCGCACACATACTTCCACGTATACACGCAACCGACCTAATTGGTATTTGTGTGGTGTCGTGTACATACACACACACCCACAATTATTATATTTCATTTTCCCCTGTTCTATATTTTGATTGTGGTTTTGATTTCTATTATTATTATTAAATCTATTGTAATTTCTACCATGTTGAAATCTTTATTATCTTTTATTTGGTTGAAATTACAATGTTTATAATTATTATGAAATTTTGACTTTTTTTCGTCATATAACCTATCTGATCTCTCAATCAACAGGGCATGAAGTGTTTCAATTGTTTTTTGATCGTGACTTAGGTTGTTAAATTCTAAATGTGTCATGTCATAGTTCATGTTGAGAGATATTAATAATAATTCAATCTCCTCCTGTTTATCTAAAGATTTACCACAATCTCTTATTTTTGAGCAGAGCATGAAAAAAGATCCAAAATAACTATGCATATTTCCTTCACTATCAAATTTCAATTTCTAAAATACTTGTTTTGTATTAATATAAGTGACCTGCGTGCAACTCTTATATTGCTTATCTAAAATTTTAAGTATCTTGTTGATTGTTCGTAGATCTTTTACCCTTTCTATTAATTTGTTATTTAACCTCTGATAGATCAATGCTTTGCCTTTCTCTTGATTACAAAAATATGACATCTGACTAGCAGGATTTGCATTTGAAGGGTCAAGATTTAGAAAAACGTTGAAGTCAAGGCCCAAAAATAAAACTTCTGTTTCCACATCATGCATAATGGGATATGGTCCCTCAGCAGACAAACTGGATACGATAGTGGTCCTTCAGGCATCATAATTTCTACCATCGAATACTTTCTTAGTGTCAAAATGTGACATTGTCTTTTATATATATTTATTATGAGGGATTAAAGGATATGGCCCTACCTCAGAAAACGAGACTGCTCAATTCTAAGGATATCACAGTCTCAACCGCTCAATTACGCTATTCACAGGCTCAATTGTGCGATGGGA